>OY751543.1:600000-862500 GCA_963572205.1 Caenorhabditis imperialis
GATTTTCTATGAAAAAGGAAGAATAAGAATATAGAAAAAGAGAATGATACGAATCTATATCGCGTTCGCACACAAAAATTCGTATCCTCCACTAATCCCTCCCCTCCCCTTTCTACTGATTACGGTACTTCTGATATGACTAACAACTCACTTCCCCCTCCTCCTTCTTTCATAGCTTCTTATAAAAATCAAGATGACGTGACGCTGGAGAAAAAAGGTATTGGTTTTGGTTTAATGGTGACTCTTTCGAGTGCGAGAAAAGGCTGGGGAGGGTGGAAAGAAAACGAGAAGTCTTCAGAAAAATTGGAGGGGGAGAATGGAGGAGAGCCCCCTGAATATAATCAATTTGCCTATGGAGTCGCGTGAGAATACGAGGCACCCCAGAAAACGAGATTAGGTATCGGCGCCGTTTTGGAGATCTTTGCGAATAAGAGAAAGAGTTTTGCAGAGAGAGAGTTGATCTTTTGGATATTGTTTTCGTTGAATAATATTTACTTTGAAAATCTAGAGGAGCTTGAAAAGAAGTTGGTCTTTTCAAGAAAATGGCCTGGGAATAATGATAAGGTGAAGCGACCTGCTCTGAAAATAAAGGTTTTGAAAAGTTCAGGAGACAGATCACAATGAGATGATCGTAAAACTTCCCAAATGGGGCGTGGCCTATTTTTTTCATTCTACAAACATCATCACAGTCCAATGACTCCATATTCAGATGACTCACGTGATCATGATCTTTTCATTCCCCCCATTTTCATATTTACTCGAGATTTCTCTTTCATTGCTAACAAATCATCCAGTGGAAAAGAGCAAATTAACTCGAATTTTAAAAGAAAAATGAGCAAGCCGGATATGTAAGGGATTAGGAAAACGATTTTTATGTTCAAGTAAAAGTTAATCCCTGCAACTTTTTCTTGCACTTTATCATACTTAATGAGGATGATTATAATTTGTTCAACTTTCAGCACTCCCACTGAAATCGTTCGTGACCTTTTTGAGGAGGCGAAGCCTTATGAAAAACACCGGGTAAAGCACCTGTTTCAGATCATTTATAAAAAAGGAATTTTAGACTTCGTTCAAAGCAGTCTACGTTCAACTTTTGTCGGTTCTCGGGTTTGAGGAAACAGTATGTCATAAAAAATCAAGTTAAAATATCAAAAAAAAAAAGTAAATTCAGGACTGGAAGAATAGAAGAAGTGAGCATCGTTGCGCTATCCTCCATCAAAATTTGATTCTGACCAACACCTTGGTGAGTGAATTCTCTCACACCTACGTCATCATAGGATACAACCCCCCTAGAAGAAGACGTCAATGCTTCAATGGATTCCAGAAAGGCCAAGACAAATTCCTCAACGACATCCGACCCATCTTCGAGTCGGCGATCCGCGTCGAAGCCGACTCGTATCAGCAGATGAAGAAGCAGTTGCAAGTGCTCCACGAGTTTTACAACAATCAGTACGAGACGCAGAAAGCGGATCTGACAGCGATTGCTCCGAAGCTCGAGGCGTTTCAGAAGAATCGGCCGACGATTCCGGATAAGATTCAGGAGATGGACATTGTCACTGCCAAGTTTACTGAGCTTTTGAGATCGGTAATATTTACAAAGCCTTTTTAGTACAAAAATTTATAAGAATTCCAGCTCAAACTAAAACTGCAACCTGGAATCGAGGCGATCCAGGCGCAACACCTGAAAGTGATCAATGAGGTGCTCGACACGTACCAAAAACAGATCGAGCAATGGAGCACAATTTTCGCGCCATTTGCTCAGATCGCCGAGCGCAAAGCTGACAAGCAGCCGGTTCCCAAGAATAAGATAACGGAGATTGAGAGAAAAACGAATGAGGAAACTTGAATTTTTAATGAAAAATGTATTTATTGAACTACCCTCTCTTTATCATCGGAAACAATGAATCAATAAACATAAAAAGACAATCAACACATCACCCCCAACCCCAGAGCTCGTCCTCTCCGCTCGCATGCTTCTAACCGTTTTCATGGCTCTCTCGGTGTCATAGTTGCACAAATGAGCCTGACACAACCATTGCTCGACGCCTAGAATCCTACGATGCCCGCTCTTCAGATGACTCCAACTATTCCGCTCGTTCAGCGAGATGCACCCCTTGGACACTCGCCCATGAGCATCTTGGATCAGGCAGAAGTCGCCGTCGCAGAATTCGTGGGCGTTTACCTGAAGATAGTCGACATTCTGGAGACGTCTCATCTTGTATATACCTGACTAGTATTCCTAAAATCCTTGCCCATATAGCATCTAACATGCCCTGTCTCTATCTCCGGGAGCACCTCATTGCACTTATTCTTAGAGCACACACAATCCACCATAGCAGACCGCTTCTCTACTTGTATCCGGTAGCAACCATTCGCATAGAGCCCTGGGAAACCAATTGAGTTTTTGAGCCGGACATCGAAGTCGAACTCTGAAAAACAAATCATTTACGACGGATCAATCAATGAAGTAGTTCTGATCCACCTGGAAGATCGCCACAATTAGAAACGCTTAGCACATCAGTATGCTCCGTCTCGTCTTCCAGATAGGTTTCCGTTTTGGTCACATGACAATAGTTGGAAGTGCACACTTTCTCCCGCCGCGGCCCGACGAACCCGGTGCTCACTATCTTGCTCTGACACTCGACGGCGGGCAGACGGATTTGGGGTAGTGGACGAGACACTTGATCCGCTCGCTCCACCCGGTTGCATAATGGCCCGTCGCTAAAGATTTTATTCTAAAAAGCAGGAGCTCCAATGAGCACTCACTCGCAGACGCATAACGAAGCGCCAAGATGGTTGGTGCGACACCCGACCTTTGCCGTCCATTGCTTGTCGACTCCTTGGAGACAGCCCTATTATTTTTATTTTATATTTAGTTAGAGGAGTTGTCATACTTTGTGGTTTGAGTATTGGGCACCCAGTTTACGAATTTGAAACTAGAATGCTCTAAAAATTCCTCGTTTTTCAGAAATTTGCGTTCTTAACAGTTGAAAGCACACAGGGACTAACTTTCGCATGGCCGAGTTTTTCGCCACCGGGGTGCACCGAAAGTTTTGATTTTTATCAAATTTAGGGGTTTTTCCAGCGATTTTCTTGAATTTCTACTAGTTGTTACTTTATTTTTTCTAAAAAATTTAAAAAAAAACCGCAGAAAATCAAAAAAATCCCTGAAAAAACCAAAAAAATCAATTAGAATCAAAAACCACAGTGACAAAAAACTAGGCCATGCGAAAGTTAGTCCCCCATTTTTTTCGTGAGTTCTGAACTTTTTTAAACGCGAATTTTTCGAAAACGAGGAACTTTCAGAGAATTCGGTTTTCAGATTCGTAAATTCCACACTCCAAAATACCGAATTCCATCAAATAAAATAATTTAACCTGTTTAATCGCGAGCTCTGATCTCGAGTTCCACTTCCAGACGACACATTGAGAGCCCTCGCAAGGTTGTTGGCATCTTAACTTCTCATATTTCCCATTTAATGTGCTCATCGAGCCCCCAACGAACCTCAACGCTCCCTGAAAATCGCTCTCGCAATTGAAACAGGTTATCGCCGCGACAATTACAGCACGCGATGAGAAGAAGAAGAAGACAGTGATGGAAAAAAGTAGGAATAACATGTTCTTCTCCTGTCTTGGGCTTCTCGTTCGACGTGCCCACTCATCTACTGACAAGTAGCACGTCGAGAAGTTAGAGAAGATTCAATTGTCTTCGTCCTCCGCCGCCGCTCTCCGATTTCGGATTCATTGCACGCAACGTTTTCTTTTTCGAAGAAATCTAATTTGCTAGTCAACTTTCCGCCCACTTTATGTGTTGATGACGAAATGATGGAGAACAATCAAAGATCTTCTTACTGTACTTGAATCGCCCTTTTTCGCTATAAAATCGATAAAATGCGCCCCATTGTACTGAAAGTCCACATTTTATGAAGAAAAACATGTTCCTTGTATTGTTATTGTATTGTTCTATCATTCTATCATTAATCTGTGTCAATTGGAGGTCATCAGAAGGCGTTGGGGGCGCTGATGGCCTAGAAATACGAGCGCGGCCGAGTTCCCGACCACCTCGGCCACGATTTTTTTGTGTTTTTTGAACACTAAAATTTCTTGTTTTTCTTTGTTTTTCCTTGTTTTCCGTTGTTTTTCCTTGTTTTCCCACCAACTTTTCATGAAAAAAATTGGTCGGTCAAAAATTTATTAATTTTCAGATGCAAATTATCATCTCACTTGGTCTGGCGCTATGCTTCGTCGGGATACACTCAAAATCCCAATTCCGGACAGAACGCATCAATTTTATATATGAAAAGGCTTTGCAACATGTTGCTGATAAGCAGAATCTTGCTAGACTTGAAGTAATATATAGATTTATTGAAAATTGTTCCTAAAAATTTAAATAATCATTTTTTCAGAAAGAATTGTCTGGCTACGATGCGATTTATTTGTCGTCAAAGTCTCAACGTCAAGGAGCTCATGCGAGCAAGGAAATTGACAAGATTGATGATAAATTAGCAAAGATTCTGGAAAAGTATGGACTTCAAAGTGCAGTGCAGGCTTTTAAGGAGGTAAAGAGCAAGAATTAACCAAAAATCCGGAAAATATTCAGAAATACAAGCATAAAAACCTCCACCAACAAACCATGGATAACGAGCCACTTCCATCGGGGAAATTCGTCGACGAGAGCCTTCAAAAGCTCTGGGCGCAAGCGCAAAACGGCAAGTTCTCACACTCAGAGCTCCATATGCTGCACGGAGAGCTCAAGGAGGTGGAGAAGAAGCTACACATCTATGAGGATCAGCTGGAGGACTTTAAGAAGGTGCCGGAGCACCACGAAAACTCGGTGCACCACGACGAGCTTCACGAGAAGACGGCGAAATTGAAGGCGGCGAATCGGCAGTTGTACGATCATCTGAATGAGGTGCATCAAAAGATCACCGACGAGAAGTACTCGCCGTTTAGTGAGCCACGTGTCAAGAGGCTCTGGAAGTTGGCGCTGGAGAATGAGAAGTTGTCACAGCACGAGCTGAATGCGTTGAAAGATGAATTGTCTCATTTTGAGGGCCAGCTTAGGAAGATTGAGTTTCACAAGGTGAGGATTGCTAGAAAAAATGGTCCTATTGCCTCGTAATTAGATCTAGTTCGTAGCTAGTTCGTAGTTCAATCAGATTAGAAAAGCTCAAGGAAATCATTCAAGTGATTAGAGCTCTCAAAACGAAGTAATTGAGATAAAAGAGCACAATTCGAAACCTAAAAGTTGCCTTCAAGATCTGGAAAGTGCTGAAATTTCAACTCAAACTCAAAAAATTGACGATTTTCTATAATTTGATGCTCTTTTGGAGCACATTTGATTCAGGATGCTCCAAAATAATGCTCTGTAACTTAAATATACTTGTTCTATACATTCCAGTAGTTTTTATGAACAAAAAACTATTTTTGAATTGCAGAAATTATCAAATTTTTCTGAAATTCAAAAAACATTGATTTTTGTTTCAAAAACTATCAGAATATACAAATTAAGTATATTTAAGTTATGGAACTTTATTTTAAACCATCCTGAATCAAATGTGCTCCAAAAGAGCTCCAAACTATAGGAAATCGTCAATTGTTTGAGTTTGAGTTGAAATTTCAGCACTTTCCAGATCTTGAAAGCAACTTTCAGGTTTCAAACCATGCTCTTTTACTTCATACATTTCGTTTTTCCAAGGAGCTCTCCTCACTTGAAAGATTCTCTTGTGCTTTTCCTATCTGATTGAACTCCGATTGAACTAGATCTAACTACGAGTCAATAGGACCATTTTCTGAGCTAGGTCTAGCTCATTGACCACACCACTAAACAATGCAAACCAATAACACTGCCGGAAACGCGTTTTGTTTTTTCCTTCCTTGTTTTTTGATTGGAAATTGAACATTGCAACTTCACAGTTTTATTGATTGATAAGATTCCAACACCAGCAAAACAATCCGAATTTGATATTAAATTCCAAGTGCACTTCGACGTCACAAATTCCAGGAAGAAGTGGCACGTCTTCAAGCCGACGACGAGGAGCGCGGCAAGGGAAAGGCTCATGTGCTCGAGAATCTCGAGCTGAGTGTGAAGCACGAAAAGTTGACGCGAAAGGCGAAAAAGTATGAAAAGTATCTGGAGGAGAAGATTACCATTCACAGAGAGCTCTAGAATCTTATCAGTTTGCTCAGTTTTCTTATCATATCTTGTAATTTATTGTTTGGGTCACTTTTTTCCATCATATCTTATCGTTTTGGTGCATTGTTTGTGCCATCATCATAATAATATTGTAACCACGTGTCGTTTAATCCGTACAAAATTGTGATATTTTTCGATTTTTCCCAGTTGCCCCCACCCCTTGTGATAAGCCAAAGCCCCGCCCCGTTTATTGTATAAAAGATTCGCAATTCTCGAGCTCCTCTCCATTTTTTTTTGTCGGTTTTACAGCGTTATCACACGCTTTCCCACTACTTTTACGCTTCTTATCAGCTGATTTTGCCAAAAATATTTATAGAAAACTTTTAAAAGTCTAGAAGAAATTGCAGATGTTCGACCGCGTGCTCTCACAGTTCAGCCGAAAGCGTGTCGCCGCCGAGAGCGTCGCCACACAACAGCAGCTCACTGACAAGACGAACGTGTACACGGTGAAGCCGCAGGATCCGGATCTCGGTGAGCAGTGCTCTTTTGCTCCAAACCTTATCAGTTTTAGAGAAGAAGCAGAAGATGACACCTGTGCAGAAAGTGTGCCTCAAGTGTCTCGCTGGAGAGAGTGGACACATCACTCACGTGCTCTCGAATTTGGCGTGAACGTCTTCTAAACGTCTTCTGGATTCTGAATTCTGAATTCCTGATCATCATCTGTATCATTTTTATCGCTGCCTCTCTCTTTAAATTATTATTACTTCTTGAACTGTTTAACCTCCATTGTTGTGTGATTTTTCCGAATCTCTGAAACTTTGTAAATACCAACTTGTAATTCAACCCCCGGCATTCAAATGTTCACTGATATTCTTATTGTTTGTTTTATTTTTATTGTTTTTAAGCAATTCATAAAAATTGCATTTACAACGCCTTCGACAATCCGAGCCGACCGGCCTGCATGTCGTGCACATGACAATAGGCTCTCATGAACGGCGGGCCGAGCATCCAGGCGGGGTAGAAGCCGCCGGCGGTGAGCTCGTAGAAGGCGAACATGCACGGACCGGGACCGGCGGAGACGACGAACGAGGTGGACGGCATGTTGTACTGCTTTCCGTTGATGGTGAACACGATGTCGGGGACGATGGCGTCGCAGTCCATGAAGTAGGCTCCGGTCAATGGGACATAGGTGGCGCCGACGCTGGAAATGAGCAAGATTATAATTGTAGAAAGTGCGCGCAAATTAATGAAAAGGAAAAGAAAATTGGAGTTTTTTTCGGGAAAGTTCGTTTCTAGAATGGAAGAAATTGCGCTCTAATGCAAATTGATCGAAATTGTAGAGGCGGTAAATGGCCGTGGCCTAAAAATCTCCTGTTGTGCAATAGAGCGCACTTACTGTCGCGTGCGGCGAGTATAGAAAGTGCGCTCTAATGCAAATTGATGTAAATGGATGAGAAAATTGGAGTTTTTTCGGGAAAGTTAGTTTTCTAGACTTGCAAGTGCGCTCTAATGCAAATTGATAAAAAAGAAGAGGCGGGAAATGGTGGCCGTGGCCTAAAAATCTCAAATTTTGCAATAGAGCGTATTTACTGCTCGGCGAGAATAATAATGTGCTGAAATTTCTTGATTTTCTAGTGATTTTCAGAGTTTACATTGAAAAACTATAGAAAAACATCAGAAATCGATAAAAAATCAATAAAACTATAATTTTTCTATGAGCAACACTTTCTGCAATTAGACAATGGGTCTCGCAACGAAGTAATACTGTAGCTTTTTCATTTTCATTGAGTCATTTTGCAAAAATTGGCAGTTTTTCATGAAAATTTGAAAAGTGTGCCTATTTTTCCGACAAAACTCGGAGAAAATTGCAAAATCTTACAATTTCAACAGTTTTCGTTGCGAGATCCATTCTACAGTAATCCTGGGAATTCCTTTTTCGAATTCCCAGTAATTTTCTCCTAATATTAAAGTTTTAGCATTTTTTTGCCCTTGAAAATGAACTAGATAAACAACTCACGCTTTCGCCAAGCTCGTCACAACGCTCTTTGGTGCTCCGATGAAGGAGGCAGCGGTGTCAGCAGCCGCCTGCCATCCAGAGTTTGGAGTCTGACTGTAGGATCCAGCGGAAATTCTGGAAAAATCAATATTTTCGAGAAAAGTTTACGCTCTATCGCGCATGGGGGCGAGAGAGTGCATGATCCGTGGAGACGCAGGTTGATAGACAGTCTGCGTCTCCTTGGATCGTGCACTCTCTCTCTCTCTCTCTCTGTCTCGCTGTCTGCGCCTACATCCAACAGCGCGTCTCTCACTCTCTAACCATCTGCGTCTACTCGCTAAACCTCTTCTCTCTCTCTCTCTCTCTCTCTCTCTCTCTCTCTCTCTCTCACTCTCTCTCTCTCTCTCTCTCTCTCTCTCTCTCTCTCTCTCTCTCTCTCTCTCTCTCTCTCTCTCTCTCTCTCTCTCTCTCTCTCTCTCTCTCTCTCTTTATCACCAACCCTCCAAGTTTGAACTGCCAGAAGGTCTGCGTGGTCAATGGAACCCAATCAACATTAGAATCGCAATGAGTGGTATCCAATCCTCCAACAGTGAACGCTCCTCCATTGATCTGCGAAGTTGGACCGATTCTGGCAAGATAGACAACAAAGTAGGGCTGATCGAGCTTGTTCTGATTCATCAGGTTGAAAAGAGGCGGAGTTTGCTGGTTGACGGCGAGCGCTGGCCATCCGAGACCGATGATTCCGTCTTCTGGTTGTTTTCCGAACGCCTCTCCGATGGTGGTGGCTTGGCCGAAGGTTTGGCCGGTGGCGCAGGCGGTGGTGTTGGTGAACTGGAATGGTGGTGGTGAGGGAGGATTGTCTGCGTCTTTGTGATAGTGGGATCCATCGCGTCGGGATTGAGAAAGAGAGAGAGTATGCGATGCAAAGAGACGCAGATTGGCAGATAGTCTGCGTCTCTCTGAATCGTGTACTCTCTCACTCGGTGTATTAGTCGCGGATGAGAAAGTGCATCTTCATGAGAGACGCAGATAGGTAGACAATCTGCGTCTCTCTCTCTCTCTCTCCATCGTCTCATGGATGAGAGACGCAGACGATCTCTCAACCTGCGTCTCTCTAAATCGCGTACTCTCTAACTAGATGTACGATAGAGCGCACCCTCACTTTCAATGCTAGGATAATAAAGACTCACACAGAAAGTATCAACTCCAAAGAATCCCTTGACCTCTCCAGTGTTATAAGTCATGTCGAACTTCTGCCCATTGGTGACATAGGTGGTGGACTTGGTGGCGTTGAAGCGGTGCTTCGATTGGCACGCATCCGTGGCGCTGAAGATGACATTTATGAAGAGCAGGTGAGAGAGTGCATGATCAGAAGAAACGCAGATAGGGAGAGAGTCTGCGTCTCTCGGGATTGTGTGGTCTCGTTTTTCTCTGCGCCTACTGTCTAACTTGGATCTCTCTCTCTCTCGCTATCGAGGTGAGAGACTACACGATCCAAGGAGACGCAGACTGTCTAACAATCTTCGTCTCCTCGGATCGCACTCTCTCTCTCTCTCAATCAAGCACTTACAGAACTCGCGGAGCCGCAACCGTCTTGGTACAACACTCCTCTTGGCAGAAAGTCAGACAAGCATCATATGGCGTCGACTTGCAGTAGCTTCCACAAGTCGCATCCTTTCCACCAGCACAAGTGATATCTGGCACCCACAAGTTCGAAGAGCCCGAGTCGATGAAGAGCACAAAGTTTTGCGCGGGAGTTCCCAGGGTGATTTGCACTGGAACATGCTAAAATTATCATACTCTATAGAAAAGGGAAAGGTACCCATGTAAGCCATATCCTCGTAGTCAATAATAGGCGAGGAGGATTGAACAGCCTGAAGGGATTTCTTGGTGAGTTGAGCTTGACGCTCCTGCTCGTACTCGGCGAGCTTTCCCTGAGCATTGAGCCGCTGTCGGAGGTTCGGACGGTAGCCGATATTGAGCTGGTGGACTTCTGCAGAGACCACTGCCAGTGATAAGAGCACCGCGACAAACGACTTCATTTCTCGACCCAGTTTAGATAACTGAAAGTTAATTGCAATATTCTAGAAACATTTCATTAACATAAGAAACATACACACATTCAAAATGACAAATTGATAACGGGGAGCGTCACGGATTATTATATAGTGATCAGATAGGAGGCGCAGACATATGATGCAACTACTGACTATCATATTATGCTCCGGGTGCTGAACTTCGCCGAAACAATGTTGTGTTCTGATTTGCATCCGACCCTGTTGAACCTTAGTGAGCTTGATGTGTGATCGAGAATATCTGGAATTCAGAACAAAAGTTTTTCGGCCCTCAAGACGACTAGGGAGCGATGAGGATGGCGACGACGAGAATCGGAAATTTTCAAAATTTGAATTTCGCGCCAATTCTTATATCGTTCAAAACAGAATTTTATGCTGATTCAGATGATATAATCATATCACAAAAACAGTGTCTCTGAATAGGAAAACCTGAAAAATTACAGTACTCAGAATTAAAGGGACATGCACATACTGAAATAGTCAGTTCTACATATTTTCCAGTGAAAAGTATATGGTTGGAATCAGAAAAATCTGCTGATTCCAACCATGTATAAATATCTGGAATTCAGAACAAAAGTTTTTCGGCTCTCAAAACGACTCGGGAGCGATGAGGTTGTCGACGGGGAGAATCGAAAATTTTCAAAATTTGAATTTCGCGCCAATTTTGGTATCATTGAATAGGGAATTTTCTGCTGATTCCAAATATATAAATAACTTTGTGATTCATCCAGTTCAAATGGGTCATCCAATTTTATTACAGTACTCAGAATTAAAGGGACATTCACATGTTGAAACCGCCAGTTTTGAATATTTTTGGATGAAAAGTATATGGTTGGAATCAGAAAAATCTGCTGATTCCAATGATATAAATATATCTGGGATTCAGAACAAAAGTTTTTCGGCTCTCAAAACGACTCGGGAGCGATGAGGTTGTCAACGAGGAGAATCGGAAATTTTCAAAATTTGAATTTCGCGCCAATTTTGGTATCATTGAATAGGGAATTTTCTGCTGATTCCAAATATATAAATAACTTCCTGATTCGTCAAGTACAAATGCAACATCCAGTTTTATTACAGTACTAAAAATTAAAGGGACATGCACATATTGAAATCGCCAGTTTCGAATATTTTGGGGTGAAAAATATATGGTTGGAATCAGAAAAATCTGCTGATTCCAACCATATAAATATATCCGGAATTTGGAACAAAAGTTTTTCGACGCCCAAAATGACGCGGGGAGCGATGAGGTTGTCGACGCGGAGAATCGGAAATTTTCAAAATTTGAATTTCGCGCCAATTTTAGTATCATTGAATACGGAATTTTTTACTGATTCCGAATATATAAATAACTTTGTGATTCATCCAGTTCAAATGGGTCATCCAATTTTATTACAGTACTCAGAATTAAAGGGACATGCATTTATTGAAATCGCCAGTTTCGAATATTTTTGGGTGAAAAGTATATGGTTGGAATCAGAAAATTTTGCTGATTCCAACGACATATAAATATCCGGGATTCGGAACAAAAGTTTTTCGGCTCCCAAAACGACCCGCGAGCATTGAGGTTGTCGACGCGGAGATTCAAAAAATTTCAAATTTTGAATTTCGCGCCAAAACTTATATCAATCAAAAGGAAAATTTCTGCTGATTCCGAAGATATAAATAACTTTGTGATTCATCCAGTTCAAATGAGTAATCCAATTTTATTACAGTACTCAGAATTAAAGGAACATGCACATACTGAAATCGTCAGTTCTTAATATTTTGGGCTGAAAAGTATATGGTTGGAATCAGAAAAATCTGCTGATTCCAGTGATATAAATATATATGGGGTTCAGAACAAACGTTTTTCGACGCCTAAAACGACTTGGGAGCGATGAGGTTGACGCCGCGGAGAATCGGAAATTTTCAAAATTTGAATTTCGCGCCAAAATTTATATCATTCGAATGAGAATTTTCTGCTGATTCTGATGGTATAAATTTTATCTTGAAAAATTGTTGCTGAATCGGACAAGAAGACGAATTACGATGTAAAGCTTTATTAATGACAAGGTGGAGGTGCACTTTCTTGAAAGGTTTCAGAATTTTGAAAACTTCCCACTTTCCTTCTTATTCGCATGAATGACAATTGGAGTGTTTGCAGCATGCGGCTGAAAAATGCCACGCATCCGGAAGATCAGCGCCTGGAACCTCTTGCTTTCTTTTTTGTTTCACCTTTCTTTCTTTCTCTATTTAAAATTACCGATCGAATATGAATATCCAATGAAAGAGCAGTTATCACTGGCCAATGAGCCGTCATGAAGACGTTGACAAAAGAAAGAGTTGGCGCCGTTGAAAACAATCCCAGACATAACCAAAAGGCATACATCAAATCAAAAATGAGATAGAAAAACAATGAGCATAAAGTAGGAGGCTCCTCATCAGAATTTGCATCTTTCCCCACCACCTCTTCAAATCCACGTGGCTTTTTATTCAGAAGAAGTCGATAAGCCAGGTCGGAAATCCCTATGATATAGGTCAGTGTGGAAGGGATAATGAGGAGTGCCACCAGGTAGAAGTAGGCGTTCTCTTCGAAGTCTTGAATCAGCCAGGTTAGTCGGGAGGGGGAGAATCTTCGGATTCTGAATATCAGAAGTATTAGAAAGGGATCAGGAGCATCAGAAGAAGGGTGAACTCACGTGGTATGAGCACAAATATTGACAGCGAAATAAAAGGAGAAGAAAGTAGAGGTTGCGATGGTGATAAAAATGACTTTATCGTAAAAGAGCTTCTTTCTGAGATTTTTATTTTTGTTTTTATTATTATTCTAGGTTTACATAAAACGCGCTCTATTGCGAAGAGACGCAGACACTCTGACTGTCTGCGTCTCGTCTGAACACGCACTCTATCACTTGAGGCTGTAGCGCGATGAAAGAGTATGCAATGCGAGGAGACGCAGACTGTCTAACATGCTGCGTCTCCTGAAACCAAACTCACGCCGCACTTCTCGAAGAGCTCTTCAGGTTACGGTACACACAATTGACCATGAGAAACATGAACGAGAAGCATTGCGCTGTCACCAGGAGAAATGATGGCACATTGATCAACACCTTGTTGAGGAAATAGTTCTTGTTCACAGCTGAGAATGATTTTATGAGTAAGATACCAATATGATTAGAAAGCTCTTGTTTTGAGGAGTTCAGAACTATGTTTCATTTTTCCGAACGAGCTCTGTGAGCCGAGATATGGAGCTTTAAAGTTGAACACTGAAAAAACTTAGCGGTCAAACTTTGAAGCTCCGTATCTTGGCTCACAGAGCTCGGTAGGAAAAATGAAGTATAGTTCTGAAATCGTTGAGACAAGAGCTTTTGAATGATGTAAGTTTCATTTTCATTCACCTATCATAGCAGGCACTGGAATAAAAACCACGAAAAGTTGAAGAATACAAGCAATAAATTGAGCCGACCAAATGAGCACTGCTGGTCGAGTGATAAAGTTGGAAATTTCAGGGAGGATTGATATTATGATAAGGTGGAATGTGATGCCAATAAAGCCTAAAACTCTCCTCATCATTAGTCCAAAAATGGAAAGTTACCCAAAACAAAATACAAAGTTCCAATGGTATCTTTCCAAAAGTTGTCTTGCATCCACAACGCATCCTCGAAGTAGAGCATTGCAAAACTCTCTGAAAGTGAGGAAGAAACGCAAAAAGTGATAAGCGTGATTTATTTCGGAAAACAAAAGGTCGGCCAAAGAGCTGTCACAAGTGATTGATTTGATTTGGGGAGGTGAGAGAGGAGCTAAAAGCAAGAACATCTGGAGTCAATTTGGCAGCTGATTTATGGTGATGTGGACTTCAGTGTAGAGGAATAGGAGGGACGCCACGCTTTCGGCATGGAAGAGATGGTGCCGTTGCCGAAGAGCCACTGGAAATGGAGCATTAGTATTGAAAAAAAGAAAGAGATGTACCCCACAAGTAGAAAGTTTGCTCGGCGGCACAATCTTCTTCTTCTTACTCTTCTCTACTGGAATCACAGCTTCAGCAAAGAAAATCACCATTAACAGGGTCAAAGGGGTCATGTTAACCTGGTAGCTGAAAGTCTGAAAGTGACTTCTGATTCTGAATCTCATTCTGATTCTGAATGTGATAAAAGTGTGAAGTCCTAGAACCGGTTTCTCCATTTGCATATCTAATCAATTGAAACAAATCGAATCATTTTTTCGTTTTATCTCATTGAAGAGATAAAAAGGGAAAAGAAACAGTTTCTCTTTTTATATCACATGTTACAATTACAATATTACACAACTGCTAGTAAATGTGTTCCAGATGTGAAAATTACAATTCCTCATTGGTCTCCTTCAACGATCGCTGACAGGCCACATCTTTGACGTGGCATTTTTGAGCAGGGAATTTGAGGCCAGGACTTGCTCTTCTGGAATTAGATATTGGAAAGTAAAGGGGAAACGCGCTCTATTGGATCGCGAGAGAGTACGCAGCAAGAGGAGACGCAGGACTGTCTGCGTCTCTTCAAAAAGCGCATGTCTTCCTGTCTCACTGTCTGCGTCTACTCCCATCTCTCGGTCTCTCGTTCTCTCGCTCTCTGCGCCTACACCCAATAGCGCGTCTCTCACTCTCTAACCACCTGCGTCTACTCGCTAACCCCCCTCTCTCTCTCTTCCATACCTCATCTCCGAACTATGCGTGTGCCCCAGCTCCTTCACCACCCAAAAGTCATCCACAGTCTGCTCATTCTTATCAATCGATATCTGCTCCACCCTGATATGCGTCTTGTTGGCCACCGTCACCACCGACCAGCCGTAGTCGTTGTTCCGGGCGGCACTCCACGGCCAGGGACTATCGGTGAACCAGGCGTCAGGGGTATGGCAGCCGGCGGAGCCACTGATAAGGTAGACTGGAGCTTTCGGGTTGATGTAGGCGTTTTTCTGAAAAGTAGAAGGGAGATTGTGAGAGAGAGTAGGCGAGGAGAAGAGACGCAGACAGGCTAACGGTCTGCGTCTCTTCAAAATGAGTCGAGAAAGTGGAAGAGAAAAGTGTGCAAAAGCTAGGCCACCCCAAAAACTCACATCATTCCAATAAGCCCTATCAGCAACTGGATAGAACCTTTCATAAGAATGCTCATGTCCCCAGAATCCGAAATCCACCGAGTTTTGCAAAAACAATGGCTCGAGCCCCGGCATATCCAACCAGCCGGTTCGGACCAATCGGTTTTCGAAAGACTGACATTCTGCAGAATTCACATTGCTACAGTAGAACGGACGGTGTTGGAAGGTGAAGATCCAGGGGTGAGCAGCGCGGTTCGAGTTGGCGGCCTGGAATCGTAGAAAGTGGTAGCGCGCTCCATTGAGAATCGGATGAGAGCGTGTTGGATCTGTAGAGACGCAGATCGGCATACAATCTGCGTCTCTTCAGTCCTTGTTCTCTCTCTCTCTCTCTCTCTCTCTCTCTCTCTCTCTCTCCTGTTCTCCTACCCACCGTAAGATCCCTCTTGAGCCAATCGTATTGCGTCATCACCGGCTCCATCCCATACGAATAATAATAACCGTAATTCTCGGTGCTCACGCCCACCCAATGCACCGGTCCCAGATCGAAGCTGTAGAACTGATTGTCATTGAGCCCGTTGTTGGGCACTGAGAAGCGTTTTTGGTAGTTGGTGAAGTTCTGGAGGTCGTCTTCGTGGTTTCCAGCGATTACCATGTAGGGGACCTGGAGAAAGAGAGATTGTGAGAATTAGAGAGAGAGAACAGATTGAATAGACACAGACAGGTAGACAGTCTGCGTCTCCTAGGTTCGTGTACTCTCTCTCTCTCTCCCACTCCACTTGACTCACTGAAGTGCGATAGAGTACACAACCCGAAGAGACGCAGACTCTCTACCAACCTGCGTCTATCACAACCCTGCACTCTCTCACCCTTTACCTTTGAAATCAGCGGCTCAAAGACGTTCAAATAGTTGTCGCCAACTTTTCCATTATCCGTATGCAAATCATATGCGATATCTCCCAAATGCACAATAAAATCGAAATCCCCGGCGAGCCCATGCCTTATAATGCTCTCTGTAGAGTTTCCATGCCAGTATCCGAGGTCCCCGAAGACACAAACTTTGTAAGATTGAGGGTCTTGCGGTAGAGTTTTGAAGGAGAAGGTGCGGGTGGCAATGGTGTATTCTGAAAGGGGAAATGGTTTATTATTTGTCAAATAGAGAGAAAAAAGACGGAAAGAGACCGCAGATTGAATAGACGCAGACCGTTAGACAGTCTGCGTCTCCATCTCTCTCACTCTCAATGGAGCGCAGCTTACCGTATTGCGAAGAATAATCCAAGTTCTTCATGGTGGCGGTATGACGATACCGGGTGATTCCACCAAAAATC
Source organism: Caenorhabditis imperialis (assembly GCA_963572205.1). Lineage (NCBI taxonomy): Eukaryota > Metazoa > Nematoda > Chromadorea > Rhabditida > Rhabditidae > Caenorhabditis > Caenorhabditis imperialis. Next base: position 616,575 of record OY751543.1, read on the forward strand.
CATTGCTCTGAGGAGCCGGGAGCAGTGGAGGATGCAGATGCTCCGACTTTTTTATAGTACACATCTTGGGAAGCTGAAAAGGAATGTATGATTTTATGGTGATTGCAAAGTTGCTCTATTGAACATTCACTATTTGTGACTGGTCTCACAGCGATTGGTACAGTGACTTTATAAAAATTAGAAAAACGAAAAATTGCGCTTTTTTTCTCTGCGTCTCTTTCTCTGTTACGCTCAATCTCGTTTGTTATCATTTCGAGACCTATCTGTGTCGATTTACGGAGAACTGCTGGCCTAAAAAACCAAAAAATGACGGCCACGACCAAAAAATGTTGTTTTTCATTGAAAAAGCTTGCAATTTTCTGTTTTTTGATCGGTTTTCTACGTTTTTCATTGATTTTTTATCTAAAAATTGTATATTTCATTACTGTGCGTCCAGAAACAACGTGCCCTTATGCTCCATTGACAAATCGGCAGCCGCTGTGGCTGTAGGTCAAAATTTTTGATTTTCGAATATATTTTTTCAGAATTTCATTGTTTTTCATGATTTTTGAGGTTTTTTCTAATTTTTCATAACAAATAATTATTTCTCGACACGATAAACGGCATTTTTTCTACTATTTTCACCTATTTTCACTAGAATTCCCATTTTTTCAGTGAAAAACGGTTTTTTTTTCGCAGAAAATTCCGAAATCTGAAATTATTCTCGTGTTTCTTCTCTCTTTTTTCTATTTTTCGATTTGTTTCTCTTCTACATGTGCTGAGAAGGCAATTGCAAATGAAAAACCTCAAAAATCATGAAAAAACAATGAAATTTGGTAAAAAACAACGAAAAAATAAATTCGAAAATCAAAAATTTTGACCTACAGCCAAAGCGGCTGCCGATTTGTCAATGGAGCATAAGTGCACGTTTTTTGTGGACGAACAGTAGTAAATATAATTTTTACGGCTAAAATTTGATTAAAAACACCGAATCGATTCAAAATTAACAAGTTACTGTACTTTTCTCTTCGAGACCTATCGGTGTCGATTTACTGAGAATTGCTGGCCTAGAAAACTAAAAAAGACGGCCACGTCCATCGATCTCTAGAAAATGTTGAAAAAAAATTGAATTTTCAGCGATTTTCTATCTTTTTTTCATCGATTTTCAACAAAAAAATTATTTAAAAATCTAAATTTTAACAAGTTACTGTACTTTTCGCGTCGAGACCCAATTGGTCACGCCCCCTGCAGCTGCAGAAAGTCACAAGGTCAGTAACCGCGCCCCAATGCTAAAAATAACCTGGAGCGAAAGTGTTCCACGTCACCGCCATCTCCGTCATATCGCCGGTAAACGAGATGTGCACTTGATCCGGAGTCGTCCCTTCGGCTGTGCATTTTTGGAGCAAAAATGCGAAAATTAGTAGGATTTTGTGCATTTTGGCTGAAAATGCTCCGAATTTGGATGGAAATAGTGCTCAAAATCAATCAAAAAAGGAAGAAAATCAAAAATTCATGAAAACGTGTTCTTTCTGGGTGAATGAACTAAAAGTGAAGTGTGAATTGTCTCGAGGCGGATTATTTTTCTTTGCATTCAGATTACCAGCTGATAAGGGGTTGCTGATAAGAAACGAGCAACAGGGAAAATTTATTAATTTATGGATATGAGAAGACACCAATGGAGCTCGGTAAGAGCAGCAAGGAAAGAGAAAGAACGGGGAACAGACACCAAGAGCAATAAATTCCAGAATCCAGAAGCAAAATCAACAAAAAAAAAATCGAATTCTAATGTTTAACAAGTGTCTCTCCCAACGCATCCAGCACCTCCTTCTTGTAGTCGTCAAAGTCGCCGTCGATCTCCTCGACCTTCTGATTCTCGACGATCCACAGCTGACACTCGGTGCGCACCACCAGTCGCTCGTCGTGAGTCACCATCAGCACTCCGCCATTGAAATCGCGAATCGCCTCTCCGAGCGCGTCGATCGACTCGATATCCAGGTTATTCGTTGGCTCATCGAGGATGATAATGTCCGGGGAGCCGAGAGCAAGGTTACAGAGAGCAACTCGGGATTTTTGTCCTCCGGAAAGGTCCTGGAAAGGTTTTGAACTGTTTTAGGTCTTATAATGGTTGAATTTTCACCAAATTTGTATTAAAGATTGCCCAGAGCTCATTGAGCACATTCATGGAATCAGAATTTGCGAAATTCTTCCGAGAGCCGAGATATGGGTAACAAAAGTGCAAAATAACAGTAAAAAACAACGTTTCTATCATTTTTTACTCTTATTTTGAACTTATGTGATCCATATCTCGGCTCTCTGGAGCATACCGCAAAATATAAGTCCATGAATGAGCTCATTGAGCTCTGGGAGCAGTCTCCAAAATCTGATTCCATGTGCTCACGGAGCTCTCGCCTATCTATGCCAAATACCTTAATCTTCACGGTATGGGCGTGGCCTGCCAATCCAGTGGTTCCCAACTGCTTTCTAGCTTCCTGATAGTCAATATTAAATTTGGTGCACAAAAACTCGACGGGCGTCTGCTCGCCATTCAAAGCTTCATTGGCGTGCTGATCGAACCATCCGATGCGAAGAGAACGATGTCTGCGGAGCTCTCCTTGTTGCTGAAATGAGCAATTATCATTATAAATTGGAGCTCTAACTAACCGGCTCAATTTTTCCAATCAAGAGCTTCAGAAGTGTCGATTTTCCCACTCCATTTGGCCCGACGATAGCGATTCTGGAGTCCATATCCACTCCGAAGTCGATGTTATTGAAGAGAATGTCCTTTCCATATCCAAAAGTGACTCCGTGGAGTCCCAGGACCGGTGGATTCAACTTATCGGTCTCCGGGAAGAGGAACTTCACCTCGTACTTTTTATCCCTTTGCAAGAGCTCCTGTGGCCTCGCATCCTCATCGTCATTCGCTCTCGCCGCGTTCCTCCTGCCACCTTTCTTCGCCTTGTTCGCCATCTGCTGCTTCAACTGATCCTCGGCCTGCTTCGAACTCTTGCCCTCCTTCTTCATCGCCTTCAACTGCTTCTGCTGCTGATCGTACGCCTTCTCGTGAACCTTGAAGTTCTGATCGTACATCTTCTTGAACAACGTGTAGTTTCCGCGATAATAATGAAGCTTCTGGTTGTTCAAATGGATGATGTCAGTGCAAACGCTATCCAAGAATCCTTGGTCGTGAGACACGATGAGCAACGTCTTCTTCCAAGACTGCAAGTAGTTGTCCAGCCAGATAACAGCGTTCAGATCCAAATGGTTCGTCGGCTCGTCGAGCATCAAAAGCGTGGGCTCGAGGAAGAGAGCTCTGGCGAGAGAGATTCTCATTCTCCAGCCTCCCGAAAAGTCAGTGCACGCCTTCTCCTGCATCTCCTTGGTGAACCCGAGACCCGCCAAAATACGTCTGGCTCTTGGCTCCGCGCTCTCCGCTCCAATATCCTTGAGCTCTTCGGACACCTCCTTGAGCCTCTCCGCCACCGTCATATCGCCCTCCTCGATCTTCTTCATCAACGCCTCCTCCTCTTCCAGCAACTTCAGACGCTTCTTATCGGATCTCACGACGGTGTCAATTGCAGACGTGGAATCCACCTGAATTTCCTGCTCACAGTAGAGCAGATCGATGTGCGATGGAATGTGCAGGCGACGGGAGCCAATGTGCTTCAGCAAAGTGGTTTTTCCCATTCTGAAATCTTGAAAATAGAATAAAATTTAATTTAATTAGGTAAAATTCTCACCCATTGGGTCCGACGAGACCGTAACGACGTCCGTAGGCAATCGTCAGATCGGCTTTATCGAAGAGCAGCTTTCCTTGCGCGGAAATATCGAAATTCTCCACTTTAATATCCATACTATTCTCCATTTGCGTCAGCTGAGTGGCATTTTTCGAGGTTTGCGACACGGTGAAGTGAGCGCCGAGCTCGGCGCCTGAGCCGATTCCTCCGTGCGACTCCTCGTCGTTTCCCTCGATGACTGGGAGATTGTCGACGACTCCACCCATCGACAAAATTTGCTTGTCATAGTCCGCTTTGGCTTTCGCTTTTTTCGCGTCTCTGAAGAGAAAAGTTTATATTTTAAGTAGTGAAGTAATTTTCAGGGAACTTACTTTCGCGATACTTTCTTTCCAGGATCTGACATTGTAGAGTTGAAGTTTTTACCTGGAATAATTGAAAATATTATCACAGAATCATATAGGAACAAAAAATCGGAACTTCAGAGAAATACAAGGTTTTATCAAGCTTCATATGAAATGGTTATGATAAACAAATAAAGAAGCTTTTATACTATTTTTTGAAACAAATTTCTGACAAAAAACAGAAAAAAAACCAGTTTGTTTCGAAATAATAGGCAAAGACTGAGGAAAAAATTATTGCGAAATTTCAATATTTCCGACGAGTACGGTAGACGACACTGTGCACACACCACTACGCTGACATGCACCATTTTTGTTCGAATCGGATTTTTTCAAAAATTCAAATAAAATCTTGTTTTCGTTTGATTTTCATTGAATAAAAGTTTGTTTAATGGTTTTTTATTGAAGAATAAGGAAAAAACTATGCAATTTTCAAGATTTAATAAATCTGCCATTGCCGATTTCATTCTGGAGCCCAATTTCCCTATAGTCTCTCGTTTTCTCGAAAATGGGATTTTTCTTCTTGTTTCTTGTGTTTATCTCATTTTTTATCTTTGTTTCCTTCAATTTTCTGATTTTCAGAATGTCGGACACTAACGCAGAGTCAACGCCGCAACGCATGTCAACGAGGAACCAGGCTCGTGTCAATTATAATGAAGGACCGAGCAACCCTCAAGCAAAGTAGGTTTTCATCATTGTTCCCAACTTTAATCCATATTATTTTCAGTGAAAGAAGCGACCCTGTCTTTCGCTCACCAACGGCCAGCACCCGCGGTCGGAAGAAGCGTCCCGCGATTCCGGACATTGCGGATCTTTCCACAAGCTTCGGAACTCTCGGCTACAACACCCCACCGAAGCGCGGACGTCCACGTGGCTCCGGGCTAGGTAGTGCACGTGGCAGAGCACCAGCCGTACGCCGTGCCGCCACTCGAGACGATGATGGCGTCGATGATAAGGAGCTCGTGGCCGCTGTGAAGTCAGGAAAGAAGATCGCAGAAGCGGTCGATAAGTGGGTGGAGCGGTACAATGAAAAGTACGTGGTGGCGCTCACCGAGGTCCACCAATTCTTCTTCTCGATCTCCGGATGCAAAGCGATCATTACGCCGAACATGGCGGCATCGCTTTCTATGAAGTGAGTGAGCTTATCTTACTGATATAATATTATAGCATTAAAATACTGTTCTATTTTCAGAGACATCATCTGCAAAATGACGGAAGACTTTGAAGAGGACACCTCTGATTACCCACTCGTGCATGGTGGAAATGTGAAGCGCATTCGGACTAATATTCACAACTTTATCCACGCCCTTATCGCTCGCACGAAAGCTTCTCTGCTTTTCGATGGCAATCTGATGGATGGATTCGTCCAGCTGCTCACCGGAATGGCCGACTCGCAAGTTCGTGCGTTCCGCCACACCGCCACATTCTGCGCCATGAAAATAACCTCGGCTCTTGTGGACGTGGTCATCGAGCTCTCCGCTTCCAAGGACAAGACCACCAAGCAGATCGAGGCGGAGAAGGTGAAGATCAAGAATAATAACGCCACTGGAAACGAGAAGTATGAGGCGCTGGTGGCACAGCGGACTCAAACAGAGGAGCGCGCTGAGGAGATCCGTCAGATCATCGGTTATCTCTTCAAAAGTGTATTCGTCCATCGCTACCGTGACGTCGTCGCTGACATCAGAAGCATCTGCATCACGGAGCTCGGCTACTGGATGCAAATCTATCCGGAGCACTTCCTGGAGGACTCCTACTTGAAGTACATCGGATGGTCGCTGTTCGACAAAGTCGGCGATGTTCGCCTGAAATGCATTCGTGCTCTATTGCCGCTCTTCGAGAAGGAGAACTTCCAGGATAAAATTGAGCTGTTTGTCAACAAGTTCAAGCAACGTCTTCTCACCATGCTTCTCGATAAAGACACGGAGACGAGCGTGGAGACGTGTCATCTGATGAGAACCCTTTACACCGCCTTCCCGGCGCTTCTGAATATCAACGACGTCATTCCGATATACGAGCTCATCTACGCGTCCAATCGACAGCTCGCGCAGGCCGCCGCCATGTTCCTAAATGTCAAGGTGTTCGTGATGGTGACAAAGCCGTCGAAGCAGCCCATAGTTGGAAACTTTGCGTTGCTCAAGGACCTGGTGATATTCTTCAAAGAAGGCGACCTCCATGAGCACACCAGTTACATCGTCGACGCGCTCATCGAGAACAATCCGATTGTGAAGGACTGGGCGACTATGGCTCAGCTGTTGCTCGATGATCAGACTAAATGTACGTAGAATTTCAAATTTTCCAATATTTAATTCAATTTCATTTCAGGGAAGTCTGAAAACGAGCGCATTCTCATCGACATGATGCGTTGCTCCGTTGAGCAGGTGGCCACTGGCGAGCCGCCGGTCGGTCGACAGGTCGGAAAACGCGGAGCTCTATCCTCCAAAGAAGCCAAAGAACAGTACGACGAGTGTCAACGCTTCACCGAGATTCTCATCCCGGCGATTCCACGTCTTCTGACCAAGTTTGGAGCAGATGTGAGCAAAGTGGTGCATCTGGTGACGATTCCACTGCACTTTCAACTCGAGATGTATGAGTCGGCCCGCATGCAAACGGTTTGATTTTCTAGGAGGAAAAATATATGAATTAGAAGTTTTCAGAGTCTCTCGGAGCTTCTGGATGCTCTGGATGAGCTCGTCGCAAAACACGTGGATGATGAGGTCCTCAAGTCTATCGCGGAGCTCTACTATCATCTGGACAGCAGTCCGTGCACATCCGCGCTCATCGAGGGCCACAAAATGAAGCTGCTCGACGGAATCGCTGCCTTCATTCGCACCGCGGTCCAACAGTTTGAGGATGAGCAAATGGGCGAGGAAGAGGAAGTGCTCTTTTTGTCCTATATAAAGCGAATGGCCGCCTTCTCGAGCTACATGGATCTGGGAAGTTTGGACCTTTGGGATAAGCTGTTGAAGGTGGTATCGAACTATGACAAGGAGGACACTCAGCGCGATGTGCAAGACCGTGTAGTTCTGATGCTCTTCATGCAGTTCTGCTTCGATTTCATAAAGCTCACCAAAGACGGAGAGACCCCGAAGGCGGATCAAGTGCGCAAGCTCAAAAAGAAGCGCGATCAGCTCGTTGGAGTGCTCAAACACATTTTTGTGGATGAGGCGTGCAACGTGGAAACGGCCTACTTTAGCATTTGCGACCTGATGATTATGCTCGGCCCGAACATGCTCGCTGATGGAAATAAAGTGCTCGAGCCACTAGCCTGGCGACCAGATGGCGTCATCATATCCAACTTTGAAATGTTCCTAAAAGTGAACGTTTTCGAGGCGGAGCTACCGAATGATGATAAAGAGCAGCAGGAGACGATCAAGATGATGCACAAACGACGTCAATTGGTGGCTCAATACTCGAAGCTCATCATCCATGGAGCGCTTCCGATCTCGGACGCCTCCCTCCTCATTCGCTATTATCTTTCGCATTTCCAAGAGTTTGGAGACATTTTCAAGAACCTTTTGTCTAAATGCCGCGAGATTGACTTCGTGGAGTTTGGGCTTATGATTGTGGACACGCTGAAGAAGGTGTACAGCGATATGGCACCGGAGAAGCGTTCGGATCCCGAGTCGGAGCAGTTCCAGGAGCTCCGTGATCTCGCGAGAAGACTGACACCGGCGTTTGGCACGGATTACGCTAAAAATCGATTCGCGCTGTCGTCGTTGCACAAGAAGGCCATTGATTTTGCCTTCGAGGACTATGAAAAAGACAGTGATGAGGAGCCAAAGAACATTTCCTTCTTGGAGTTGGCCATCGAGTTTAGCAATAAGTTGCTGAATCAGGACAAGCTCGCTGTGTAAGTGAACTTCTTCATCTTGATGTTGACGTCTTCAATTCCTCAATTCCAATGTTTCAGTGGCCGCTACGCGAGCAAGATCTACAACACCCGAGTTGTACTGGGCCCAGGCGGCATCAAGTGGGACTCGTACCGCCTCTACGTGAACACGCTCACCGGCCGCAACGACGACGACAACATGTCGGTGCGCAGTGGAATGACGGAGCGCTCGAACGCCACGATGCGGAGCACCGCTTCGTCGACGCGTGGCAGGGGACGTGGACGGCGCGCCAGAATGGTCGACGACTTCTGAATACTTTCTAATCGCATTGATACTGTATCATATTCTTCTCAATCTTTTCATTCCCTTTATTACTCGTTTCTGGAGTGGTGCGCTTCAAGTAGGCGTTCTAGACATAAAAGGGGAAGTGCTTGACCTTCCATTTTCTAAAAACATTTATATCATAAGTAGCCGAGAACTCGCTGAGCTCATGGAATCAGATCGCGGAGCTTTCGGCTACTTATGATACAAATTTTCTAAAAGTTTAACCCTTGAGCTTCACTTGTAATAGAGCACACTTCAGAAATGAATAATAACCAATATTGTTACCCCTCCCACAAAATTTTTACTCGCCTTGCGATCTCTGCCAATAACTTTTATTTGACAGCACTATTTTCGGAATTTTTCAGCGCTTTCATTACTGTTTAACAGTGAATGTTCTCGCTCTCAAATTCCCTGAAAAGAGCATTGTCTAGTAATATCACAAACCCGTTACCTTCTCCATTAACCCTTCCTTAAAATTATCCCTCATTGAATGCCTTCCCATTACTCCAACTGTAAAATTGTCGCATTTCTTCGTACTCGAGCTGATATGAAAAGATTTCCAAAGATCGGGGGGAAAGAGCAAGTGATCAGGAAGGACGTGCCACTTTGGAATAGAGCGTCTGGTGACGTTAATAACTTAATCCCAGGAATAAGGTTGGAAAGCAGATAGCTTTAATAAAACCTAATCCGGAAAATAGAAAAGACAATTGGGTAAAGAAGAATGATATAAATGGGGGTGATAATATTGTGATTGCTCACTTTTAGTCTCATTCGTTTTTGAGCAGACTACAGTAACCTAATATTGCTCGGAACAGGAAGTAAACAATGAATAGACACCAAATTTGATTGCTAATTGTAAGGAAGTGGTTCTTGAACGCAGAAGGCGTCAAAAAGCAGAAGCTGTTTTTTTAGTATTGAATCAGTATTGATGACGTTTTTATGATTCTAGAAGTTCCAGACGTCGTTTGGGATTTTGGGAATCATTTTATTTTTCTCTATCAGTAGACTTCAATTGGGAATAGGATGAAGTTATAGGATTTTTGATCAGCTTATTATTTTTTTATTTTTGTGGTTTTATTACGATTCTGAATCATATAAATTGAAATAGAATCGGTTCCGAGTTAGATCTAGTAAATTGACAGTTTGAAGAGTTGGATCTAACTAGATCTAATTCTGAATCTACTAGATCTAATTGCAAATCTTTTTTCAACCTATCCTTCCATGAAAAATGAATCATCTTTCTGACGTCTTCTTTTCTGACTATCATCTAGACATTCTTTGGGATTTTGGGAATATTTTTCACTCCCGATACCCAGAAAATGATAATGTCCAGACTTCCAATGGGAATTTGATCCTATATAATGATATCTGTATTTTTCCATTTCAATGAGTTTTCTTTCCTCTTTGCTCATCCTAAACTTCATTAAAAGACTTCAGATGAACCGCGCAATCCAGTACGGCGGCGTCGAGAAGATTCCCTACTACAACTGCTCCGGGAAATCATCGGAAGAATGGTTCGCCACTGGCACCCAACGTCCGTTATTCGGGTACACCATTCTGATCGCTGGAATCATCATCGAGCTCTTCTACGTTCCCACCATTTACATGATGTTTCGCACGAAACTCGTCCATCTCACTTGCTACAAGATTATCGTTTGTTTGGGCGTCACTGATATGCTGGCCACTTGTAAGTCTGGCGGAATGATAGTGCGCTCTATTGTGAGGCGGGTGAGAGAGTGTAACAGTTTGCGAGACACAGGGAGGCAGACAGTCTGCGTCTCTCTCTCTCTCTTTCTCTCTCTCTCTCTCTCTCTCTCTCTCTCTCTCTCTCTCTCTCTCTCTCTCTTCCCTCTCTCTCGAAACACGTTAGAGCGCGCTATCACCTTGCTTATATCAACATTATTATAAGTACAGTAATCCGTTACAGTAACCTGCTCGATCTTCAGTGGCTGGCTGTTCATCCAGGGAGCCGTGTTTTGTAACTACCCGACTTTCATCTACGTGGCAGGCGGGATTGGATTATGTAGGTTATGAACTGTGCTCTTTTTTGCCCTGGGAGCCGAAGCCGAGCACGATTTCTTCCATTCTGGAGCAAGAATTTTCAGCCGGATGGTGTATGGCTTGTGCATCCACCCTACTCCTCGTGATCAATCGCGTTTTCGATGTGCTCAATAGAACGCTCTCCGAGTTTTTGTTCGAGGGAAAACGCATCTTTTTCTGGATCGCCCTCATTGCAATCTATGGCATTTCGATTTTCACTTTCTCCCCTTCCATCCTTTTCAACTCTGTGATCATGGCATGGATCGCTGATCCATTGACGATTGAGCCAGAGTTTAAAACTGCTGAGATTGCGGATACGGTATGATGGAAGTGAGGAAGTTTCCCCTAACAATAAACCTTTCCAGTATCGAAACAACATCCAGGCGACCAATAACTGGATCTTCGTCTCGGGGACCTGCACCCTCTACGCGATCTACTGTGTCCTGGTCAACAAAATGCAGCGCGGTCAAAAATCAAAAGCCTCTCGACAAGTGTTCATCCAATCCAGCATCATCTGCTCGTTCAACACGGTCGCCGCCATGTCCTACAACGCGATGATGTTCTTCGTACCCGCGCCATGGGTGGTGGTGCTCGGCGAGCTCTCGTGGAGCATTGTGCATGGGTGTCCGGCGATTATATACTTGACTATGAATCGCACGATTCGTGGGGAGTTTGTAAAGTGGTTGGGTTTGGAGAAGAAGAAGGTAAGGGGAATAGGAATGATGGGAGAGAGAAAGTGAAAAATTTCAGAAGATCAGCGACATCTCTTCATCGGTGCTCAAACACACTGGAATGCCGAGCACTACTACTTGAAGCCCCAAACGATCTTGTACATAATATTCCTCTGAACTATCTAGCTCAGCTAGATTTTAGATTTACTTTAAAATCTTCAAATTTCTTTAAAATAACAATAAACTTGAACATTATCAAAAGCCTCCTTCTTTAGCTACAAAAAACCATTTACATTCACAAAAACTTCATTTTCCAGCGACGGTATTTCATAAGTGGGTCAAAAGAGAACTAGCAGGACTTCTAGAAGAGGAGCTCCTCCAAGGATCCAGCGTTGGCGGAGGCGAACGGGATGAAGGCGAGCGCGTTGACGGCGAGGGTGGAAGCCACGAGGAGGGCGGTGTAGAGGGCGGACATGGTTGAGTTGTCAGGATCTGTTGGATCTTGGGGACACTCTGCCGGCGGGCTGCTCTTTTATAGGAAGCTGCTCCACGTGGCAAGGTGAAAGTGTAAACATGATAACATCAACACGTAGTTTTTCAAAGACTTTTCCGTGACCCTCCTCAGATCTTATCATGTTTACACTTTCACCTTGCCACGTGGAGCAGCTCCCTATAAAAGAGCATCATGTCGGCAGAGTGTCCCCAAGATCCAACAGATCCTGACAACTCAACCATGTCCGCCCTCTACACCGCCCTCCTCGTGGCTTCCACCCTCGCCGTCAACGCGCTCGCCTTCATCCCGTTCGCCTCCGCCAACGCTGGATCCTTGGAGGAGCTCCTCTTCTAGATGAATTCTGAAGACAGTCTCACAAGAATTCAACGTTCTATGTAATTGAATAAAAAAGTTTTGATGGAATTTTGTTCTTGGTCGTAGTGTTCTGAAGATTTTTATTACAACAGTAGAATGGTTCTGAAAAAGCCAGAAAATTGGCAGTCAGTTCAGACAAGTTTTACACAAAAAATGCATTTTCATAAGCAATGCAATTAATTTTTTTTTGAAAAATGCGAGCAAAAAATTCAACCAGAGTATAGTCTCAACAGATGACAGTACAAAAGGACTGTTATATTCATACAAGACTTTGGTTAACTTTGATAGATACATAATAGAGCCGTTCAAAAATAGATCCAACATTCAAAGCATATTCAGCGATAGGGATAGTCTCTTGGACCATCATATTAGTTGGTTTCAGTGAAACCAACTAGAAGAGCCAATCCTTTTATCCAACAGTATCATATTGAGAGGCATTTGGTTAACTCGAAGGGTCATAGTTACTATTGCCATTTCAAGGCTTTAGTTCGTATTGAATGGATCCAACATACACTTGAGCATATCCAGTAGTAGTGATAGTCTCTAGGACCATCATATTAGTCAGTTTCAATGAAAACGACTATAAGAGCCAATCCTTTTATCCAACGGTAACATATTGAGAGGCATTTGGTTAACTCGAAGGGTCATAGTTACTATTGCCATTTCAAGGCTTTAGTTCGTATTGAATGGATCCAACATACACTTGAGCATATCCAGTAGTAGTGATAGTCTCTAGGACCATCATAATAGTCAGTTTCAATGAAACCAACTATAAGAGCCAATCCTTTTATCCAAAGGTAACATAATGAGAGGCATTTGGTTCACTCGAAGGGTCATAGTTACTATAGCCATGACTAGGTTTTAGTTTGTATTGAATGGATCCAACATTCATACACTTGAGCATATCCAGTAGTAGTGATAGTCTCTAGGACCATCATAATAGTCAGTTTCAATGAAACCAACTATAAGAGCCAATCCTTTTATCCAAAGGTAACATAATGAGAGGCATTTGGTTCACTCGAAGGGTCATAGTTACTATAGCCATTTCTAGGCTTTAGTTTGTATAGAATGGATCCAACATTCATACACTTGAGCATATCCAGTAGTAGTGATAGTCTCTAGGACCATCATAATAGTCAGTTTCAATGAAACCAACTATAAGAGCCAATCCTTTATAGAACAATAATACCAGCAAACAGATATAGTGCAGACATAGTCAAACACATTTATAGCAGACTAGCAGTCTAGCTATTATAGACACTTATTGAGGGGCCAACCATCTCCACCTCAGTGACCTAGGTCACTTGGTCCTCTCTGCCAAGAACCACATATAGCGCACACAGCACTCTCAGACAATGAGGTCCTAACCCCATCGCCTTCTCTGTCCACTCCATCACTAGCCCCTCATACTAGTAGGTCACATCCATGTGCGCCTCGTCTTGTACCACTAGACGAGAAAAAACAAAAACTTGTGAAATTTTTTGAGAAAAAGGGGGTCGGATGGGCGGGTGGAGGAGGGCCTGCCTACCCGTCTCCTTGCTGCTCATGTGGGCCACCTGCCTTACAACAGAGGTGACGATGGCTGCCTCTCAAGAGGTCTATGAAGACTGCTAGCCTACTATACTACCCGGGGACAACCGAGATGTGGAGCAAGAGCTAGGAAAAGGTTTGGAATCCTCAAAGGAAAGTGATGGTGAGGCCCGGCCTAGATCCGCCGCTGAGTTCCCCTTATATAGTCGCCTCCGAGACATTCCAGACGGTTCGAAAAGTGAGAGAGTGTGCGAGACAAGGAGACGCAGCGGAGACTCGACGGTTCAGTCCTCGGCGCCAGCTGTAGGTCAAACGGTGGTCGGTGGTTCAGTGGTCCGGGGCGAGAGAGTGGAGACATATCGAACGGTTGTGACAGCGCCGGCACTGGCGACCAAAATTCGCATTTTTCAAGCTTGCGTGACCCTCCTCAGATCTTATCATGTTTACACTTTCACCTTGCCACGTGGAGCAGCTCCCTATAAAAGAGCAGCCTGCCGACAGAGTGTCTCCAAGATCCAACAGATCCTGACAACTCAACCATGTCCGCCCTCTACACCGCCCTCCTCGTGGCTTCCACCCTCGCCGTCAACGCGCTCGCCTTCATCCCGTTCGCCTCCGCCAACGCTGGATCCTTGGAGGAGCTCCTCTTCTAGAAGCCTTCCGATAAGAAGCTCGTCTTGATATGATATTCCACGAAATAAAGAATGGTGTTTTTTGTATGTTGATGTGATTGATGTTCAGTAGAATTTATTAACAATTCTTTATAAAAAGTTGAAAGTTAAAGAATTTCCTCAACAAGTAACGAGTTCACCAGAATTAGTTATTCACAAATCACAATGACACCAATCAAGACCAATCGTAATACATGAAATAGTTCTCGGACAGTTCCTGATCATCAACCCGCACTCCTTTCGATGATGTGTCTTTGTACATTCGATATTTTGCCTTCGCACGAATATTCCCCAATACACCGCGGTTCTCGAGACGGATTCGTACCACCTGTAACGAAACGATTTCAGGATTATAAAATACAACAGGACTTTCAAATAGAGGTCTTACATTCTGCTCGGTTCCGGATCTAAACGTTCCTTCTACAAAGTGAGGAATCGGATCTCCAGCATCGTTCAAAGTGATTTCAATTCTATCCATGACACCTTTCCTTATAGCAACCCCATTCGGAACCGATTCCACTTTTGCTCCCAGAAATCCATCATCTCCATTGTCAACGGTCACGAATTTCTTTGCCTTTCCATCGATCAACTTTTCAGTTCTAAACTTTTCACAAATCTCGCTCGATATCATCAGTGGAAACCTACATTGCTCCTCCAGCACCTCCGGACAGAATAGCCTTCACTTTCGCCGCAATATCATCCCATCCAATATTCAAATAGGTGGTCATTTTCTGATGGCTCACTGGAAGTTTCGCCTGCCCCTTTGCATCCAACGCCTTCAGATGCTCCTCGACGATTTTCTTGTCCGAAACTGTCAACTGTTTGGCTTGTAGTTTGGGAACACTTGAGGATGGCATTGGCTTGGATTTCTTTGGCATGTCATGGTCATCTGAAGCATTTGGAGGTGATAGCGTTTTCTCAAAAATCTTACGAATATGCGCTTCCACATGCTTATCAGCAAGCATCGCCTTGTGAATTTCCTTGATCGTTTCTAGATTTGCTTTGATCTTCGAATCTGGAAGAACATTTTAAATGTTACTGGGAGGAAAGAATGCTCACTTCCAGGTTGCCCTTCGGTTTTTTTCATGTTATCATTGATGGTCTGATCAAAGTGTTGCTTATCTTCTGCAGTCTTGAGACCATCTCGGAACTCGTTGATTTTGTCTTGGGTGGTCTGAATTATCGGTACATATAAAGTGATATCGCGCTCCATTGTGACTAGGGAGATAGATAGATAGATAGATAGATAGAGAGACGCAGACAGTCTACCGATCTGCGTCTCCAACATCTCAGCTGAACTCACTTGCTGCACAAGCTTCTCAGCGGTTTGCAAATTGACGGCGGCATTGGTGAAGAACAGCAAACTCGTGGAGAACTGGAAGAGTTCCAGTGGAGTTGGCCGCTCTCCATTCGCCACTTTCTCGAAGATGTTGTATCCTGAAGCAGTCAACGCGATTCCCGAAACCGCAAAGTTGGCGAAGATGGCAGCGTTCACAGTGTACTCGATAGCCTGGCTCACTTCGATTCCTTGGGTAGCCATCACGGTTAGGTACTGAAAGAGCGAAACTAGATGATAACTAAATATTGACAAGAGAATGTTCTGATGAGTCCCTGATGTTAATGACTCCGATTTATGAATTATGTCAGGAGTTCATTTGAATCGACTGTTTTTAACCTAACGCTTAGGAAATTATAGAATTGATCCAATGTGTGTTGTCTAATTGCATTGTATTGATAAAAATTTCCATATTTCTTTTGCTTAATATTATAATTAAAATCGTACATCAAATACTAACTAAACCCCTCTTTTGTAGTTAGTTTTATCTTCATCAGTAACTAAACGTATAATAAATTCAAAAAAAAAACTTACCGCTGACCCACCAATCGCGCCAAACGACGCCAACGACGCGGCAACCGCCAGCCAATCCACAAAATTCTCGCGACTCCTTAACGGATTCACATTCTCATTGTGAGTGGCCCGGTCCACAATGTGATAACCGGATCGCGCCATGGTGTACACCCCGGTGCCGATTGCAGTGTAGAGAAGGGTGGTGGCGGCGACGGGCGCCAGTGGGGTGAAGAGCCCGATCACCGAACCGATGGTGGCCGCGATTCCAATACCCATCGCGCTACGATCGCTGATCTGGGAAGGGATTTAATTTTTTTGGTAATTAGCACGATACTCATGATAAATACCTTTGCAATTTTACTGGGTAGCTTGCTCCTTCTGGAAATATCATATCGCAAATTCAGAATCCCACCAGGTTCCATCTCATAGTTTCCTCCTTCCGGATACAAAATGTTACACTCAGGGAGCTTGTTCTTGCTCAAAAAGTCATCCCAATCATCATAAGCCCGTCCCGTGGATTCCACGTACATCGTTCTCGTGTCACTGATACGGAGACATATCAGAGGGAGCTGAATTCAGATGAGCACTTCTTTTTAAGATAGGTTTCTTAGATTCTTACAATATTAGAGTGCGCTCCATCGGCGAAAAAGCTGACAAAGACGAACTTGGTCTCCACGATGTTCGACTCTCCCTCTTTCAGCTTTTTCTGGCGACGATTGATGTCGAAGAGTTCATCTCTGATTTTGATAATGTGATCTTCTTGCTGAAAAACAGTCATGACGTAGAGAAAAACCGGTTGAAAGTCATCGATCATATAAATATTTACTAGTAATCGTATTATGTCATGATGATCAGGGCTAGGGCTTTGCAAACTACCTCTTTAGTGTATCCAAACTCTGGAACAAACTTGGTGTCATTCTTCTTATGACCCTTTGAATTGTTATTATTATTGTCTTCCAGATTCTTCAACAACTGCTCCAACTGATCCGGGTCCAAGCTGTTTCTCTCTTCTTGCGGCAAGTTGGTCGGATATTGGTACACTGCGAAGCCAATTTTACGACCAAGATTTTTCATCTGCTCCTGAAAACTAACAGAAAAATAAGGATAATGAGAAGAATTTGTTAAGAACCTCATCATCCTTGAAAATCTGGAACCAATCTAGTCTCGCCAGCCCTATACCATAATACTTTTGCGTGACAATTGCTGCTCCAATCTGATGCTTCTTCTCCAACTTTGGATTCGCTTGCACCGCCTCGAACAGTTCAATCTCCTCGCCACCCTTCTTTTTGATAAAACACGTCGCACAAATTCCATAGTCCTGGCAGATCTCAGGGCACCTGAACCAATGAACTATGCTCTTCGAAAAAAGCATAATAGCCTCACACATAACGGAGTCCCGGGAAAACTTTGGAGCCGCAGCTCGCACACGGGTTGTCGTGCACCGGAAACGCTACTGAACAGAGAGCAAACTTTTACTTGTTAGGTCTAGTATCACATACACTTTCCAAAAGGTGACATGTCGAGCCGATAGGAGTGGTGCATGTGCGGATGCTCGGCGGGGTATTCTCGCGACTTTTTCGAGTTGATCGACTCCTCGACGACAGTGTCATTGTAGCAGGTTGCGCAGATGTGATGGTCGTCGCAGAGATTGCAGGTGAACATGGATCCTGATAAGGGATTTCAGTATAAGAAGTTATGGGTTTTTGTTATGGGCTAGGGTACCTAGAATAACCATTCCACAATCCGCGCAGTCTTCAAACTGGCAGTCCGAGTACTCTGGCCAGCGAATCGGATTCGTTCCTTCTGGTTTTGGCTCCATTTTTTCTGGAAAACTATGGACTTTGGACTTTGAAGTATATGTAGGCTAGGCTTCTAGTAGCTTAGAAAAAAAAAGAGAGAACTTCAGTAAAAAAAGTAAAAGTACCCCGAAGTAAGCATCAAAAGTAAAAAATAACACAGTATTTCTCGATTTTGTTTGTCTCTGCCAGTTGCCTCTTCTCTCTCTTCTCTTTTCTCCCTTCTCTTCCTCCCGTCCCGATAGCACTCTCTTTCTCTGTCGGCTCCAACTTCCCGTGACCTATCACAGGATGAAAGAACGAAAAAAAAAGATGAAAAGTGAAACTTGAAAAGCGTTCGGTGAAGGTGTGACAATGACTCAAACAGATTGCGAAATCCCTTTTTCAGTGAATAGAGGAGAGGTGTGGTGTTTTGAAATTGAATGTTTCTCCTTTCCAATACTCAATACAAACAACTATTATTTGCGATAGGGGAAAAGTTCACCAGAATAGAAAACAGAGAAAAAATGGATCACAAAGAAATGTGTATAAACAAATTTAGCGGACCATTGGAGTTGTTTTCGCTTATAACTCTCGTCGAATTCCATTCCAACTGGAAGGATTGAAATAGTGGAAAAAAATGTTGTCTTTTCTAGATTTCAAGATTCCCACAAACAAAACAACTTTATTCAAAACTTCTCCGTGACCCTCCTCCAGATCTTATCATGTTTACACTTTCACCTTGCCACGTGGCGCAGTTCCCTATAAAAGAGCAGCTTGGCAGAGTGTCCCCAAGATCCAACAGATCCTGACAACTCAACCATGTCCGCCCTCTACACCGCCCTCCTCGTGGCTTCCACCCTCGCCGTCAACGCGCTCGCCTTCATCCCGTTCGCCTCCGCTAACGCTGGATCCTTGGAGGAGCTCCTCTTCTAGATGAATTCTGAAGAAAGTGTCAGAAGAATTCAACGTTCTATGTAATTGAATAAAAAAGTTTTGATGGAATTTTATTCGTGGTCGTTGGGTTCTCAAGATTTTTATTACAACAGTAGAATAGTTCTGAAAAAGCCAGAAAATTGGCAGTCAGTTCAGACAAGTTTTACACATAAAATGCATTTTTATAAGCAATGCAATTAAAATTTTTTTGAAAAATGCGAGCAAAAAATTCAACCAGAGTATAGTCTCAACAGATTACAGTACAAAAGGATTGTTATATTCATACAATACTTTGGTTAACTTTAACTATAGATACATAATAGAGCCGTTCAAATAAAGATCCAACATTCAAAGCATATTCAGCAATAGAGATAGTCTCTAGGACCATCATATTAGTCAGTTTCAATAAAACCAACTAGAAGAGCCAATCCTTTCATCGAATTGGGTCATAGTTACTTGAACCTTTTATAGGGATAGTCTCTTGGACTATCCCCCCATCTGAGCAAGAGGCATTTGGCTATCTCGAATTGGGTCATAGTTACTTGAACCTTTTATAGGGATAGTCTCTTGGACTATCCCCCCATCTGAGCAAGAGGCATTTGGCTATCTCGAATTGGGTCATAGTTACTTGAACCTTTTATAGGGATAGTCTCTTGGACTATCCCCCCATCTGAGCAAGAGGCATTTGGCTATCTCGAATTGGGTCATAGTTACTTGAACCTTTTATAGGGATAGTCTCTTGGACTATCCCCCATCTGAGCAAGAGACATTTGGCTATCTCGAATTGGGTCATAGTTACTTGAACCTTTTATAGGGATAGTCTCTTGGACTATCCCCCATCTGAGCAAGAGGCATTTGGCTATCTCGAATTGGGTCATAGTTACTTGAACCTTTTATAGGGATAGTCTCTTGGACTATCCCCCATCTGAGCAAGAGGCATTTGGCTATCTCGAATTGGGTCATAGTTACTATAGCCATTTCTAGGCTGTAGTTCATATTGAATGGATCCAACATTCAAACACTTGAGCATATCTATTAGTAGTGATAGTCTCTAGGACCATCATAATAGTCAGTTCCAATGAAACCAACTATAAGAGCCAATCCTTTATAGAACAATAATACCAGCAAATAGACACAGTGCAGACATAGTCAAACACATTTATAGCAGACTAGCAGTCTAGCTATTATAGACATTTATAGAGAGGCCACCATCTTCACCTCAGTGACCTAAGTCACTTGGTCCTCTCTGCCAAGAACCACACATAGCGCACACAGCACACTCCGACAATGAGGTCCGCCTAACCCCACCGCCGTCTCTGTCCACTCCATCACTAGCCCCTCATACTAGTAGGTCACATCCATGTGCGCCTCGTCTTGTACCACTAGACGAGAAAAAACAAAAACTTGTGAAAATTTTCGAGAAAAAGGGGGTCGGATGGGAGGGTGGAGGAGGGCCTGCCTACCCGTCTCCATGTTGCTCATGTGGGCCACCTGCCTCACAACAGAGGTGACGATGGCTGCCTCTCTAGAGGTCTAGCTCACTATACTACCCGGTGACAACCGAGATGTGGAGCAAGAGCTAGGAAAAGGTTTGGAATCCTCAAAGGAAAGTGATGGTGAGGTCCGGCCTAGATCCGCCGCTGAGTTCCCCTTATATAGTCGCCTGCGAGACAATCCAGACTGTTCGATAAGTGAGATAGTGTGCGAGACGAGGAGGTGCAGCGGAGACACGACGGTTCAGTCCTCGGCGCCAGCTGTAGGTCAAACGGTGCTCGGTGGTTCAGTGGTCCGGGGCGAGAGAGTGGAGACATAGACGTCAAACGGTTGTGACAGCGCCGGCAATGGCGACCAAAACTCACGATTTTCAAGCTTGCGTGACCCTCCTCAGATCTTATCATGTTTACACTTTCACCTTGCCACGTGGAGCAGCTCCCTATAAAAGAGCAGCCTGCCGGCAGAGTGTCCCCAAGATCCAACAGATCCTGACAACTCAACCATGTCCGCCCTCTACACCGCCCTCCTCGTGGCTTCCACCCTCGCCGTCAACGCGCTCGCCTTCATCCCGTTCGCCTCCGCCAACGCTGGATCCTTGGAGGAGCTCCTCTTCTAGATGAATTCTGAAAACAGTGTCAGAAGAATTCATCGTTCTATGAAATTGAATAAATTAATCTTCATGGTCGTTGTGTTCTGAAGATTTTTATTACAAATGTTGTTAGAATAGTTCTGAACAAGCCACTTTTAATGTGAGCTGAACTATTCTATGCCAGTTTTGGAAATTCAGTATTCGCTGTTGATTTTCATCATTTACCCGGATGTTTCTGTCAATATGGAACAAACAAAAACAACATACAATGCTCTATAAATATCAGCGAGATAATTCAGAGATAAATGAACCGAGTACATGCAATTATTAACCTTGTCAGTGTCCAGGTGATTTCCAAACTTCTCGCCTCTCATTCCTCACCCTTTTTTCGTCATGACCACGTCTCACTGGATCCTTTTATCCCTGTGCTTTCATCACACTCTCACTCTCAACTCATCAGTTGCGAAGAATTATCCACCTCATTTTGACCAATATAAAGAATTCCAAACCGAGATTTACCAATCGTTAGTGGAATCCGTGTTCCATTCCAACTCCACCGCTTCCATGTTCTCTTTCGATCCTTCTACCAACTCCTACTTTATCAATTCGCCCGAAACACCATTCAGGATTGTTCCAGTACCCTTCTTTAACAATTCCCAACTTTTTAATTCGTCTTACTACTGGAGTGCCGTCGGACAAATAACGAACTGTGAATACGAGATTGATACTGAAGACGAGAATTTCCAAAATGTAAGCATTCATATAATCTAATAAAAGCATGGCTCAGGTATTCTTTACAAATGGGACAAAAGTTCATGGAGTGCTCTATTCATGCCCTGACTTCTGTTGTCCATTGCGGTGCTGCGAAGGCTCACTGGAGTAAGTGCTCCCCCAGTTAATATTCTTTTCAAACCATTCCAGTTTTCTGATTGTTCCGCTTGTCGTGATGGGCTTGTTGGTGCTCTCCTGCTGCTACTACTGCTACTGCTGTTGCTGCAAAAAGAAAAGGAAAGTGGCTCCACCCGAGCCCATCGTCCTTCCTCCAGTTCGTAACATTCTCGATCAGCAAGTGCCGTTTCAAGTGGGAAATGGAAAATGAATGTGATTCGACTTTCTTCTGCCTACCTCATAGTTTTATCCTGTTTCTTTTATTGCTCATTACTAATAAAATAGTATAAAACGCACCTCAACGTTTTTCAATTAACTTCCTCCAGGTGATTTCCAAAACCTCGGCTATTCTCGCCTCGCATTCCACACATTTTCTTCGTCATGACCACGTCTCACTGGATCCTTTTATTCATATGCTTTCGTCACACTCTCACTGTAAACTTAGCAGTTCCGGAGATAAGGCCACCTCTTTTCAAACGACATACCGATCTTAACGCAGGGGTTTACGAGTCGTTTGTGGACTCCGTGTTCCATTCCAACTCCACCGATTATATGTTTTCCTTTAATCCTTCTACCAAGTCCTACGTCATCAATTCGCCCGAGACACCAATCAGGTTTGTTCCAGTGTTGTTAATCAGGTCACAGCGATTTCAGACTGATAAATGTGTCGTTCTACTGGAGTGCAGTGCAAAAAGATAAAAAATCAAATTACTGCGAATACGAATTCGGTACTGAAGATGAAGATTTCCAACAAGTAAACATTCATATATCAGATTAATTATATAAAATTGTGGCTCAGGTTTTCTTTACCAATGGGACAAAAGTCCAACGTCTGCTCTACTCATGCCCTGTCAACTTTTGTTGTGCACTGGAGTGCTGCACGTTTTCCTACCGGTACGTTCAATCAGAAGGGAGCGATGTTTTAAAACCATTTCAGTGATGCGATGATCCCGTTCGGCATGCTAAGCCTATTGGTGGTCTTCTGCTGCTACTGTTGCTACTGCTGTTGCTGCCAGAAGAAGCCAGTGACACCGGTGATAGAGCCGCCTCCACGAGAGCGCATCGCTCTCCCTCCAGTTCGTAACATTCTCGATCAGCGAGTGCCGTTTCAAGTGGGGAACATACCCTGATCGACCCGTTTGACCCCCCCCCCCCCCCCCTCTCTTCAGTAATAAAAAGGGGGCGTGGCTTGTGTCATTCATATTACTTTTTCAATTTATTCTAGCTTTCGATCGTGCCGGTTTTGTACACAAATACAACTGTTTGCCTTAATATTGAGTAATGTAGCCGCTCTGAAATCTCTGCAATCTTAGAAACACTTTTGCTGATCTTTTCAACTTTTCGATTCGATTGGAAACATACAATCAATAACCCCTCATCTACGTCATAAAAAGGGGGCGTGGCTTGTAACATACACTTTCGATTTTTCACCATCGTCACATCCCCATAGGCACCCCCAGTCTTCCAGTTGGCTCATTCATCACATTTTACCTCGTGGTGAACGGTGACTCTTTTCATTGCCCGTTTTTTTTTTCAATTTTCTCCCCGATTTTTTTTCACAACTTGTTAATTCCGAGCTTAAAAGCAATGTATTCTAGATAACATGAATAGAAATTTAAAATTAGTACCGACAGTGAGAACAAATTCCATGTCTCTTTCCTTTTTTCCTCGTCGTTTGATAAAAATTTTGAAAAAATTGAGTAGTCAAATCTATTTTCTTTTTCGAATTCACAATTTTCTATCGAATATCCTCAAATTCTGCCGATCTTTTCAACGTTTGAATTCAATTTAAAACATACAAATATTCAATCAATCCCCTCATCTACGTCATTAAAAGGGGGCGTGGCTTGTAACATACATTTTCGATTTTTCCATCGTCACATCCCCATAGGCACACCCAGTATTCCAGTTGGCTCATTCATCACATCTTACCTCGTGGTGAACGGTGACTCTATTCATTGCCCTTTTTTTTCATTTTTTCCCCGTCTTTTTCCACAACACTACTTGTTAACTCCGAGCTTAAATGCAATGTTTTCTAGAGAAGATGAATAGAAATTTAAAATTAGTACCGACAGTGAGAACGAATTACATTTCTCGTTCCTTTTTTCCTCGTCGTTTGATAAAAATTGAGTAGTCAAATCTATTTTCTTCTTCGAATTCACATTTTTTCTATCGAATATCCTCAAATTCTGCCGATCTTTTCAACGTTTGAATTCGATTAAAAACATACAAATATTCAATCAATAACCCCTCATCTACGTCATAAAAAGGGGCGTGGCTTGTAACATACATTTTCGATTTTTCTCCATCGTCACATCCCTCCCCCTCAATCAATATTCTAGACTGCTCATTCACCACACTTGTCGTTACGGTGGAAGGTGACCCCTTTCAGTTGTCTGATTTTTCCTTTTTTTCCATATCCTCGTCACTTTATCTATTGAAAACCTTCCCCTCTAAAACTGGCTCTTGCCACAATTTTGAAAGTATTTATTTTCCAGTTCATGTACTCGCTCTGAAATCGTAGAACAACTTTTGCTAATCTTTTCAACTTTTCAATTAGATTCCAAACATACAAACATTCAATCGATAACCCCTCATCTACGTCATAAAAAGGGGGCGTGGCTTGTAACATACACTTTCGATTTTTCTCCATAGTCACCCCAGTCTTCCAGTAGGCTCATTCACCACACTTTACCTCATAGTGAACGGTGACTCTTTTCATTTCTCCTTCTCTTTTTCTGTTTTCTTGATCCGTTAAGTTTCGTTTTGTTACAGACCGAGGAATGGATGCGATGGATAAAAGGTTAGAACGCTACCCTGACCTTTGATATGAAGTTATCATTCCGGACTGCAGTCCGGTTTGAGATCCCTCTGTGAAGGGGGATAAAAGGTTGGAATGCCAACTGACCTTTGATATGAAGTTATCATTCCGGACTGCAGTCCGGAATGAGATCCCTCTGTGAAGGGGGATAAAAGGTTGGAATGCCAACTGACCTTTGATATGAAGTTATCATTCCGGACTGCAGTCCGGAATGAGATCCCTCTGTGAAGGGGGATAAAAGGTTGGAATGCCAACTGACCTTTGATATGAAGTTATCATTCCGGACTGCAGTCCGGAATGAGATCCCTCTGTGAAGGGGGATAAAAGGTTGGAATGCCAACTGACCTTTGATATGAAGTTATCATTCCGGACTGCAGTCCGGAATGAGATCCCTCTGTGAAGGGGGATAAAAGGTTGGAATGCCAACTGACCTTTGATATGAAGTTATCATTCCGGACTGCAGTCCGGAATGAGATCCCTCTGTGAAGGGGGATGAAAGGTTGGAATGCCAACTGACCTTTGAGTTGAAGTTATCATTCCGGACTGCGGTCCGGAATGAGATCCCTCTGTGAAGGGGATAAAAGGTTGGAATGCCAACTGACCTTTGAGTTGAAGTTATCATTCCGGACTGCGGTCCGGAATGAGATCCCTCTGTGAAGGGGGATAAAAGGTTGGAATGCCAACTGACCTTTGAGTTGAAGTTATCATTCCGGACTGCGGTCCGGAATGAGATCCCTCTGTGAAGGGGGATAAAAGGTTGGAATGCCAACTGACCTTTGATATGAAGTTATCATTCCGGACTGCAGTCCGGTTTGAGATCCCTCTGTGAAGGGGGATAAAAGGTTGGAATGCCAACTGACCTTTGATATGAAGTTATCATTCCGGACTGCAGTCCGGAATGAGATCCCTCTGTGAAGGGGGATAAAAGGTTGGAATGCCAACTGACCTTTGATATGAAGTTATCATTCCGGACTGCAGTCCGGAATGAGATCCCTCTGTGAAGGGGGATAAAAGGTTGGAATGCCAACTGACCTTTGATATGAAGTTATCATTCCGGACTGCAGTCCGGAATGAGATCCCTCTGTGAAGGGGGATGAAAGGTTGGAATGCCAACTGACCTTTGAGTTGAAGTTATCATTCCGGACTGCGGTCCGGAATGAGATCCCTCTGTGAAGGGGATAAAAGGTTGGAATGCCAACTGACCTTTGAGTTGAAGTTATCATTCCGGACTGCGGTCCGGAATGAGATCCCTCTGTGAAGGGGGATAAAAGGTTGGAATGCCAACTGACCTTTGAGTTGAAGTTATCATTCCGGACTGCGGTCCGGAATGAGATCCCTCTGTGAAGGGGGATAAAAGGTTGGAATGCCAACTGACCTTTGATATGAAGTTATCATTCCGGACTGCAGTCCGGTTTGAGATCCCTCTGTGAAGGGGGATAAAAGGTTGGAATGCCAACTGACCTTTGATATGAAGTTATCATTCCGGACTGCAGTCCGGAATGAGATCCCTCTGTGAAGGGGGATAAAAGGTTGGAATGCCAACTGACCTTTGATATGAAGTTATCATTCCGGACTGCAGTCCGGAATGAGATCCCTCTGTGAAGGGGGATAAAAGGTTGGAATGCCAACTGACCTTTGATATGAAGTTATCATTCCGGACTGCAGTCCGGAATGAGATCCCTCTGTGAAGGGGGATGAAAGGTTGGAATGCCAACTGACCTTTGAGTTGAAGTTATCATTCCGGACTGCGGTCCGGAATGAGATCCCTCTGTGAAGGGGATAAAAGGTTGGAATGCCAACTGACCTTTGAGTTGAAGTTATCATTCCGGACTGCGGTCCGGAATGAGATCCCTCTGTGAAGGGGGATAAAAGGTTGGAATGCCAACTGACCTTTGAGTTGAAGTTATCATTCCGGACTGCGGTCCGGAATGAGATCCCTCTGTGAAGGGGGATAAAAGGTTGGAATGCCAACTGACCTTTGAGTTGAAGTTATCATTCCGGACTGCAGTCCGGAATGAGATCCCTCTGTGAAGGGGGATAAAAGGTTGGAATGCCAACTGACCTTTGATATGAAGTTATCATTCCGGACTGCAGTCCGGAATGAGATCCCTCTGTGAAGGGGGATAAAAGGTTGGAATGCCAACTGACCTTTGATATGAAGTTATCATTCCGGACTGCAGTCCGGAATGAGATCCCTCTGTGAAGGGGGATAAAAGGTTGGAATGCCAACTGACCTTTGATATGAAGTTATCATTCCGGACTGCAGTCCGGAATGAGATCCCTCTGTGAAGGGGGATAAAAGGTTGGAATGCCAACTGACCTTTGAGTTGAAGTTATCATTCCGGACTGCAGTCCGGAATGAGATCCCTCTGTGAAGGGGGATAAAAGGTTGGAATGCCAACTGACCTTTGAGTTGAAGTTATCATTCCGGACTGCAGTCCGGAATGAGATCCCTCTGTGAAGGGGGATAAAAGGTTGGAATGCCAACTGACCTTTGATATGAAGTTATCATTCCGGACTGCAGTCCGGAATGAGATCCCTCTGTGAAGGGGGATAAAAGGTTGGAATGCCAACTGACCTTTGATATGAAGTTATCATTCCGGACTGCAGTCCGGAATGAGATCCCTCTGTGAAGGGGGATAAAAGGTTGGAATGCCAACTGACCTTTGAGTTGAAGTTATCATTCCGGACTGCGGTCCGGAATGAGATCCCTCTGTGAAGGGGGATAAAAGGTTGGAATGCCAACTGACCTTTGATATGAAGTTATCATTCCGGACTGCAGTCCGGAATGAGATCCCTCTGTGAAGGGGGATAAAAGGTTGGAATGCCAACTGACCTTTGATATGAAGTTATCATTCCGGACTGCAGTCCGGAATGAGATCCCTCTGTGAAGGGGGATAAAAGGTTGGAATGCCAACTGACCTTTGAGTTGAAGTTATCATTCCGGACTGCGGTCCGGAATGAGATCCCTCTGTGAAGGGGGATAAAAGGTTGGAATGCCAACTGACCTTTGATATGAAGTTATCATTCCGGACTGCAGTCCGGAATGAGATCCCTCTGTGAAGGGGGATAAAAGGTTGGAATGCCAACTGACCTTTGATATGAAGTTATCATTCCGGACTGCAGTCCGGAATGAGATCCCTCTGTGAAGGGGGATGAAAGGTTGGAATGCCAACTGACCTTTGAGTTGAAGTTATCATTCCGGACTGCGGTCCGGAATGAGATCCCTCTGTGAAGGGGATAAAAGGTTGGAATGCCAACTGACCTTTGAGTTGAAGTTATCATTCCGGACTGCGGTCCGGAATGAGATCCCTCTGTGAAGGGGGATAAAAGGTTGGAATGCCAACTGACCTTTGAGTTGAAGTTATCATTCCGGACTGCGGTCCGGAATGAGATCCCTCTGTGAAGGGGGATAAAAGGTTGGAATGCCAACTGACCTTTGAGTTGAAGTTATCATTCCGGACTGCAGTCCGGAATGAGATCCCTCTGTGAAGGGGGATAAAAGGTTGGAATGCCAACTGACCTTTGAGTTGAAGTTATCATTCCGGACTGCGGTCCGGAATGAGATCCCTCTGTGAAGGGGGATAAAAGGTTGGAATGCCAACTGACCTTTGAGTTGAAGTTATCATTCCGGACTGCAGTCCGGAATGAGATCCCTCTGTGAAGGGGGATAAAAGGTTGGAATGCCAACTGACCTTTGAGTTGAAGTTATCATTCCGGACTGCAGTCCGGAATGAGATCCCTCTGTGAAGGGGGATAAAAGGTTGGAATGCCAACTGACCTTCGAGTTGAAGTTATCATTCCGGACTGCAGTCCGGAATGAGATCCCTCTGTGAAGGGGGATAAAAGGTTGGAATGCCAACTGACCTTTGAGTTGAAGTTATCATTCCGGACTGCAGTCCGGAATGAGATCCCTCTGTGAAGGGGGATAAAAGGTTGGAATGCCAACTGACCTTTGAGTTGAAGTTATCATTCCGGACTGCAGTCCGGAATGAGATCCCTCTGTGAAGGGGGATAAAAGGTTGGAATGCCAACTGACCTTTGAGTTGAAGTTATCATTCCGGACTGCGGTCCGGAATGAGATCCCTCTGTGAAGGGGGATAAAAGGTTGGAATGCCAACTGACCTTTGAGTTGAAGTTATCATTCCGGACTGCAGTCCGGAATGAGATCCCTCTGTGAAGGGGGATAAAAGGTTGGAATGCCAACTGACCTTTGAGTTGAAGTTATCATTCCGGACTGCGGTCCGGAATGAGATCCCTCTGTGAAGGGGGATAAAAGGTTGGAATGCCAACTGACCTTTGAGTTGAAGTTATCATTCCGGACTGCAGTCCGGAATGAGATCCCTCTGTGAAGGGGGATAAAAGGTTGGAATGCCAACTGACCTTTGAGTTGAAGTTATCATTCCGGACTGCAGTCCGGAATGAGATCCCTCTGTGAAGGGGGATAAAAGGTTGGAATGCCAACTGACCTTTGAGTTGAAGTTATCATTCCGGACTGCGGTCCGGAATGAGATCCCTCTGTGAAGGGGGATAAAAGGTTGGAATGCCAACTGACCTTTGAGTTGAAGTTATCATTCCGGACTGCGGTCCGGAATGAGATCCCTCTGTGAAGGGGGATAAAAGGTTGGAATGCCAACTGACCTTTGAGTTGAAGTTATCATTCCGGACTGCGGTCCGGAATGAGATCCCTCTGTGAAGGGGGATAAAAGGTTGGAATGCCAACTGACCTTTGAGTTGAAGTTATCATTCCGGACTGCGGTCCGGAATGAGATCCCTCTGTGAAGGGGGATAAAAGGTTGGAATGCCAACTGACCTTTGAGTTGAAGTTATCATTCCGGACTGCAGTCCGGAATGAGATCCCTCTGTGAAGGGGGATAAAAGGTTGGAATGCCAACTGACCTTTGAGTTGAAGTTATCATTCCGGACTGCAGTCCGGAATGAGATCCCTCTGTGAAGGGGGATAAAAGGTTGGAATGCCAACTGACCTTTGAGTTGAAGTTATCATTCCGGACTGCAGTCCGGAATGAGATCCCTCTGTGAAGGGGGATAAAAGGTTGGAATGCCAACTGACCTTTGATATGAAGTTATCATTCCGGACTGCGGTCCGGAATGAGATCCCTCTGTGAAGGGGGATAAAAGGTTGGAATGCCAACTGACCTTTGAGTTGAAGTTATCATTCCGGACTGCGGTCCGGAATGAGATCCCTCTGTGAAGGGGGATAAAAGGTTGGAATGCCAACTGACCTTTGAGTTGAAGTTATCATTCCGGACTGCAGTCCGGAATGAGATCCCTCTGTGAAGGGGGATAAAAGGTTGGAATGCCAACTGACCTTTGAGTTGAAGTTATCATTCCGGACTGCGGTCCGGAATGAGATCCCTCTGTGAAGGGGGATAAAAGGTTGGAATGCCAACTGACCTTTGAGTTGAAGTTATCATTCCGGACTGCGGTCCGGAATGAGATCCCTCTGTGAAGGGGGATAAAAGGTTGGAATGCCAACTGACCTTTGAGTTGAAGTTATCATTCCGGACTGCAGTCCGGAATGAGATCCCTCTGTGAAGGGGGATAAAAGGTTGGAATGCCAACTGACCTTTGAGTTGAAGTTATCATTCCGGACTGCAGTCCGGAATGAGATCCCTCTGTGAAGGGGGATAAAAGGTTGGAATGCCAACTGACCTTTGAGTTGAAGTTATCATTCCGGACTGCAGTCCGGAATGAGATCCCTCTGTGAAGGGGGATAAAAGGTTGGAATGCCAACTGACCTTTGATATGAAGTTATCATTCCGGACTGCGGTCCGGAATGAGATCCCTCTGTGAAGGGGGATAAAAGGTTGGAATGCCAACTGACCTTTGAGTTGAAGTTATCATTCCGGACTGCGGTCCGGAATGAGATCCCTCTGTGAAGGGGGATAAAAGGTTGGAATGCCAACTGACCTTTGAGTTGAAGTTATCATTCCGGACTGCAGTCCGGAATGAGATCCCTCTGTGAAGGGGGATAAAAGGTTGGAATGCCAACTGACCTTTGAGTTGAAGTTATCATTCCGGACTGCGGTCCGGAATGAGATCCCTCTGTGAAGGGGGATAAAAGGTTGGAATGCCAACTGACCTTTGAGTTGAAGTTATCATTCCGGACTGCAGTCCGGAATGAGATCCCTCTGTGAAGGGGGATAAAAGGTTGGAATGCCAACTGACCTTTGAGTTGAAGTTATCATTCCGGACTGCAGTCCGGAATGAGATCCCTCTGTGAAGGGGGATAAAAGGTTGGAATGCCAACTGACCTTTGATATGAAGTTATCATTCCGGACTGCAGTCCGGAATGAGATCCCTCTGTGAAGGGGGATAAAAGGTTGGAATGCCAACTGACCTTTGAGTTGAAGTTATCATTCCGGACTGCAGTCCGGAATGAGATCCCTCTGTGAAGGGGGATAAAAGGTTGGAATGCCAACTGACCTTTGAGTTGAAGTTATCATTCCGGACTGCAGTCCGGAATGAGATCCCTCTGTGAAGGGGGATAAAAGGTTGGAATGCCAACTTACTTAGATACTTAGATGTCCGTTGGTTTCGAGCTTGTACAGCTGCGGACAAAATCAGCCCATTTGGATCGGTCTTTCCTGGCTTCGGTGGACCAGGTGGTGTTGGATAGTAGTATTCCACGTCTCCTTCTTCCATCAACGGTTCCAACTGTTCGGGAGAGTACATCCTTATGATGTTTTAGGGCTTCCCTGACGTCTTCGCTCCATCTCTTCTTAGGGCGTCCTCTCGATCTCTGGCCAATTCTTGGCTGCCATTCGGTGATCAGTTTCGACCATCTGAGCGGATGTGAACGCGCCAGGTGGCCTGCCCATCTGCATTTTCGTGCCAAGAGCAGTTGCCGGATATTGGCTGTCCAGTTGGTTATGCCGCAGGCTTGGGTGATGGAGTTGGCGGCTGACTGCAAGCGTCTGGAGGTGTTCGCGGTGACATTCCATGTTTCCGACGCGTAGAGTAGCGCGGAAAAGATGTTCTGTTTGACCATATGAATTTTCTCTTTCTGGTTGAGAGAGTTCACGAGCGGTTTCAAGGCATGGAATGCTGTCCATCCTGCTTGGATTCGGCGTGTGACTTCACGATCAATGTCTCCGTCTGAAGCAATCCACCTTCCTAGATATCGACAACCTGGAGATTTCCGAATTGGTTGTCCATCGAGGGAGATTTCCTCTAGGGAGGGAATGTTGGAGAGCATAACCGTTTTGGAAGCATTGATGGAGAGCCCGATTTCTGCACAGCATCTCTTCAAGATTTTCAGGCGATTCTTGATTTCTCCCGTGTTGGTGGCGAATAGAACCACATCATCGGCAAATTCCAATCTTTTCAATGGCATGCCATCGATCGGAATCCCTGCGCCTTCGTATTGGGAGTCAGCCTTGTAGAGGGCCGCTTGGAGGGCGATGGCGAACAGGGATGGTGATGCGGAATCACCTTGACGAACTCCACGCTGCAAGGAAATTTCAATCTTCCGTCCGTGCACTGGAATGTGAGCGGTCCCATTTTCCATGGATTCGGCGAAGTAGTCTTGTAGGTATGCGTCCACTCCAGCTTGTTTCAGGCTGGCGAGCACTCCGGCATGTGTGACACTGTCGAAGGCGGCGCTGAAGTCAACGAATATCATTATCCATTGGATGTTGAACTCATTGCATTTCTCGACAATTTGAGCGACAGTCTGGATATGTTCCGTGCAACTCCGGCTTCTTCGGAACCCACACTGGCTTTCTTCCAGGAAGTCTTCCTGAGTTCTCACCATCCTTTGGGTCATGATGCTTGACATGAGCTTCGAAGTCAGGGGGAGCAATGAAATTGGTCTGTAGTCTGTGATCTTCACCGGATTTGCCTTTTTGGGCAGGAGCCTCACGCTCGACTTCTTTCATCCGGGCGGGGTGGAATTGCTGAGCAGCGAGTTGTTGAAGAGTTTCGTCAGACATTCTATCAGAGTTTCTCCACCATGCTTGATCATAAAGCCGTCTATTTTGTCAATTCCCGGAGCGGTAGTGATTCTGAGCTTCCTGATCGCATGTCGTACTTCATCCGCAAGAATTTTCGGACTGAGTGAATGGTACCCGGAAGAACGTGGAGTGGGTTGAGAAGGAGGCGACGAGAAGATAGCTTCATAGTGTGCTTTGACAATGTCGACTATCTCGTTCCTCTTCCCAGTAAGGGAACCATCGTTACGTTCTAGGATTTGGAGAGGGACTTCTTTGGCCAGTGTACGTTGGAATGGCTTGGTGGACTTCTTTGCACGGCACTTTTCGAGAGTCTCGGAGAGCAGAGCCGTTTTTTCGCGCTGAATCGCTTCTCTTGCCCTTCTCGATAGCTCTCTGATCTTGTGCACGTCGGGATTCGGAAGGCTCATTTTTGTTTTTCTTTCTCTGAGTAGAGCTTGGACGGCAGGACTGTGGAGAGGTCTGCTTGGGGCTTTGGGGAGCCGGGAAGCGCACTCTATTAAGGTCTCTGCCAGGTTCTCGTACTCCGAGACGTCTGAAGTGAGCCTCGACCTCTTTATTTCCTCTTCATAACACGACCAGTCTCGATTTCGAAGACACGGGGTTCTGGGTTTGTACCACTTCTTGGGGGTGTCGTCCGATTTCCTCACGAGCCACCAGGCTCTAACCATCTTGTGATCGCTTAGGTTGTGAGTGGAGGAGAAAGTGGATACATCGGAGATCGAGTTCAGGTGGTTGGCGACGAAGAAGTCAATTTCGGTCCTTCCTCCGCTCGGCCCAAGGTGAGTCCATTTTTTGCTTAATCTCTTCTTGAACCTGGAGTTGAGCAAGTAGAGGTGGTTGGCGGCGAGGAAATGGAGAAGAAGGTCGCCATGGTCGTTTCCTTGGCCGAGGATGTTCTTCATGATCCACGGAGCCATCTCATTCTGCGGACAGTGGTGGACGGCGGCGTTGAAGTCTCCTCCAAAGATTATTTTCCCCTTGAAGTTTCGTCGGAGACCTTGGTAGATGAGTCCGAGATCGTTGAAGAATTTCCGAGCGTCCGGTTCTGATTTGTTCTTGGAGACAGGGGCGTAGATGTTGACGAGAGCGAGCGCAGAACCTCGGAAATGAACTTTCAAAATACCAATTCCAGGAATTGGCCATTGGATTTCATCTATTAAGAGTTCCTTGCTCTTGATGACGAAGAATCCGATGCCTCTGTCTTTCGTTGTCTTTCTTTCATTCACATAGAGCTCGTAGTTGTGGCCGTTGATGGAACGGAGAGTGGAGGGGTGGAGTGTCTCTTGAAGGAGCACAACGTGGCACTTGGACTCGATGCAGTACTCGGTGGCGGCGGCGATTCTGACGTCGTCAGCCACTGAGCGGCAGTTCCAGGTGCCGGTCTTGAATTTGGCATCCTTCTTCGGCTTGGTCTTTGGCACGTGTGTGTTGTTGATTCTCCCGTCATCGGCACCAGAGCTCCTTCCGGGGGAGAATCGGTACCCGGTTGGAGCTTGACTCTGGTGGGTAGATCCGGTCCATTTGCTTCTTTTGCTGATTTTTTTCGTGGGTTCTTGTTCCCCTACCTAGCTATGGCTTACGAGGCCTTGGCAGGATTGCCTTATCGGCGCGGGGAGTCGGCCTAGACCTCTGGAGAGGCCACCCAAAAAAGAAGCATTGGACGCTGCTCTCGTTTGCAGTGAAAGACCTTTGTGGTAGCTTTAGCCCGTCTTCCCAGCCTGGTGTCCAACTCCAGACTCGAGGGCCGACTCGTCGGGAAAAGACGGTTTGCACTCTCTCGCCGCTTTGAGGCACCACCACATAAGAGAGTTGAAGTTATCATTCCGGACTGCAGTCCGGAATGAGATCCCTCTGTGAAGGGGGATAAAAGGTTGGAATGCCAACTGACCTTTGATATGAAGTTATCATTCCGGACTGCAGTCCGGAATGAGATCCCTCTGTGAAGGGGGATAAAAGGTTGGAATGCCAACTGACCTTTGATATGAAGTTATCATTCCGGACTGCAGTCCGGAATGAGATCCCTCTGTGAAGGGGGATAAAAGGTTGGAATGCCAACTGACCTTTGAGTTGAAGTTATCATTCCGGACTGCGGTCCGGAATGAGATCCCTCTGTGAAGGGGGATAAAATGTTAGAAGCACGTTGCGGTGGGCGGAGCCTCGGGAAAACACAGTCCAATGAGTGCCACCGTATCAAATTCACTGTTGAAAACGCGTCGTTTTCGTGGCGGGACCCGAGATCCGCCCAGTACTCCGCCCCCTGCCCCGCCCACCGCAACGTGCAGCTGTTCAGACAACGATAATATTATCCATTCCCCACTAGAATTCAAATCGTACCTATGGATCTCGCAGTGGAGCTGAAGCTGCTTTAATCTATTTTTCTCTAAACTCTCTCGCGTCGCCGCGCTCCCTCACTCCTGCGCCAGTCAACTGTACGGTACGGATTACTGTATCACCAAAACTCGAACTTTTGTGAAGCTTCTTCCGTGACCCTCCATCGTGTAGATCTAATCATGTTTACACTTTCACCTTGCCACGTGGAGCAGCTCCCTATAAAAGAGCAGCCTGCCGGCAGAGTGTCCCCAAGATCCAACAGATCCTGACAACTCAACCATGTCCGCCCTCTACACCGCCCTCCTCGTGGCTTCCACCCTCGCCGTCAACGCGCTCGCCTTCATCCCGTTCGCCTCCGCCAACGCTGGATCCTTGGAGGAGCTCCTCTTCTAGAAGCATTCTGTGATTCTGTGAAAATCACATATGCCATTCTAGTAACCAATAAAGAGTAAATTATTGGAATTTTTGTTTCTTTCTGGCTTTTCTTTTCCTGATAATCAACAGATTGATTTGTCCTCAATCAGTTTATGGTACAAATTAACAAAATATCAATCACTCCAAGTTTCTCGGAGATGAAATAAAAATAAATATGGGTTAATTTAGTACAGTGCATAGAACAGAAAAGAGAGGGATCGGAAGGGTGTTTTGGGATGAGTTGGAATGAGCTAATCCTCCTCGGGGGTGACTGGAGCTGGAGCAGTCTCGGACTCGCCGGTCGTCTCGGTGGACTCTGGAATCGTGGCCGAGCCGTCCTCCGACTTGCGCTTCTTCGCTTCCTCCACCTTCTCGGTCTCCTCGGCTGGCCGTTTCGCTGGACGACGCACCAGGTTCGAGATGTCGGTGGTTTCCACAGTGCTCAGCTTCTCCTTGTCGGCAGCGACCGCGTTGAGCATCTTCGCGGCCTCCGCCTTGAGCTCCTCGCGCTGGACCTCGGTGTTACGAGCATCCTCGATGAGCATCTGGAGGTCAGGGATGATACTCTCCAGCTCCTTGATCTCCGAGTTGATCTCACTGGTCTTCTGCTCGTCGGCGCCCTCCAACTGCTTCTTGAGCTCGTCGACTTTGGCAATGAGAATGTCCTTGGCCGAAGTGAACTGCTTCTCAGCCTCGACGAAGAGCTCATCGGCGGCGAACGCCTTTCCGATGAGGTGGAAAGTGTTGGCGATGATGCGAGAGGTGACTGGCAGGAACTCTTGCTGGATGGCGAGCGCCTTCTTCAAGTCCTCCTGAGCTTGCGGGTACTTGGAGTCGGCCAATCCGTGCTCGCCGAGAGAGGTGAGCACGTCGGCGTTGTTGAGACGCCACACCTTCACGATCTCCACGTCGACGTTCTCCTCCTCCGACAGCTTCTTGATTCTGGCCTCGCAGTTGAGGCGGGCAGTCTGAAAATAATGGAAAGGTTTTGAATTTTAGTAGTCATTGAATACCTCAAGAATCTCCCAGGCGAGCTTCATGGTGTCGTCATCGTCACTTTCGGCTTCAGCTTCAGCTTCAGCCTCAGTTTCTGGAGCCTCCGCAGCCTCGGTAGCCGGTTGCTCAGTCTCCATCTCGACGTCTCCGCTTGGCTCCGCCTCGACAACAGCCTCAGTAGCCGGCTTGTCCTCGGTCTTCTCTTCGGTCTTCTCCTCAGTGACGACGTCTTCTTCCATCTTCTCCTCCTCGACGACCTCAGCGATAGTCTCCGTCTCAACGACTCCGAGCGCCTCCTCGACCTTGTGCTTGATGTCAGCGCGTTCCTCCTCCGGAAGATTGTCGGGATTCTCGACGACGCCGTCCTCGGGCTCCTCCTCTCCCTCCTTGACCTTTGGCATGTCGGTCAGCGCGTTGTTCAACACGCCGTCCTCGATCTTGGCGAGCTCGAGAAGCGCCTGTCCGTAGACCAGGAGCACGTCGAACGTCTTCTCGTGCTCCGAACCGTAGAGCTCTTCGGCGAGAGCGGCGACGATGCTGAGCGTCTCGGTGGCCTGGTTGAAGGCGGCCGTCTTCATGAAGCGACGTCCGGCGATCAGATTCTCCTCGAATCTCTTTTCCCTGGAAAATGAATATTTGAAAGGTTAGATATCAATGGCTCACTTCTCCTCCTTGGTCTCTTCGACCTCGGCAGTTTCATTGACAGTCACGTCGGCCTCATCGGCCTCCTCAGTCTCCATGGCCGCGTCGCCTTCAGTAGTATCAGCAGTGACAGCTTCAGACTCCTTGACAGCCTCTTCAGCCTTCTCCTCAGTCTTCCCAGCACTTGCTTCAGCAGTAACACCTTCGGACTCCTTGGTGTCGGTGTTTTCGACGGAAGCCTCGGCGGCGACGGTCTCAGCCTCCTTGACGACTTCTTTGGTCTCGGCGACGGCGACATTCTCAGCTGGAGTCTCTGTCTCCGCCTTCTTCACCTCCTCCACGATCGTCTTTCCGACGTTCTCGGTCTCTGGCTGGATGGTGTTGGTGGAGTCGGTGAGAGCGCTCATTGTCGGGTTAGTAGGAACTGGAAAAGTTGGAATTTTGTGAATAAATCTAGAAAAGTAGGATTGGGGATAAAAATCATGAGTTTCATGAAGCAGAAAAGTGAAAAAAAATGAGAGAAAAAAGAGAAACCTCTCGTCAAAATTCAAATGTGGCGCCTTCGCGCCGTCGCTCCCCTTTCAAATGGAGGGCGCGCGGCGAGACACAAGGACACAAAATGTGTATGCGCCTTTGAACATTGTTAATTTTAGAGGTGTTTTGGAGCTAGCTCGAGCTCTCAAATGGAATTTTTTAAAGGAAATTTTTAAGAAAAAAGAGTTAAATTGTGAAAAATGTAGATACTGAATTTTTAGTCAAGTTGAGAGCAATTGTTTTGATGGATTTCAGTTGGTGCGGTGATACTGTAGAGTGCAGGTTACTGTACTTCGCTTCCTTCAGCTTTCACATTTTTTGTGAAGCTGATTACGTGACCCTCCTCCAGATCTTATCATGTTTACACTTTCACCTTGCCACGTGGAGCAGCTCCCTATAAAAGAGCAGGCTGCCGGCAGAGTGTCCCCAAGATCCAACAGATCCTGACAACTCAACCATGTCCGCCCTCTACACCGCCCTCCTCGTGGCTTCCACCCTCGCCGTCAACGCGCTCGCCTTCATCCCGTTCGCCTCCGCCAACGCTGGATCCTTGGAGGAGCTCCTCTTCTAGAGGCATTCTTTTCTAGCCGAACCGTCCAATAAAGTGATTTCTGTAGACTTAATTGTAAACTATTGAACACGTTGCCTAGACTGTAAACGATCAAAACTCGAGTTTATCCAGCCGTCCCCCGGAATTTTTCGGTCTACTCGCCAAAAGTGTAACCAAAAATTATGTTTGTTTGCTCGGAGCCACATAAAAGAGCAACAGAGTAGTGGGAAAATCACATTCGACTCCACTCTCGGACTCCAACAACCTCGAAAATGTTCAAGCTCCTCGCCGCCTCTGCTCTCCTCGTCATTTTCGTTATCGGTATAAACTCTTATAGTTATAAGTTTGAGGTTTTTCTTTTGTTAATTCAGAAGCCGCGAATCTCTCATGCAAGTCTCAAGTCAACCCATCTCTCGGTGGAATTTGTGCCGAGGAGCAAACTTTGGTGTCGGGTGGACAGGGATGCTGTGAGAAGGCTGATGTTTATGGTGAGCACCTTTTCTTTTTTTAACTCATATTATTATGATGAATTTCCAGACGCTGACACCTACTCGTGCCGCTCCGAGCCAATGCCATCGATCGGTGGATTCTGCCCAGACGGATTCCTGTTGGTGGCTGGAGAGGGGTGCTGTGAGAGAGCTGATGCGTTCGCCAAGAAGCAATAACTTTTTTGATGGTGTTTTTTTTGAAAAGTAAAATAGTTTTAATTCAGTGATGTGTGTTGTGGCTGGAAATTAGAAGAAAGTGTTTTGATCTACTCTCCGTTATATTATCCATTCCCGGCGGCGGGTCTCGCAGCGGAGGTGAAGCTCCTTTAATCTCTCTTTCTCTAAACTCTCTCGCGTCGGTCTGCGTCTCCTCGAATCGTGTACTCATTCATCCGAGGTGCGCTGGAGACTCGTACGCAATTTGTCGTCAGTTACAGTGCCTGGGAACTATTCACAAGTTGCCACGTGGCATACTGCTATTTGATTTCCCAATTTCCCCCATCATTCTGCAGAACCTGAAAGGGAACTTTTATCAAAATCCGAAAAAACCGTTTTTTCTCGATGTATGTTGCCTGAACTGTTCTCGCTGTTTATCGCCTTCCTACTAACGAAGATTAATGATTTTCTTTCCAATTTTTTCTCCCCATTGGGAGAAAATTGCAATGCCACTCCGCGAATTCCGAGTGATACGGTGATCGTAAATCAGAATCACACCCCGCTCTCCGATATATATATATATATGTACATCGAGTGTTCTGATGGTCATTGTAATTGAAGGCGAGAATTAATGAAAACGCGAACGTCACGATGTTTGAGACTTTCTCCAATCACCAGTCACATGAGAGTTCGCTGAAAGTTCCGGTACAAAATAGGTGCCATCTTCATCTTCATCATCTCCATCGATACTTGTGATGATCACGAGGCATCGATCAAACAGTTATTTAATAATTGCCCCGGTTTTTCTTGAATGTATACTAGAGAGATACGCGAAATCTTGTGGTCGCCGGTGTGCGGAGAGAGAGAGGCCTGATATAACAAACATTTGAAGGGCCTAGTGTCTGTTTGTGCGCGCGTCATTTTGTTGTCTTTTTGCTGATTGTCATGTGGTCGAGTTGGAATATCTCACATTTTATTGGTGTTTAAAGTTGGAAGTTTGGAAAGTTTTGGGTCTGAAAGAAGAACAGCAGACTTACAGTCGCGCTCTACCGTACTGATCTTCTCTCTTTCTCTGCGTCTACTCACTAAGATTCATCTCTCCGTATTTCTGCATCTCTCGTCCTCTGCGACTATTCCCTAACGCTCGTCTCTCTCCCCCTCCCTCCCCCTCTCACCCTCTTTCTCTCCTTCTACTCTCCTACGCTCATCTCTCTCTCTCTCTCTCTCTCTCTCTCTCTCTCTCTCTCTCTCTCTCTCTCTCTCTCTCTCTCTCTCTCTCTCTCTCTCTCTCTCTCTCTCTCTCTCTCTCTCTCTCTCTCTCTCTCTCTCTCTAACTATTCATATTCTCATTCATTTTATTTACCAACCGTGATATGCGAATCGAATACATGCCTTTGGAGAAATGGCGGGCGAAAGTCGGAATCTTTCGCGTCCCCGACCTCAATTTTGCACACACACATCGTTTTGCGCGCCCGCCGCGCATTCGCATTGTATTATATCGATAAAAAGTTGTAAACTGGGAGGAGAGCACATCAGTGTCCACGAAGTGGATTCACAGTTCACACCGTCTTTATCGCGTTGGAAACCGATAATATCAGATGAGGACGAGGAAAGGGGGAAGGGGGAGAGGGAAAAGAAGCGATGGGTAAACTTGAAAGTAAAT
The DNA here is from genome assembly GCA_963572205.1 of Caenorhabditis imperialis. Taxonomy (NCBI): domain Eukaryota; kingdom Metazoa; phylum Nematoda; class Chromadorea; order Rhabditida; family Rhabditidae; genus Caenorhabditis; species Caenorhabditis imperialis. The sequence goes on from OY751543.1 coordinate 656,722, forward strand.
CAAAGAATTCGCGGAATGTCTTCTTCTTCTTCTTCTTCTCGACAGCCGCCCCGCAAAAGTGCCTCCAATCTCTCGCGATCGCAATCGGCGACGACGTCGTCGTCGCTGACCTTCTTGTTATGGTCACCTCTTCGCCTTCCTTTGACGTCTTCTGAAAGTTTGTTTTTTCGATTCTAGTTCTTCTATAAATTCTCGATGGTTTTCTTCATATTTGTTTGGTTTTTCGTGTTGGTTGCTATGACAAAGATCACAAGGGGGAAGGTGAGAATTGGTTGTCCAATTAATGAGACTGATCAATTGTTCAGTTATCTGGTCAGAATGACGTCTTCTGAATCTTTACACAGTTTCTCGGTGCGCAGAACTTGACGACAATTCACGGACCATAATGAGGTCCGTGATTGTCCGTCAAATGAGGCGCATTTAAATCTCGTTGCTTTTCCTTTCCGCTTTCTCCACTCGTCTAGACACTAATTGCAACACTTTTCGATCCTCAATCTCGCCTCATTTTCTCACGCTTATCAGTAATAAAAGCAACAGGCACCTATAGCAAAATTCCTCTCATGACATTCAACACACAGAGTTTTTCTCGCACACTATCTTTCGCCGAAATCGAGAAGAAGAAAAAGAAGAAGAAGACATGAAGAAACGAAACGATATTGCCTTTTTGATGTGTGCAGTTTTCCGGGTTTTTGGTGTTTATGATTTTCATGTTCTCACTTTACAATCACTTTTCAACATGACTGACAAGAGTTTGTCGTATGCTGTTTGTCTCTTGCCACGTGGCAATATCCCAAGACCCCCTTTGCAAATTCCTCTATCCCGAACACACATCCGCCCGGTGTCTCTGTCTGTCTGTCCGTCTCTGTCGCCCAAAAAGATTCGATTGTGGGCGCAGATTAGATGGTTTTCGACATCTCCCTTCTTCTTCTTTTCCTTCTGTATGTTGAAAATATGCGTCGATTCTGTATCGTTTCTCAAGTTTTTTATCCCGCTTCGAAATATAGAGTGAGGGGAGAAAAATGGGGAAAAATCCTCAATGCAAACACATGTTCCGTCTCTGGCTCGCCCGCTTCTCCTTCCCATCCTGGCCAGTGAACAAACACGTTGCTTCTTTGAACTCTCTTTCTCTTTCCCTAAATACAAAAATTATTTTTTCTCCACCCCACTTTCGAGTGACGTGGAGAGACCAAAAAGGCTCCGTAATCTGTCTTGCGCAGACAGAGAGTTCCTCTCCCTTTTTCCCCCTTTTTTCGGTGTGATAAGAAAAGATGGTGTTCTGTTCTACGCCGCTTTCCCCCCCCCCCCCCCCCCCCCCGTCTCTTTCCCATTTTTTTCCAAAAAAAAAAAAAATCTCTCATTGATAAAGAAGAGTGGAATGTCAAAGTGGAATGTGTGTGTGCGGAGAGGTTGCGCTGATTTGATAAGTGAAAGTTGGCTGAAATCCAACCGGAATTGGCTGGAAAAAAATTAGAGAGAAGATGGAATGTTCTTGATCTGTTCTGACCCTTTTTTGTTTTGTAGTAAAAATTCGCGATTCCAGTGTATTTTTGGGCAGTTTTCGGCCAACATTTTGGATAAAATTGGAGCCCTCATAACTCCGCCCACTTTTGCTCTTTTTGGCTCATTTTTTCTGGAGATACTTATTGATATCAGAGCAACAAGTTGTCAGTTGAACTCTTTTCATGAAAATCAAAATTGAGCTCGAAATTTGAATTTTTCGAAAGAACGAATTTTTAGTGTGGTTTTTTTACTTTTTTGTGAAACGTGTAGCTCCGCCCACTTTTGCTTTTTTTGGCTCATTTTTTCTGGAGTTACTCATCAACATTAGAGCTACAAATTGTCAGTTGAAAACTTTTTATGAAACTCAAAATGAGAGGAGCTATGACTATTTTTTGAAAATCACTGTTATTCCTATTCAAGAGAAGCTTTTGAAAAACTGCACATAACTTGGCTCATGTTAATTTTCATGAAAAGTGTTTAACTAATAACTTGTAGCTCTAAAGCCAGTGAATCTTCTCAAAAAAAGCTCATTCAAAAAGAGCAAAAGTGGGCGGAGTTATGAGGGCTCCAAACTGACCTGATACTTTTCACTTTTTGCTCCCACCTACTGGAGTTAACTATTGACTTTTCGGTGCAGCTCAACTTTTTTCTGACTCACCATTATTGCAACATGCTCCCAACCCAATTCCAACTCATTTCCACTTCGCCTTAAGAACCCTCTAATCGGCCGCGGCTTAACCTCTTTTGGCGCCTCATTTTCTGTCCTTCCCCATCATTTTTATTTATCAATTGTGGGGAGAATATTGATAACAGACACCACTAAACTACGGGTTGGGGCAAATAGGCGAATGTTTCGAATGTTTGCTCAAAGTTTCCAGACACTTTTCTTTGCACACAACGCATACCAATCATTTTTTTTCTCATGCTTCTTTTTCCAGTCCCTTTTCAATTCCAATTCTCAAATTCAGAAATTCACCAACGTGTGATAAGATAAAATTAGAAAATTGAAATTAAAACATCGTCTTCATCTCCACCAAAACCCGGTCGCGAGGCATAATTTGAATATCTCCATATCATTCTTTATCAGTGTTGTCTCGCTAGAGGAGAAAGAAATTCCACCCGGGGCGGATCGTTTACAAATCAGCGGCGACGACGACGTCGTCTGCGAAGAATCGAAGGGCGCTTCGAAATTTTTATCAAAAGTGATTGTGGAATGGCGATGTGGGGAAGGGAGAAGAGAGAAGACGTGAAGGATGTGGACTTGACTTGCAACACAACAAGACGGGTTTTTCTCCCCCAACACCACCAACACATTGTGTGTGTATCACCACTGATTCGGATATGAGGATTCGTTTCTTTGAGGAATTCTTCTGCCCCTCCACGTCATCTGAATTCTGAATCTGCCCCGAATTACAGTGGTCGATTGTAAACCCTTTCCTCCCCATCTGATTTTTATCGAATCCTCCTCTATCTCTGAAAACAATCTCCTTCACCCCCCTTTTTTTGGCGCGCGCTCGTTGTAATAACTTTTCATAAATCTCGTTTTTCTCTGTTCAATTCGGTTTCCATTTTCACGCGTATTGTCTCCTTTTTCAAGACGAATCTGATATCCGTTTTACACTGTACTTTACGGTTTTCGCACTTTCCGACGTTTGTCTTTTTTCGCACTTTTACTACTTTACGACGGCAATTTTTCTTGTTTAAAGTTACTTTGGTTCGTTTCCTTTTTTTGATCTGGCCTTTTGAGAGATTCTCTTGTGGTATGTAGCTTTCTCTGACTTCTCTGCGTCTATTACCATGGGTTTTCTCTAGCTCTGACGTTTCTGCGTCTCTCCGAAAGTATGCTATCTTGCCTGTAATATCTCTGCGTCTACTCATCAAGCTGACTATCTTCATTTGTCGCTTCTCTGCGTCTATCACAACCCAGCTATCTCTAACCGTTGTTTCTCTGCGTCTCCAAGATCTATGGTCTCTGATATCTCTGCGTCTATCTCACAACCCGGCTATCTTCATCTGTCACTTCTCTGCGTCTGCTCGCTAACTATACTATCTCTTTCTCTCTTTCTCTGCGTCTACTTACAAACGCTCTTCTCTCTCTCTCTCTCTCTCTCTCTCTCTCTCTCTCTCTCTCTCTCTCTCTCTCTCTCTCTCTTTCTCTCTCTCTCTCTCTCTCTCTCTCTCTCACTTTTGACCAATTACCGCCCTCTCTGTCTCTCTCTCGACCATTCTTCTTCATTTCCTGAATAGTAATAACAATAACAACAAGGTCCCCCCCCCATCATCATCATCATCGCCCCATTCAAAGTAAAAAAGAAGACGACGCGCAGTTTTTGATGATGTGATACCATCTCTCTCCCCTTGATTTTGATTTGATTGATCATGACAAAGATTAGAAAATTATGTCGTATTTCTCACTTTTACACACACTAATACCAATCGAAAAAAGTTGTTGGGGATCGGTATCTCTCTGACGATCTGGCTGGAACTGACAGCTTCTTCAGAAGGCTTCTATTTGTTTTCGTGTTACAGTATTCACGTTTTTCATTTCTTTTTTCCTCACGTAACCGTCTCGCGCGCACCTATGACTCTTCTTTCTCGGTATGTACAGTTCGCGGGCACCTCTCTCTCTCTCTCTCGAGACGAGAAGCAGACGGTCTAAGGAATTCCTGCGGTCTAGAGAGCACACCAACACGAGAGACGCAGAGACTTCTCTGCCTCCCTCTCGCGAATGTCCGCAAGGTATGCAGAAAACGAAAAGTGTTTTGTTCTTCTTCTCTCCCCCATTTTCTTCATTTTCTTTCTTTCTTCTCGGGTCATCACATGTGATTCTAAGATTCTGGAAAAAAGAGGAGAACCCTTGACATTCCGGAACAGCAAATACCAATTTTTTAATGCCTCTGTACTTTGTCCTACAGGTTTTACGACAATTTAACAGCCGTGACTTCACCTGCCACCACCCTACCATTTATGATTTGACCACACTTTTTCCTCAAATTTCAACTGGTTTTGCTTGGAATTCCAGACAATTCCAGAGTTTCTCTCCAACTTTTTCTTTAGAGTCCCCCCACTTATAGTGACGACCGAAACAAACACTTTCTCACCGGAAACGCCTAATTAGTCATTTGGGTCTTGTGCGGAAAAGAAGATGGTATCACAAGATATGGTTGGCATTTATCGTATTTACCACCTGATTAGCGGCTGATGATTTTGATTATTACCTTGCCCTCCTCCTCACTCTTTTTCTCTAGCTTCTCTGCGTCTACTGTGTAAGCCCATCAAGTGTCTGCGTCTCTTATCTCTAACGCATTCCGCAGCAAAAAAACATTGATTGATCACAAGTAATCACATCATTTTTTCGCATTTTTCTCTTCCGCCTTGTGCCTCGTTCATATTTTATTACACCCATTTTGACTTTCCAAATTCTGAAAGTTTAGGAGAGGGGAGGGGAGGAGGAAATTGAAGAAATGTCAAGATTGAACTTTGATTTGATAAACTATATTCTTAAAGTTCTGGAATTTTATCAAATTTCTAAGGATTTCCACTTTTCTCTGCTTCTCTCGAGGTGAGAGAGCACGTGATTCGAAGAGACGCAGACTGTCTACGTCTCTCTAGTGCGATGGAGCGCGCTTTCACAGGTCCTAGACGGCTCATACTTATTCCGATTCAGTATGACTTTGATTTATCAAACAACTGTAATTGACAATTTCACGATAAGGGTGCACTCCCCCGCTAAACTTTCCAAATATTTCACAACTGAAACTGAAAGTCATGTGCAACTTGAACAATTCGCCCTTATCATCTTTTATGGGAAATCGAAAATAGAGAAAAAGTTTCTTTTTTTTCTAGCAGCAATCATTTTTCGCACATTCCTCGTCGCGTTATCACTTTAATATCATCATCAAGTACCATGTCCTTATCGTTTTGGTATCTTTTATCTCCATCTCCGTCGTCGCCCCAAAATTCGCGCGCCTTCTTACCGTTTATATTAATATCTGTATCATTTTTATATCAAGAATCATCAGTTTGATGATGGTTGGTTTCGCTCATCATCTTCCTCCCTTTATTTCAACATCTACTTCCCCTTCCTCCACTATCAAACCAATTTACAGAAGGCGCCACCGCATTCCCCAGCCGCACAAAGAGCCAAAAGAGCAGTCTATATGCGTCTCCCAGCGCTCTTGTTCCTGCTGCTCCGACTCTAAATGGACTCGCCGGGCTCAGCGCGCGGCGACGTCTCCTCGCGTCTGCCCGTCCATCTGCAGCAGCCGTCGTCGTCGAGCTTCGCCGATCCGGAGGTGTTCACGTCCACACACAACATCCGACCCGGCCAGACTTTTGTGTCTGTGCAAACGCTCACCAAGGAGTCGTTTCATGTCGCTGTCAATGTGAGTGATTGCTTTATTATGTTGTTGTTGTGTGGTTGGTGATGGAAAAGGAAAAGTTAGGCCAGGACTGTTTTCTCAGTTTTCTCCGTTTTAAAGTAGGGTTTTCTTGGAATTTTATGGTTTTTCGATAGTTTTTCGTTATCTCTTTGTTATTTTTAAAGCAAATTTCGATAATGATTGATAGATTTAGGTTAATTGGACCTCCTGGAAGAGAAAAAAAGTCTAGGTGCAAATCCTAGGCAATCTCAACCAGCGAATTTGCAAGATTCTTCAAATTTTACCGTTTTTCTGCAATTTTTCGAGTTTTTTTCGTCAAAATTGATAGTTTTTATTGATTTTTTGAAGAAAAATGACTCAAAAACCCGTTTTTCCATCAATTTTACCGACAAAATCAGCAAAAATCGTCAAACTTGATGAAAAATTGATAAAAATCGAAAAGCTGGCCTAGAATTTTCACTTGATCTTCCACTAGGCCATACTGAACGAAATCAAGGATGCAATTTACAATTTTCAAGTGAAAAAAATGTAAAAAACCATAAAATTGAAAGAACCAACCACTAAAAAACGACAAAAATCAAGCTGGCCTAACTTTTCCTCTTCCACCCAACATAACCGCCCTCAAAACCCGTACCATTTGCCTGATTCCAGTCGAAAACAAAAGTGCACGATGTGCTCTGGAAGTGTGGCGAACGACTGTCACTTTCCGAGGACAAACTGTTCGGATTGGCGTTCCGACAGCCGACGGAGGGCATCGGAGGGGATCAGCCACGCCACGAGTACTACTTTCTCGACCCGGCCGCCAGAATCATGAAGTATGCACACAAGCAGCCGCGGTTTGCCAATTGGGTACGTTTTCATCCTAAAAATTGCACTAATTTGCTCATTTTAGCACTCGAGATCCAGTGAGAACCGTCCGATTCTCGTTCTTTACTTTCGAGTTCGCGTCTACATCGATCAAGTCGGCTTGCTAACGTTAGTTTTGCAGCTTTCTTTCCCAAATTTCTTCCAGTCATTCTCGCGGTCCTTTTTTACCACTGTGCGAAATTTGCAGATGTCCAAAAGCACGGGAGCACTACTATCTGCAACTGAAAGACAACTTCCTCGACCATTGGGCGGGGAGACACAGCGTGTCGGAGGAGAGATGCTGGTACATGGCCGCCCTCGCTCTTATAACCGACAAGGGGACAGACTACCTAGGGTGAGCGTGTGGTCTTGTGGGTGTGCGCGCGGCCGGCGGTCAGCGTGGCCGTTGGTTCGATGCCCGCCTAGTGTTAAAACGGTTTTGCAAGTGAAATTAGATCGATGATGAGACTTTCACGACGGTCTTCCGATGAAATAACATAGCTGTGGATATCTTTACGTGAAGCTGAGATCCTTTTTTCTTTTTTTTAACCAATCAAACTAGTTGTAGTAAAAAGTAGTAAAAAATGTTTAAACACAGAATCAACTAAAAACATTCCAGATACTTCCGCGCAGAGCAGTACTTCCCGTTATGGGTGATCAACGAGCGCGGTCTCGAGTACATCCGCAACAACCTTCCGGCGGCGTGCGAGGACATCATCAACGAAGGCCGCTACAAGGCGATGGAGAAGTTTATGATCGAGGCGGGAAGGTCACCGTTCGCCCTCAACTGTCATCTGTACGGATTAAGACGGCATAAAATGGATAATACGGATAACGCGGTGCTCGGCATCAACGCCAAGGGCATCGAGATGTGCGACATTGGCGAGAACGGGGATCGCATTCCACTCCGAGCACTGCAGTGGAGCAGAGTTGCAAAGCTGTCGTTCAACCGGAAAAAGATGACCATCATCGGCTCCGATGGCACCAAAATGTCGCTCTACGCGCAAACCGAACACAAGGCGAGGTACCTATTGGACTTGTGCAAGGCAGTCCATCAAACCCTACTGGTTATGTCACACCTTCACGCGACAATGGCGCCGCCACCCAAACCCTATTTGGAGATGTCGGTGGACGGCATCTCGACGTCTTCGACAAGCGGCATCGGAAGCGGCGATCACGATAAGGATAGCGACTCGTTGAGTAGCGCGTGTGGAGATCGATGCCACGGCTCGATGTCTTCGAAACTCCGTCTTAGAATCAAAATGGATTCGAATCTCGACGTGAAGATCGAGAAGATGGAGCTGGATCGTGAGTTTTTGGGGGAAATGTTCAAAACAAATCCTACCGTAACATTGTGGGCGGGGCCAAAAGGAAAGTAGTTTGCAAAGTGCGGCACGAGTTTCTGGGCATCATTTTTCAATGAAAAAGTTCGGTTTGAAGGTGATTTTTAGTAATTTCTGGGTAATTTTCTTTCATTTTGATGTATTCTAACAGAAAATTATCAAAAAATCACTAAAAATCACTTTCAAATCGAATTTTTCATTGACAAACGATTGACAAAAAAATCCACAATGATACGGTAAGATGTGCTCTCGGTGTATGCACACTTCTCTCCAATACAAGTATTTCAATACCTGAACGAACCTATTCCAGATATCCGCCAAGAACGTGCCGCCTCTCAATCCTCCAAAGCATCCGACGAGAGTGAACGATCCCGCCTGGACCTCCGCTATCAAGCGTATCACCCCGCCAACGAGTCCTCCGGCGCCACCTCCTCCACCCACACCGTCACCACACCCCAGGACTCGATCACCAACACCCGTCCCAACTCGATTGACAACGCCTCGCAGACGATAGAGTCTGGAAGTAGTCGAAGCATTGTAGACGTGAATTTCAATCGGAAAAATGGGACAGGAAGTGAGTCGAGTCGAGAGAGACACGAGTCATCGGCATCCAGTGGGGGACACATCAAGTACTCGTCCAAGGACAGCCCGACGGTCACTGATACGGTGTGCTCCACACTCCCGTCTACAGTGACACTGGTCAATCAGCTCTCGCAAGACCTCGATGTGCAGAATACGGACTCCATCAACGATCGTCTCCTCTCGATGAGCGCCAGTGACCTGAGAGCCATGGCGGAACGATCCTACTCTCCGCCGGCTCAATGGAACACGGCAGGAAGTGCGTCGCCGCCCGAGAAAAGCAGGGACAAAATGACAAGGTCGGAGACTCGAATCGACTCCCAGCACCATGAGATGTGGCTGAACCAGCCGGTTGACTCGAACATTCTGAATGGCACTGGAGGGCGGTTCGTGAAGAAGAACTCGGGAGGGAGTCGGGCGGCGAATGCGATTAACAGAGTGCACTCGATGCCCAGTCATTATCATGTCAATGGGTACTACAGGAATAATGTTAGTTTTGAATATGAACTGGAACGCTCAACAATTAGAAACCCTGCCCATAGCTTAAAAGCTAGGGATCAGAATGAGCCCTCATAACTCCGCCCATTTTTGCTCTTTTTGGCTCATTTTTTCTGGAGTTACTCATTGATAGGAGAGCTACAAATTATCAGTTGAACACTTTTCATGAAAATCAAAAATAATTGAGATATTTTTGATTTTCTGAAGAGAAAACTGAAAATGTTGTTATTTTGAAGAAGTCTTTTGGTAATTTGAAGATACCGCAGCTACTTTCAATCTTCATGAGAAGTTGTCAACTGATATGTTGTTGCACTGATTTTAATGCATCATCCGGAGAAATTTGAGATCAAAATAGCAATTGTGGGCGGAGTTATGGGGGCTCCAATATGAGTACTGAAAAGTTTGATTAATGTTGAGCACTGTTTTTTGTAAATTTTTTTGAGTTTTCTAGATTTACTGCTCTTTTAGCTCTTGGCTAACTAAAAATCAATTTCCAAATTTCCAGAACCAAATGCTCTCAACCTACGACGACGTGCCCGTCCACCACGGCCCCACCTCGCTCACCCACGCGCAATCGCTTCATGTCCCCGGCACCGGTCGCCCAAGAAACCCACCACCCTACGAGCCGCCGAGCTTCGCCCTGGGCTCTCAACCCAAATCCATCCTCTCCACCTCATCGTCCTCGTCCTCCTCACCACCGCTCTCCAGCTCGGCACCCCAGCAACCGCCACCACTTCCGACTGGACCGCTCCCAGCCGAGGTGGCCGGTGAGCGACAGCCGTCGTTCCCGAGCCAGAGTCAGACGCAGTATCTGGAGGAGACGGGGGCTTTTAGCACCGAGAAGATGCAAAACTACCCGTTGATCCTGCAACTGTTGAAGGAGCACCGGCAGAGCATGGGACACCTCAACGCGATTTCCAACCAGACGACGATTCCGAATGGGCTGATGCCACCTGGCTTTTATTCCACCCCGGGGATGCTTTCCCATAACAGAAGGCCATCTTCTTGCATCGATCTGAGCTCGCTAGATGGTGGAGTCATCAATGGAGGAGCTTGTGAGTCATTTTCCTGTGTGTCTTCTTTCAGTAAAGTGATTGTTTTCAGTCGTAATGCCCACTCATCGTGGCGACTACTTCTTCGATTCTGCCACGCTGTCGCAGAACCTTCACCTCCAGAATTTTGCGCCGATTTCGTCGACGACGACGACAACGACGACGTCGACCACCATGACGTCTTCGGCGACGACCACCACGTCAGGACAACAAGAACATCACACCAATTTTACAACGTCGAGGATGGAGCAACATAATGGGTGAGTACGCAGACTTTCTGATGGTCTGCGTCTCTCTCTAGCCACAATAGAGCGCATTTACACTATCCTTGAATTTGCAGAAACCTCATTCTACCACCACCACCGCCGTACCAACAACCGCAGCAGTTGGTCAACTAGACATAACCTTCAAGACATACATCATCATCATCATTTCTGACACGTGGTTCCACAATTCTCAGTGATTTTTCTCAACTCAATTCGTCTCTCTTTTCCTCTTTTTTGTCTTTTTTTGTTCCAGTTAACCGTAGAATTCGTCCGCTTAGAAGACTTGCCCCCCTCCCCCCGCATATTACGAACATTTGTACGGGTGGTGGTAGTTTGCTCCCCACCATAGTACACTTTTTTCATTTCTTTTTCAATTTTTTTTGTTTTTCTTCACAAAACGTTTCCATTTCAAATTGCTCAAACCACACATAGCTCAACATTTTCACACGCTGTACAATTACCAACGAATCGACCTTCTTTTTTTTCAAAAACCTTCGAACGCAAATCCTTCCCCCTCACCCCACCCACAAAACCTTGCCATATTGGTGAAATTGCCCATATCTTCTTGTGTTCTTGTGCTCCCTTTTCCCCCCAAACCCTCCCAAACTTTTCCATAGACATGTGCCCATGTGTTCCCTCCTCCCTTTTCTTCCATTTTTCTGTGCGAGTCATAATCGAGATAATTGAAACGACAATTTTTTTTCACAAAACTTTATTTGTTCAATCATAAACATAAACATAAGCAGTTTCGAAACGAGATCTTCATTTTTTATCAAGTTGACTCATCTGGGCCTCCAACGTCATCTGAACATGATTTTCCTTCAGCATCTGGAAGTTCTCCATCAGCTCTTCAACTTCTCCCATTTGCTGGCTCATCTGGAGAATTCCACTAGCTATTCCACGGCTTCGAGACAACTCGCAATCCTCCAGCGCCGCCTCGATACAATTCAGCTCCGTTACCATTTCCTCGAGCAATTCAACGATTTTTCTCACAGACTTTGCCAGCCCCTCTTCAGCTCTAAAGGTGCTCATTTCAGTTTTGAAAACTCGAAGGCAACTGTGAAGGTCTGATAGATCCACGCCATTCACATCTTCTCCGCTTCTCAATTTGAAGTGAGTCTTGTTGAGCTAAACAATGATATTAGAGAAAAAGTACAAGTGACTTTACAATTGGCTCCATCACATGAAACTCTTCCCGTAGTCGTTTAAACTTCCTCTTCAATTTAGAAATGCTCAAATTGAACATTCGAACATCGGTTTCGAAAGACAAGCTTCTGTGGAGTTGTTGCAGATTGTTTACTGGAATTTTATGATTAGATGTTCTCTAAATTCAGTAGAACACTCCAACTACATTGCATAGATACTATATCTTCAGCCAACTTCTCCACTTCATCCATCCTGCTGGAAAATGCAACTTTTTTGGAAGGATTATCATTAAATTCCAGTATGATTTTTGGTACCAAAGCCACCAGAAACATCATGACTCACAAATAAGGAACGATTTATGGAATCAGGATGAAATAGGAAATAAAAAAGAAAAAAAGAAAAAAGTTATTTCTCAATTTCGAGCGACTCCTCATGAGCCTCCTCATGCTCCTTGATGGCTTGAGCTTGTTGAAAAGCTCTCTGCGAGCCGGTAGCCTTCATTTGAATGGCGAGCGTCTCGCGGAGATGGTCGCGTGGGATCACGTTGAACTGGAAAATGATAATGAGCATTTAAGTTTATGTCTGGCATCTTACATTTTGCACCTTCTCGCTCATCTTCCTCATGATCTCCTTCGCCGCCAGTATCCCCTCCAGAATTCCAGTGTCGTTGCGCTCTCCCTTCGGCTGAAACTATCGATTACAAAGACTCGTCTTTCACGACTACCTTCTCCTCAATCACCTCATAGTTGTCCGTCTTTGACTGGATCGCGTTGAACTGGGTGGAGAGGTCCTCGATCATCACGGTCAGCTCGCGAATCATCTCGGTGAACTCCACCTCCCTGGTGGAGCCAGCCGCACTGAATTGCACGACGGCGGCATGCAACCCGTTGAGCGCCTCGAACAGGTAATCCATGTCGCAGTCCTCGATCTCCTTGTTCGAGATCATACGGTTGTGATAAGTGAGAAGCTGGAAAAGTGCGATCAGCAAAAAAAGAGAGAATGTCGTTACCATTGCTTCAATATCATTGAACTCGGTGCAAAAGGTGGCGTGTCTTTGAATCAGAGCTTGGCATTTCTGCATGAACGCTCTGAACGAGTCCTCAACCGCCACACTGTTGTGCAGCTCGTAGGTGTTGAGAACGGCTCCGAATCCACGATCGCTCTCTTTCTCCACTTGATTCAACTGCTTCTTATGGCTCTCCTCGTCCAACTTTCTCAATTCTTCTTGTCCTTGAATCTTCGTCGAGTGGATCTTGTCGTGCAACTCCAGAAGCTTTTCATTCATCTCCTTCTTCTTCTGCACACCTTCTGCCTTGATTTTCTTGTGCTCTTCCTGCCGGAGCTTCTCACTGTTCTCCAAAATTTTCGCATCGTCGTTGAGCTGCTCCTTGTAAAGCTTTCCCTTCTCCTCCAAGGTTCTCTGAAGGTTGTCAAGTTCCGCTTTGGCTCGCTGCACCTTCTCGGTGCCCTCGGCTCCGTGAGCCTTCAGTGTCTCATTGATGTGATTCTGCATTTCAGAGCGCATTTCAGTGAGCTTCGCGGCATGACTGCAAATGTTCAGTATTGAAAATAGTGGTGAAGAATAAACTCACCTTGCTTTCGAAGCCTCGTACTTGTCCATCTCCTCCTTCAAAATCTGCTCTACGGCGGCTCGTTTCGCATTCAATTGCTCATCGTGAATCTTTTTCTGCTCGTCATATTTTTTCTGGTTCTCCTGAAAAATTAAACTTCTATATAATAAACCTAAATGAAGAATTACCGCATCCACAGCAGCCTTTGCTTCATTGAGCCTTGCCTGACGATCAGCGGAGCGTTCGGCGTAATGGGATGACATAGTTTTCGCTGAAATATGATTTGAAAACTGACCCAATTGCTGTAAAAGAGAGAAAAAACGGTGAGAAATAAGATAAATTACGGTCTGAAACCGGTGAAACACAAACGTAAAAGAATCAAGAAAACGAGCTGAATAATTTTCTTGACAACAATCTAAAATCAATTTTGAATCGCCTTCACGGTGGTAGAAGACGTTCCTTTTGGCAGAGGCTCCGCGATCGCATTGGTGAACGTGACGCGTTCCTCGCCGATGGTGGCGATGCTGTTGATCTAGAATGAAATCAGACTATTTTGGGAAAGTTTCATCTTTGCACTCACCATATCGTTCAGCTCGTCCTTGAGGGTTTTGAAAGTTTCCACCAATGCCTTGTCGAATCCGGACTCTGCAGTGATTGTTTTGAGCTGAACTTTGAGCGGGAAAATGACCTCCGCGAATTGGGAGATTTTGGCTTTGATGAGTCGGATTTCTTGCTGAAAAGGATATAAGATATGGAGCCTTATCACTTTATCACTGACCGCTTTATCCACACCCTCCAGCGACCATCCAGCCAGCAATTGATCGGTGTTGTCGAGCTCTTCGCGAATCTTGCCTAGATTCTCATGGAATTGGGTCAGCGAGTTGGCAGTTTGGCGGAGTTGCGGCTTTTTCAAAGTTGCAAGATTCTTTGTGTCCATTGAGAGCTGAAAACCGGAAAATCATTCATCTGAGATAGGCCCTCACCACTCCGAACGCTCTTCCGTAGTGCGTCTCGACACTCTCAGCGGCCAAGCTTTTCACTCTGTGAATTTTCTCATTGATCGCCGTCCGATTTCTTCGATCGTTCACGATCACATTGATATGCACATTCTGCAGCCCCACCTCCACCTGATTCTGAGCATCGCTTCGAATTTGAGCCACCAGCGTGCTGGTGCTGGTGTTGGCGTGCGCACGGTTCTCCTTCGCGTTGTTCAGCAGCTCACTCTGATTCTCCAGCGCTTTCTGTTGCAGCTCTTTTTCAGCCTCTTCGAAGTCCTTCCTGGAAAAGTGTTTCAATCAGACGTCTCATGGAAAAAGTAACACTCACTCTTGCTTCTCCCTCGCCACCTTCGCTTCCTCGAAACGCGCCTTGCTCAGCTCCACCTCCATCGCAGCGCGTCTCTTATCCGACTCGGCGCGTTCCTTATCGAGTTTACGGATCTCTTCCTCCACTTTGATCCTTCTTTCCTCGATACTAGCAAGAGATGTCGTGGTGATGGCATCATAGGTCCCGGTCTTCTGCCTGATCAGATTCTGCATACTCTCGAGTAGCTGCTTCTCCGACGCCTCGAACTCCTTCTCGTCTTTCTCTATTTTCTTTCGGAATTCTGAAATTGTTTTGATAGTGAATAGATTTCGATAGGGTCTTGAAAATCAAGACGACTCACCAGCCAACGAAGCCACCAGATTGTCGTCCATTTCGGCCATTAACCTGATGTGCTCCTTTTCACGCCGCTTCAGCTCTAGCAAACCATTTTTCGAGGCTTCAACGCGGTAATTGCTGAAATTCGGATTAATTATCAGAAAATCAACTCTTCTAACCTGATGAATTGGTCATTTTCTTGTTGATCTGCAATAT
Source organism: Caenorhabditis imperialis (assembly GCA_963572205.1). Taxonomy (NCBI): domain Eukaryota; kingdom Metazoa; phylum Nematoda; class Chromadorea; order Rhabditida; family Rhabditidae; genus Caenorhabditis; species Caenorhabditis imperialis. Next base: position 671,762 of record OY751543.1, read on the forward strand.
CTTTGACCTCCTCTAGCTTTCGAACGTTTTCGGCCATCATCTTTACTGAAATTGAATTGAAAATATAGTATTTTATTCAGAGAAACCCTTTTATGAAGGGAAAAAGAAAAGTTAGAAGCCCAATGAAAATAAAAATGAGAGTGAGATTTCCCCACTACTGCAAACTCCGCCCCTTTTTAATGCTGAGGAACACTTGTTATGAAATCGTTGTTTTACGGTTAGCAAGCAGGGAAAGGGATGGAGAAGTGGTCAGCAGAGAGACCCTTTTATATTGTTCTTGACATCTGAGGAAACGAATGATAAGACTAGAAAACTAAGTCTGAGGAATAGATATGTTTTCACAGCTTTTTAGTGTGAATTGAAATGATAAGAGTTTCTCAATGTTATTATTCCTTAGTTGTTCTGATCATCAGTACAAGGTTGAAAAGTTGTTTACGCATTTAGTGTTAGCAGAGACGTTATTGCTTCATCAGCAAAAATGCAGTTGATTATCATGATCACATGATTCTGGAATCACAGCTTGCTCGCCGAGCAAAGTGGAGCCAACGTTAGAGAATTTTTGCATCCCATTGCTCATCTTAAAGTGCCCTTTCTTATGAGTCCATCGGAAGATCTTCAAAGCCAATGATTATCCCTCTCCAAGATAAACAAAAACATTTTCATGAGATCAGAATAGTTTATTTCACACAACAATTCATAGGTCCCTAGACATCACTGCTGAAAATATGGAAACCAATCAGGATGCGGCACATTTGGAATATCGACATATTTCTCAGGGTACTTCACTTCAATCGGCTCATTTTTCCGGAGATATGCGGTAGATGGAATGCAGTGAGGAGACAGTCGAGAGATGGCCGCTTTCAGCTCCAAGAACTTATCCTTGGAAGTTGGAGCTTGCTGAAAAAGAAATGTACTCAATATCTTATGAAGTCTAAATTACCACCACTTCAACAAGTTTCTCCCCAATGTTTTGACACTTTTGCCCAACATCACTGATCGACTTCATCATCATTCTTACGAAAATTCGATTTTCGTATTGCTCGGAGATGACTTTGAGCTGCTGAAACGCTTCATCCAACACATACTGGGCGGTTGCGATCTTCTTTGCGAATTTGCTGGCTTCACTCTTAAATGATCAACTTTCAAACTTTCATTAGAATGGGAACGTTACCTCGAGCCAGTAAGAATCGTAGTTGGTGTTTTCCTGTGTTGAATTTCTCAATTCACTCATCAAATTGTTATGGGAAATGACAACGTTGACCACCGGTTTTCTAATCGAGTTCAGGAAATCTGCCACTTGCTCTTCTTTCTCCTCGAATCTCAACTTCAACTGAACGCATTCAAAGAAAGCCATCATTTTTTCGTGTGAAGCTTGACGAATTCGTTGAAGCTCCTCTTCTAATTCCCTCTGAAAATTTGATTCTAACAATCAGTGAAACAGTTGCCGTCTTACATCCATCCTCTTCCTTTCTTCTCTAATTCTCCTTATTTCTTCTTGAAACTCTCTTTCTTGTTCTGCCAATTTCTCCCGGAATTGCTCATCCTCTTCTCTTCTTCTAACTTCGCTCTCATCATCATTAGACTCTTCTTTTTCCGCCCTTTTTACAGCTGCTTCATATCTTTCTTTTCTGTAAATTTCAGAGTTAATCTTTGAAACTCAACGAGATTTTCAAAACCCACGCTTCCATATAAGCTTTCTGCGATTGCTTTTCTCTTTCCCGTAACTGATTCGCACGCCTTATCTCCTCTTCAGTTGGCTTTAAACTGTTCTCATAAGCCTTCAGATCATCTTCATTAACGTGAAAATATTCCACACTTGTTTCTGGGAGTGTACTAGAAGAAGGTTCAATTTTTTCCATTACTTTTTCCAGTTTTCTCTCGAATGATGATTTTCTATGATTGACTTTTTTCGTCGAATCGTAGCTCTGCGAGTTTCTTCTCACTGATATGCTAAAATGAATCAAAAATCAATGTTAAACAATCATGAAACCCACCTCAAGGCATCAGACTTTTTTCTTGAAAACAATTTCCATATTCTGTCGAGTATCCTTCGAACCCGACGTTTCAACCAGGAACAACATCCCATCGGAAGATTCCAGCAAAAAAATCGCCAAACCAAAAACGTGAAGAGAATTGATTGTTTAAGAAGATTGAGTGGTCGCCAAACAAATAATGATAAGAAAACGCGTAAAGAGTTCGATAAGCAGGCCCCAATTTTTCGATTGAAATTTCGGATGACCAAGAAGAGCACGGCTACTATAACTGGATATTCTATTCCATTGAAACCAAATTCGTTCGGAGAATTGCCTTGGAAACTACGTTCATACATGTCCCGGGATAAAGAGCACATGTACAGAAACGACTCTGGTAGCTTTGAAAGTATGCTCTTTGGAACCTGGAAACCAAAAGTTATTGTGGAGAAGCATCAGTAAACTGAACCGTTTTTGTCTCTCTTATCACTTGACTCCCACTGCTCAATGATTGTTTTTCTTTAATGGTAAGTGTATACATACTTGTCGCTGCTTGGAGTCCCAAACTGAGCATTCCAAGGCTCTAAACATAACTGATTTCGATTTAATGAAACGATTTCAAACCACTGGATTGTTATGCTCCAAGCTGCTCATTTTGACGACTTTTTTCTTCGGTTTCTTAAGGATTTTTTTGATGAGTTTTCTCTGTAAGCATTTTTTGTAGGCACACCAAAAACGGTTCAAACTTTTTTCGCAGCAGAATAGAAAGCAAGGCAAACAAAGAGATATGCAGTACAGACAGAGTTGTTCATTGCTGATCAACTCAAAATGTGCTCCATTTTCATTTCTAATCGACTACATTTTCGACCACATTAACCGTTAGGAAGAAGACAACAAAACAAGTGCACGTTTCATTCGCAAGGTGACATTGAAACGGAACTAGCGGAGAGATAGTGTGGTGGGTGGAGAGGTTTAGAGAATGGGGAGAGAAGATAGTGATGGTAAACAAGTGTTTAGTATTAGCAATGAATCGAGAAGTTTGGAGAGAAGGGTGAGGAATGAAAATGATTGAAAAGTGAGGGGTGGAAAGGGGAAAGTTTTGAAATAAGGAAGTGAAGATTCAAACTTCAGAAAGAAAAAAACGATCGAGCTAACTCAAAAAATAATTATTTATACTTCTAAATTTCACATTCAAGACTCAAGTAAGAACTGAGCAATTTTCGGTCACTTTGATTTCCTTCAGACCTACATTTCCTTCGAGCCCGGTCTGCTTCTTTCTGAATTCGGTTTTATAATTTTTATGATTATCTCGTCTACCTGTTTTCTGTTGACATCCACTGCAGAGCTTTCCGACCTTGATCCCGATTCTTTACTAGCACCAAGAAGACAATGAGACTCCATCGGATCACAAATTATATTCAAAAGATGATGAACAACATCATACACTATTCGTGCATCTTCGAAATTGTTTTCAGCTTGTGCATCCAAAAGTGGAACTGGTTCCTCTGTTAGAATATCTTCAGAACGTTCAACATTCTCTATACTCGAAGGCGCTTCGGCTTTATCTTCAACGCTATGTACACCGATATCATCTATGGGAAGTGATTGATTGCTCTGAAACTTTTTTTGAAAAGCGATTGGAGTTTCTATGAACAAACCATTTTTCTCTGGAGCCCTTGTGTTTCCAAGTCATCTTTTTTATTCGGACATTGTGAGTCTGTTCCAGTGATTTCTTCAGTTTTAGAGAGAACGTGTTCATTCCATTTTTCGTTCATTTGATAAAGAAATACGTCCGCATACCAGTTTTTCGAGTTCTGTGGATCCTCGGGAATATCGGACGATGTTTCAGTTTCAGCTTCAGATTTAGCTTCAATTTTAGCTTCAGAATCTGGTTTGAAAGACTGATTTGAAGCTTCAGGATTATCTAGAGGCTCGGTGAAGTTTGGAACTCCCTTAAATTGGGTTTCACAGTTTTCAGTAGTGACTGGGATTGAGATTATTGACTGGATCTCCTTCGAATTTATCTGAAACTTTAATGGATCAGATTGTCAAAAGTACACTTACCATTAACTCCTGCGTACTTTGCATTTCAAGAACAGTCTCTAGATTTTGATTCACAGAGCTCGATTCTGAAATTACAGGACCTTGACTTTCCTCGCTTATCTGATGATCTTCCGGACTCTGCGGCTCTTCGACGTCTTCCACAATGATTGATTCCTGTTTGACAGCCTCTTGCGTCTTTATTGTCTTATCTTCGGCTTCATTGAGCTGATTTTCAGTAATTTTAGCTTCACTCTCCACGATCATCCTCTTATCTTCCGTACTCTGAGGCTCTCCGACGTATTCCTCAGTGTTTCCAATTTCCGATTCCTGATTGACAGTCCCTTCCGTCTCTTCTGACTTTTCGGTACCATTGAGCTGATTTTCAGTAATTTTAGCTTCCTCCAACTCTGACTCATCGCAGTTCTCTTCTCGAATCTTTATGTGATTGCTCTGAAACTTCAAAAGATCGAGTCCAGTTATCAAAAGTACACTTACGATTAACTCCTGCGGGCTTTGCATTTCAAGATCAATCTCTAGATTTTGATTCACAGAGCTCGATTCTGAAATTACAGGACCTTGACTTTCCTCGCTTATCTGATGATCTTCCGGACTCTGCGGCTCTTCGACGTCTTCCACATTGATTGATTCCTGATTGGCAGTCTCTTGCGTCTCTACTGACTTTTCGGTACCATTAAGCTGATTTTCAGTAATTTCAGCTTCACTCTCCACGTTCATCCTCTTATCTTCCAGGCTCTGAGGGTCTCCGACGTATTCCTCAGTGTTTCCAATTTCCGATTCCTGATTAGCAGTTTCTTCCGGCTCTTCTTCCTTTCCTTCAGTATTAAGCTCATTTTCAACCTCTTCTTGAATCTCCACAAAACATTGGCGTGCTCTCTCCGGGAACGTTATCCCCTCCCACTCCGACTCATCACAGTTCTCTTTGCAAATCTTCCGAATCTCAGAAGTTCCAGGTATATCAAATGGACTCAGTGTGCTCATCAACTTATTGAGAAGAGTTTTTGCATTGGTAATTGGGCTCTCCGAGTTCATAATGTTTTCCAAATTGTCCATGATGTTATTAAGTTTGGTGGCAACATTGCAAAGGGATTTCTGAAAGATTTCCTACTGGATGGCTAAAATCAGAAGGACAGAAGAGGAAAACGAAAAACAACATACCTGAATGACTTTGATAAACATTTTATCTGGAACCTGCTGGCTCGTCTCGGAAAGCCCCTCGAAATTAGAATTCAATGTATCCATTAACAATTCACATTGACAATTGAAATCGCGAATGTTATCCTGGAGCACACAACTGCTCATACCCATCCAATAGGAAAGTAGCTTGCGAATGGGATCCCTGCATTCTTTCTCTATCCACTTTGCAATTTCTTTTTCTTTATCTTCGAATCGCATTTTCAGAGCAATACACTCGAAAAACATCAAAAATCGCTGTCGATTCTGCTCTCGAACTTTCTGCATCTCACGCTGGAATTCAGCCCGTCGTTGTGCTCTTTCCTGCTCTTTCTCCTTCATTTCCTCTTGATGCCGCTGTTTTTGTTGTTCCCTGCGGATTTTGTAGTCGTTGTCTTCTTCAGGTTCAATGAATTCGAAGCTGTCTTGACGAGATTCATCCGCTGGATTTGTCATTCTAATGTCCAGGCGTGCTCTTTCGAAATCAAATTCATTTTTATTATAACCATTCTGAAAGATAACAAATTTATGACCGACTTTCAAGATGCACAAATTTACATCGAGATCTTTCAGATACCGAGTGATATCCTCATCGAAGGGAGTTTCTACGGCGGTGAATTCGAACGAGTTTGTTTCATGTTGAATTGAAGTTTCGGATTCTGTTTCGCTTTGTTGCAAAGGGTTCTGGTGCTCAACATTTTCAACTACACTTTCGCTCAACTTCTGAAACATTGAAATATTATAAATGGAACATTTCCACCTACATAAACAGTTTTCCCATTTGCAATTTTCTTCTGTTCCTTTTCATTCGAAGTCAAGTACGCAAGACGAATATTGATTTGCAAATTTCCACCACTTTTTGTTATGGAAACATCGTCCAGCTTCTCGATTGCAGCCCACAAGTTATCAAAATAAGGTTTGAAGTCGCCATAGAATTGCCTCCAATCCTAGAAAACTACTTTGCTTATAACTCCGCCCATTTTTGCATTTTTGAATCATATTGTTTGGAAGTTATTCATTGATATCAGAGCTACACGTTATCAGTTGAACACTTTTTATGAAAATCAAAATTAACGTTGATATTTTCAGATTTTCGGTGCGTTCGTGCTGATTTCCATTAAAAATGTTCAACTGAAAAGTTCCAGACAAATTCTTACCATTTTAGCAAATTCTCTGATATCTTTGAAATTCAAAAATCGTTTGCTATTATCCGGGTTTTTCATCGAGTCCACCAGCACGTAAAACAGTGTCATGAACCAGTGTATCACTGCTCGCTTCTCCTGAAAAGCGAATTTTTTATGAAGAACATTTGGAAACCTATGTACATGATCATTGAGACCGGCTGCAGTTTGTTTCTGTCCCATTTTCCTGAAAAGAACATTTGAGAAAAAAAGAAACATGATAAGGTTTTCAGATATAAAAATAGCAATCAATTATGCTTCTTCAAAGAGTAAAAAAGTGGAAATTCGAATAATATTTCACTTTATGGACTTATTAACAATCAAGAAGAAAATGTTAAAGTTCCTCAATTACAGTTTGACTCTGACACTTCGGAAACTCGATATTCTCAATGACAGCTTCTCTCGCGGATAGCTCTCGCAACTCCGAAGTCGAGTAAATCATCTGGGGTGAAAGGCACGAGAACTTTAATTTGATCTTGGCGAACTCTGACAGTTTCATGTGCTGTTTTTCCATGAGCACTTTCACGTCGAGCAGGAGAATGGCAGCATTGGCAATGCAATTCTAAAAAGTAGGCAATGGCCCGATGAGTCTATGGAGTTTTCTAATAAAACTTATATCATTTGAAAGCTCTTGTTTTGAAGAGTCCAAAACTGTGTTCCATGTTTCCTACAGAGCTCTGTGAGCCGAGATATAGAGCTTCAAAGTTTGAACTAATAAAATTTTTACTAACAAACTTCGGAGCTCCATCTCTTGGCTCACAGAGCTCTGTAGTAAACATGGAACATAATTTTGAACTTGTAAAAATAAGAGCTTTTCAATGATATTGATCACATAACAAAACACCGTGAACTCATCAAATCATCCCCTTTGTAAGTAAAAACAAACAAGAAATTTATAATCGCTACCTGTAAAATACGAATAAATGCCACTTCCGGACACTTTTCTCTGACAGTTTGCAGCTTTTTGTAGTCGTCTTCGAGCAAATTATAGGTCATCATGAGTTGATCCCACACGAAGGATTTTTCACACTCAAAATCACTCATCATAGCTTCATCAGCCAACTGTTTATAAATCCTTTGAACATTGTTCGAAAGGTGGTAAAAATCTTTGCTCAGCTTTATAATTGGCTCTCTGAAAATTTGAACTTGATTTCAGAATTCTCCAGCTTCTTTCAAACCTGCACTTTTCGATCCACTTCATCCACATTTGCTCTTGCTCTTCGAATCTATGTTTGCACTTGATACATTCTATCAATGCGTTTATTCGATCTGCTGACTTCTTCCTGGCCTCTCGCAATTCGTCCTCCAGTTCCTTTTGTCTTTTCCGTCTCGCCTCCATCATTTCCTCCATTGCCCTCCGATGTTTCTCTTCTTGCTCCCTTATTCTTCGTTGGAAGGATTCATCTTCCGATTCAGGTGAGAAGAGTGGCGTTTGGAAGTTGAGCATCCCGTGCAGTCTCTCCGATTGCTTTTGGAACTCCTCTCGCACGTTTTCTCTCATTTGGTCACCTTCGCAATCGATGAGAACATCTGGAGCGTTCAATGCGTTCTCAGCTTCCTCACTGACTGAAATTAATGTTGCTGAAAAGCAGATGAAGAGCAGCGACTCACTGCTAAATTCCAGGTTCACTTTCGGGGTTTCCATCCGTTTCAAACTGTGCCTTACCATTGATTGCATCGATCTGAATGCTCATTAGGAAACTTTTCTCAATATAATGGGTCTACCGTGTTCCTCTCACAAAACTGCTAGAGCTATCAAGGTCTTCAAACGAGTCGTCAGGATTTGGTTGTGAGCCATGGGCTCTTTCAACCGGCTCATTTGAGTTTTGAATTCCCTGGGGAATCAGTTGAACTCCTGGCTGAGTTTTGAGCTCATTATCATCACCATCTTCACAAGGTGCTCCTTTCGAATTCACGGCAATTTGATCTATTTGAACAGGCCTTGAATTCAAACTTCTATTTTTGCTGGATAGAGAGGAAATAGTTGGTTGATTCATTGGGTCTTGACACGTGGCATTGTTTGGATTATAATGACGCTTTACAATTGGCTGTGAGGGTCTAAAACTTGAAAGATCGCTTTTAAATTTGACTATACCAAATGTTTACCTTGTTCCTCTTCTAAAACTACCAACTGTGTTATCAAGGTCTTCAAACGAGTCATCAGGATTTGGTTGTGAGCCATGGGCTCTTTCAACCGGCTCATTTGAGTTCCGAATCTCCTTGGCAATCAATTGAATTCCTTGCTGACTCGACTCAAGTTTAGCAACTTCTGGATCTTGTTCACCCTTCATGCTATACCACGTGGCACTGCTCTTTGTGACATAGACAGTGCTTGAACTTCTACTTCTTGAATCCGATTTAGGTGGAAGTTTGACGGTGGCAGACGTGGAAACAGTGTTGCTTCGAGGAGGAGTGAAAGTGAATGTGGCATCTGGCTCTTTATCATTCGATTTCCTTTTTGATTGTTTTGTGGAAGGCTTCCAGAACTTGAACGAACTTCTACTTTTCTTACTGTTCGATGATATCGAAGAGGTGTCATCTGTGTCTTGAAACTTTTCTGGTTCCTTTTCAGAAACTCCAATTGAATTCGAAGGAATAGTATTGGATTTAGATGACGAATAGTTCAATATTGGATACGGATCTTGCTCATTGCAACGTTTGTATCTAGTGGTGCGAGTTATTCTGAAATTTTGAGATTTCAATTTAAAATTTAGATGAATTCTTACATTTCACCATTCACTCCCTCTCCCGAGTTCCTGGAGTTCCTTGGATCTCCTCTCAAATTGTAATTTGAGCTTGAACTCTGTCTCTGGAAGTTAAGAACTTTTTAGTCTTCGATATTAGAACTTACATTGGACATCAGCTGCGAACAATTTTTCTGTGACATTGGAAACTTGGATTTCAAATCGTCGTCCATAGTTTTGAACTCCAAATCCAAATTATGTTCAAGTTGTCAAACAGTAAACTTACATCACTGTAAAAAGTCCCATCGCATTCAATTTCAAAGTTCACAGAGTTATCTCTTCGTGACTGATTGATAAGGCAATCCGCCATGCCACTGTGATTCGAATAGAAGTTTGACCAGTTCTGCTCAACTCAAAATGAATTAAGACTGACTATTAGTACCTTTGCCGACATGCAATTCTTGATATCTCTGACCAAATCGGGAAGCTTTTTCTCGATTTCATAGCAACCAGAAAACTTATTCGGCTGCTGAATATCATACTTTCCTAGAACATCCAGTAGTTCTTTGAAGTTTTTTGCAACATGCAGACAAATCGAGTTGTTGCACTGAATATCACAGTTTTATGAAAACAAAGAAAACAGTTGTTCAAATTACTTACTCTCGGGTTGGTATAATACTTCAATTGAACGTTCACACTGTCAAAAATTTTAAGATATTTCATCAGAAAAGGTTTATAACAACCCTGCAAAAAACACGTCTACATAAAAATTTAGGTTAAATACCGTAGAAGTAGCATCTCGGAAATCTTTTTGCATTTCTTGAGTTATTCGAAAGTTTTGGACCATGTTTTGAAACAATCTGCAAAAGAAAAAAGATAAAAACTCTCGATTCGAAATAAAAGTGAGCAATATATGGATTTAAAAACAAACTGCAATCACAATCAAAAAAGTCAAAATTGAAACTGAATTTACAAAAAGTATGAGGAAGAACATGAAAAAATTGTGACTGATAAGAGAGAAAAGAGTGTTGTTTACCATTGAGAGAAAAGGAAAGAGAATACGCGAACATTTACTATTAGCAAGAAATTGTGAAATTGATTTTGTTGTGTGACCGGTTAGGTTTTATGATGAGGAAGATGGAGATCAGGGAATTAAATTGTTGTTCTTCTACTTCTTCATTGACTGAAATTTCAGGGCAACATTTGAACTTTGAGATTGAGCATTTTCAATAAGATTCAACAAAACTCTTGAAAGATATTACTATTCTGTGTGTCTGCCGGTGTATCTGTGTGTATGCAACCCTGGAGAAGTCCCTAGAAATAGGAATGAGACCAATTTTCGGTTACGGTTGTTATTTGACTCCGCGGTGATGCCAGTCCAATCTAGAAGCTTTAATTTGAAGGGTACTTTACCTGAAAATTTCTCAAAATGACTCTGCGAGGGGGTCCCAAAACCGCGTGCACATGTACGCACCTGCGCTGCCCTTTTCAAGTGTGTCGGGGTGGGCGGACGGTGTGCAGAGGGTCAGGGGTTCGATTCTTTTTGAGTGAAAACATTTTTGCTTTCTTTGGAAAAAGTGTATTGGGACATTTAAGCAGGTTTCCAGCCCCATAAGAAGCCAGCCGAAGAGCTGCGCAGCAGCTCGACCGGCTGGTATGTGCTAATAGTAAATGTTCGCGTATTTTCTTTCATTTTCTCTCAATGGTAAACAACCCTCTTTTCTCTCTTATCAGTTGCAATTTTTCATGTTCTTCCTCATACTTTGTATAAATTCAGTTTCAATTTTGACTTTTTTGATTGTGATTGCAGTGCACATTTTTTAAATCCATATATTGCTCACTTTTATTTTGAATCGAGAGCTACTTCTACGGTATTTTATCTGAATTTTATATGTAGTCGTGTTTCTTTTCAGGGTGATTATAAACCTTTTCTGACGAAATATCTTAAAATTTTTGAAAGTGTGGACGTTCAATTGAAGTATTATACCAACCCGAGAGTAAGTAATTTGAACAACTTTTTTCTTTGTTTTCATAAAACTGTGATATTCAGTGCAACAACTCGATTTGTCTGCATGTTGCAAAAAACTTCAAAGAACTATTGGATGTTCTAGGGAAGTATGATATTCATCACCCAAATAAATTGTTTGGTTGCTGTGAAATTGAGAGAAAGCTTCCTGGTTTGGTCCAAGATGTCAAGAATTGCATGTCGGCAAAGGTACTAAAAGTCAGTTTTAATTCATTTTGAGTTGAGCAGAACTGGTCAAACTTCTATTCGAATCACAGCGGCATGGCGGATTGCCTTATCAATCAGTCACGAAGAGATAACTCTGTGAACTTTGAAATTGAATGTGATGGAACTTTTTACAGTGATGTAAGTTTATTGTTTTACAATTTGAACAAAATATGGATTTGGAGTTCAAAGCTATGGACGACAATTTGAAATCCAAGTTTCCAATGTCACAGAAAAATTGTTCGCAGCTGATGTCAATTGGAGTTACTGAAAAAGAACCAGAAAAGTTTCAAGACACAGATGACACCTCTTCGATATCATCGAACAGTAAGAAAAGTAGAAGTTCGTTCAAGTTCTGGAAGCCTTCCACAAAACAATCAAAAAGGAAATCGAATGATAAAGAGCCAGATGCCACATTCACTTTCACTCCTAGAAGCAACACTGTTTCCACGTCTGCCACCGTCAAACTTCCACCTAAATCGGATTCAAGAAGTAGAAGTTCAAGCACTGTCTATGTCACAAAGAGCAGTGCCACGTGGTATAGCATGAAGGGTGAACAAGATCCAGAAGTTGCTAAACTTGAGTCGAGTCAGCAAGGAATTCAATTGATTGCCAAGGAGATTCGGAACTCAAATGAGCCGGTTGAAAGAGCCCATGGCTCACAACCAAATCCTGATGACTCGTTTGAAGACCATGATAGCTCTAGCAGTTTTGTGAGAGGAACACGGTAGACCCATTATAGTGAGAAAAGTTTCCTAATGAGCATTCAGATCGATGCAATCAATGGTAAGGCACAGTTTAAAACGGATGGAAACCCCGAAAGTGAACCTGGAATTTAGCAGTGAGTCGCTGCTCTTCATCTGCTTTTCAGCAAACATTAATTTCAGTCAGTGAGGAAGCCGAGAACGCATTGAACGCTCCAGATGTTCTCATCGATTGCGAAGGTGACCAAATGAGAGAGAACGTGCGAGAGGAGTTCCAAAAGCAATCGGAGAGACTGCACGGGATGCTCAACTTCCAAACGCCACTCTTCTCACCTGAATCGGAAGATGAATCCTTCCAACGAAGAATAAGGGAGCAAGAAGAGAAACATCGGAGAGCAATGGAGCAAATGATGGAGGCGAGGCGGAAAAGACAAAAGGAACTGGAGGACGAATTGCGAGAGGCCGGGAAGAAGTCAGCAGATCAAACAAAGTAGATCGAAAAGTGCAGGTTTGAAAGAAGCTGGAGAATTCTGAAAACTAGTTCAAATTTTCAGAGAGCCAATTATAAGCTGAGCAAATTCGCATTGATCAGAAACAGAAGAGCACTTTCTTCCGGTAACCTCAAACATTAAACCAGCAAGTTGCAAACATGGATTTCACAATCAGCTTTCAATCTTAAAATATCTTTTACTTTGTAAACAGTACACTTTCAAAAAATGTTTATTCAATGAAAAAAAGTGTTCTAGCAGAAAGCAATTAAACAAAAAGTGTTGAACAACCAAACCGTAAAAACTGCCAAACATCACATCAACAAGAATTACAGCAGAAAGAAGAAGAAATATTACATATCTGCCGCCAGATCACGTTCAAACTTCTCATCTGCTAATTCATCGATCAATCTGCCAACAGCCAACAAGCTTCCCAGACACCTTCGGCAACGAAACCCGCTACGTGCTAATACGTCGAAGACACAGACTACACTAGACTTCAGTGTCTGATCATTCGCTAGCCGCAGAAGCCGTCGGCGAAGAAAAAAAACGATAAGCTTCAGAATACACAAGTTTTACGTCATCGACTCCTAATCGCTGATGATCGATTACACTGTTCCGCGACACCTGTCGGATAAGGTGATAAGCGCTATCGTGCTTGATCAAACGGAATACACTTTTGAGATGAGGGGGAGGGGATCTAGAAGACAGAAAATTGGAAAAAAGAGGCTGAGCGGGTTTAGAAGGCAAAATGTGCTAGATCGATTTCAAGGTTGAGAGGCGGTATAAAAGGATCAAGTCGGGTTGAGGTAGATCAGATCAGATTCAAGATGCTGTCTACTAGAACCGTCATCATCCTTTTGGGACTTATCGCGTTGGCTTTGGCGTGCGCTCCACATCATCCAGAGAGGAAGCACGGATGGTGCAAGTTCTATGGTGGGTTTGAAATCTGTAGCTTTATCAGTATCTAGAGCTTCTAGCATTGTGAGCACGTCGAAGTATGTGCAAGTAGATAGTTGTATTTGATAGAGTATCTTGAGCAAAATGAGCAGGGAATCACAATCAGAGCATTTTCTCTCTTTCAACCAGATAATGCTCCAGCTGAAAGTTCAAAATTAGTTCAAGAGTCAGTTTCTATACATTCATATTCCTCTAACAAAACCACATCCTTTTCAGTGGACGGAAAATCCGATTTCGATAGCGCTCGCAGAAAGCGTGACTCCTCGGGCTCCGGCTCCGGCGAGGGAGGCAAGCGATACAACCGCTCGAAGAAGAGAAAGGACAAGAAGTGCTACGAGTACGAGGACGGCACCAAGGACAGCGGAGCCGAGCTCGAGGAGGGAGTTACTTATAGTGAGTTTATATTGATAGTGTTATTGATAAACATTAATTTGTTTCAGCCGTCACCATCACCAAGAACTAGACACTCTGGAGCGTTGTACATTTTGACCTCATGTTATATATTTAGAATAGTATTTATTTGTTCCCAATAAACAGTTCGACTAGTTACCGAAACACTTGTTAGCAGCGACCCATCAATCAAAAGCAACTTGTTATCATTATCATTATCATAAGGAACGTCTATATAAAGGATCATGTGTTCTGATCCTTTTCTCAGACTATTCTGGTTCCACCATGACATTACTAAGGATACTATTAGTACTGATAGGCCTTCTGGCAGTGATCACATTGGCATGTGCTCCACAAATGGAGCAGAAGCATGGGTATTGCAAGTTTTATGGTGAGCAACAATACTTTTCAAAACCATCTCTCTTTTCCAGTCGACGGCTCCAGCGACACCTCATCGAGCCGCAAGAAGCGAGCCACAGCAACGGCGAGTGCATCCGGAGGAAGTGCCTCCGCCAGCAGCTCCGGCGGCTCGGCAACTGTGGATGTGTCTACTATGGCGACGACGACGAAGGCGGCCGGGAAGAGCGGAGAGATGAAGTCGGGAAGTGGAGAGTCTGGCTCTGGATCCAAAGAGTCTGGAGGTTCTGGTGGTTCTGGAGGTTCTGGCGGCTCTGGAGGCGGTGGAGGCGGTGGAGGAAGCGGTGGAGGAAGCGGAAAATCGAACGGGAAAAAGTTCAATCGAGATAAGAAAAAGAAGAACATGAAGTGCTACGAGTATGAGGATGGGACCAAGGACGAGGGAGCCACTCTTAATAAGGGTGTCACTTATAGTGAGTCGCGTTTTTAGACAAGGTTAATGATCACGAATTTTTCAGAAGTCACTGTCACTAAATCATAACTTCCAAGCGGCCAGGTTTCTTCTAAAGTGCAATGACGGATTCTGTTGAATTATTTAGATCAGTTTTATTATATAAATTATATAAATTTGTTGATACCTATCTGATTGTGAAAAGGATGAGTGAAAGAAGGAAAAAGTGCGGGCTTGGTTCAAAAGGGAATTATCGGACGAGTATTTTAATTCTTTTATTGACACCTATATCATTCGAAAGCTCTTGTTTTTACAAGTTAAGAACTATATCTCATTTTTCCCATCGAGCTCTGTGAGCTGAGATATGGAGCTTCAAAGTTGAGCACTGAAAGTTGAAACGTAGAAACTTCGAAGCTCCATATCTCGGCTCACAGGCCTCTGTGGAAAAAATAAGACATAGTTCTGAACTTGTCAAAACAAGAGCTTTTGAATGATATAAGTCTCATCATGAAACTTCGGGAACTCATCATACTATTCCCTTGATAAAGAGTGACACTGAAACTCTGGATTCAAAACAAGTCTCGCAAATAAATAATTCATTTTTATGTACAGACAAACAATTAAAACAACTAGAATTCAATGAACTAGTTACGACTTCTCCTTCTTCACAGTGACGGCTGAAATTCACCCATTTACATCAATTTCTCCCCTAAAACCCACTATACTTGACACCCTCATTGAGAGTGGCTCCCTCGTCCTTGGATCCGTCCTCGTACTCGTAGCACTTGGTGTTCTTCTTCTTCTTGGTGCGATTGAACTTGTTCTTGCCGCCCTTTCCACCCTTTCCACCACGAGAACCGCCGCTCTCGCTGGATCCCGAAGAGCTCGATGAGGAGGAGGAGTCTCTCTTCTCTCGTTTGATTGTGGTGGTGCTGGATTTGGTGATGGTGGTGGAGGAGGAGGAGGAGGAGGACGACGACGACGAATCTTCAGTGTCCGATGTTCCGTCGACTGGAAGGATTATATGCTTTCAATATAGTTTTGAACAATACTGTAGAATAAATTATTAAAAAAAAAGCAGATCAAATAGTTTGAATGCTTTCAGTTTAGTTGAAACAAAGCAAAATTGCTCATCCATATAGATATATGGATTCCGAACTGTGAAAACTTTAATTAACACTTCTCATTCAATTGAAAAAACAGTGCTGGACTAAAGTCACCTTGAACTACAGCAACCCAGAACTATAGTAACTCAGAAATACAGTAACCCTACAATCTTTAGAACACTACACCCTACAATACAGTAACCCTATCAGACCCACCATAGAACTTGCAAAGCCCCGACTGCTTCTTGCTGTTCATACTTGGCGCGCATGCCAACGCAACGGCCACCAACGCCAGTAGAATGAAGATCGGTCGAATAGAGAGCATGCTGAACTGATGCCACTTCCCCCACCTCTTCCACTTTTATACTCTCACTCAAATCATCCGAAAACCTTGAAATTGATCCAAAGACTTGCTTCGGCGACGAACTTGTCCTTTTTTGGCATCACAAGTCACACCGCGGAACAAGCCGTTGCGTAATCTTTTCATGATATTCGCTGATATCTTGTCACTTTCAACCTTGCGTCTGTTTCAATGTAGCAAATGATCATGGCGATTTGAATAAAAACTTGATTTTGGATCTTTGAAAATTATTTATTCATTCATTCAATCAATAGTAAAGTCATTTGGATACAACTCCTCGATAATTCTATCACAATATTCTCGAATTTTCGGATAATGGCTATCAATAATTCGTGTAAACTTATTTGGAAAGGGGTAGTAGGCCGAAGCAACTTCTCCGAATACAGTGCAATCCGCCTGAAATGATGGGGTAATTAGGATAATTAGACGGATTAAGATAATTAATACAATTGACATAACAATTTACCGGTGTAATCTTATCGCCGAACAAGAACTTCCCCCTGATCGAATCCTGAATCGACTGCAAATCTCTATGGCACAAAATCTCGGCCTCCTCCTCGGTGAACGCTCCAATCGCTCCACTGGTACGCTCATGAACCTATTATTAATCAATTTATATTATTTGAAAAACTTCTAATTGGTACCTTATTATTAAAAAGTTTGGTGACAATCGGACGAAGGATAGACTTGAAGAACGCGGGTCCTGGAATCCCGCGTAGCAGAGCATCGAACCACTCGCGTTCTGCTGCTTTGTACTTGATGATTATACTGGAAAAGAAAATCAGAATTTGGTAGATAATTAAGTTTTATAAAACCTCAATAAATGATTGTCGGCGAGTCGAGAAATAGCCACTGCTTGAGCTTCCTGCTCAGCTGGGAGGGACTGAAAGTTAAAGGTTTATTGCACAATGAGCACATCTCTTACGGGGATCTTAAAATGTTGTCTGAGCCGATACTCAATCAGATCGGAATCTGGAATATGCTCCCCATTGAGCTCGATAAAAGGGAGAGTCCCGTTGCGAGAGCGAAGAGTTCCTGTTTCGATGATCTGGAAATAAGTATCTAGAAATAATGTGAAGTCATGATATTTATATAAATCGACGCAAAATATCATGCTAAACACTTTTTCAGTACTTTTTTTT
This sequence comes from Caenorhabditis imperialis, assembly GCA_963572205.1. Taxonomy (NCBI): domain Eukaryota; kingdom Metazoa; phylum Nematoda; class Chromadorea; order Rhabditida; family Rhabditidae; genus Caenorhabditis; species Caenorhabditis imperialis. Next base: position 689,020 of record OY751543.1, read on the forward strand.
TATGAAAATTGTGTTTGAGCGAGTTGTGAGCACTTCTTGTCGCACTAGAGCAACGAGCCCTAACTTTAAGTGCTCATAACTCGCTCAAACTTGATTTTCATAAAAAATAAAGTACTACAATCTTGTTCATCATGAAATTCTGCATCGATTGATATAAACTTCTCACCTCATGAGGAATCTTGAACGCTCGTAAAAAAGTCTCAATTTTCAGGCAAAACGATGATAAATTCGGAACCGTACTGGTCCGTGGGAACTGGTAAAGATATACCACATCCGGTGAGAAATCGCGTTTGTGAATCTGAATAGCTTAAAAATTGAAGAGCTTTAGAGAAGTACACTGACTTTCGGAGTGGGACCAACACCTGGAGTGGTCAAGAAGGTTTTGTAGAAATAGTGGAAGATGTTAAGGAGAAAAAGGATTATTATGATAAGAGCAATGATTTCCAGTATTGTCATTTTGTTCTGAAATGGGACAATTGTGAAGGGCTGAGTACAGATAATAGAAAAGCAGATGGATAACTGAAGGACGGTAAAGTTGTTTCTCTTTATATAACCTCTCCGAATTCTCTTCCAACATATGATTGTGTTGTGATGAAATGTGGAGTGCGCGACACAAACCACAAGTCGAAAATGCGTTAAAAATATCCAAAAACTTTCAAAAAAATTATAAAACTGCCGAAAAATCGATAGAACCGACAGGGGATGTAATGACTGAGCATTTACTGCTGTTTAGAAGACGTCCAGAAGACATTGGTATCCGTCCTTCTTATTGTTTCTTGTGTACACTTTGTGTCGGACACGAATCGTGGCGTCTGCGTCTCGCGGGAAAGAGACATAGGAAAGATGAGTGGTAGATAACTTTTCGTTCACAATTTGGAAGGTTTTGTGAAGAGAATTCATATGAAATACCAAAAATTTATTCAAGTTTCAAACAACAAAATCATTGGGATACACCTCCTTTCGGACTCTCTCCATGAACTCCAGAATATTTGGGAAATCCTTCTCCAATACATCAGTGAGATGAGTGTGGAATGGGTAGTACACTGCTGCCAGTTGTCCGAACACGGTTGCATCAACCTAATTATTAAAATTTGAAGATTTAAATTATAACATATAATTCAATTATCACTTACCGGTGTGATTCTATCTCCGAACAAGAACCTCTTCCCGCCCAAACTATCCTGAATCACTCTCAAATCACGGTGGAGCAACTCGTCGAGCTCTTCCTGCTCAAAGTCTCCGATTGCTTGTGTCGAGTTGGCGTGGATCTTTCCGCCGATCAGAATCTTCATGAAAGGAAGAGCGAGTGGAATGAGAGCTGGGTGGAAGTCGAGGAGGTCGAGGAAGGTGCGGTAGAAGATGTCGTCGGCGCAGTGGTATCTCATTAATACGCTGGAAACCGAGAAACATAAAAGGAAACTTGGAGACTTGGGTATCAGTAGATGCAGAATATAGTACTGAACACATCTTCAGTACTTCACTTTTTATGAAAATTATGTTGGATCGAGTTATGAGCACTTTTTGTCACACCGTTGAGCGCGGCGACTTTGAGCGCCGCTCATAACTCGCTCAAACTCAATTTTCATAAAAAATGAAGTACTACAATCTTGTTCAGCATTAAATTCTGCATCTATTGATATAAATATCTCCTTGATTCCATCGAATTTATTGATTTTATGCTTACTGGAACAGATGGTTGTCCGCCAATCTACTGAGCGCCACTGACTGAGCTTCTTGTTCGGTTGGGAGGGACTGGAAGCAGGGGAATGTTTATTAATATGATACTTGAACATGTGAAAACAAATGAAAGAGAAAAACCCACCGGAATCTTAAAATGCTGCCTCAAACGAATCTCGATCAAGTCCGAATCAGAGATGTGCTCACCATTGAGCTCTATGAAGGGGAGGGTGCCGCTTCTCGATCGAAGTTTTGCGTTTTCAATGACCTGAACTTTTTTTAATATCATATTCTCAACTGATAAACCAACCTCATACTGAATCCCATAAATTCTACAAATGATCTCAATCTTCATACAAAACGGCGACATGTTCGGGCAGTTTTTGAGCCGACGGAATTGGTAGAGATAGACTTTGTCTTTTTGGAAATCGGTTTTATGGATCTGAATTGAGTTTTTCGGTTTCAAATGTTTCAAATGTTTTGAAGGGAGCTCACCGGAGGTTTAGGATTGAGCACTGGTGGTGTGAAGAACTTTTTGATCTTCAGAGCAAGAAAAATTGCTAGAAGAGCAATGAATACTGCACATAGAGACATTATTGGCTCTGTTTTTCACATCAAGACTGGGAAATCACTTGAAAAACTTTAGAGACTGATGTAAAATCAATGTATCTTATCTTATCTCTGGAGGAAAACGAATTGTCATCATTCAGGGAGATCAAGAAATCAAGATCGAAAACAGAAAACACCAAATTTTTATTTTTCCAATTCAAGATCATTAACATTTCAAATAGTAAAATCATTCGGGTAGACCTCCTTTCTGACTCTCTCCATATACTCCAGAACCTTCGGGAAGTCCTTCTCGAGGACGTCAGTGAGATGAGAACGGAATGGATAGTACACTGATGCGATTTGACCGAACACGGTTGCATCGGCCTGAAAACAAAGAGCTCTTTCTCCCCATCACTCTATCTAATTATCTCAAGCTGCTCACCGATGTGACCTTGTCTCCGAACAAGAACTTGCCCTTGATCGAGTCCTGCACCACCTTCAAGTCTCTTCTCAGCAGCTCGTCGAGCTCCTGTGGCTCGAAATCTCCGATCGCCGAGACACACCGTCCATGCACCTTTCTCCCGAACACAGCGCGCACCAGAGGGATCAAGAGCCCCGAGATCGCACCAGGCAGTCCCAGCATGCCGACGATGGTCTCGTAGAACGCGTCGGTGGAGATTTTGAAGCGGAGAAGGATGTAGAAGAGGTGGTTGTCGGCGAATCTGCTGAGAGCGATCGCTTGAGCCTCTTGCTCGGTGGGGAGCGATGGGACCTTGAAGTGCTGGCGGAGGCGGATCTCGATGAGGTCCGAGTCGGCGATGTGCTCGCCGTTGAGCTCGACGAATGGGAGTTGGCCGTTGCGAGAGCGAGCGGTGGAGGTTTCGACGACCTGAAGGTAGAGGATTGGGGTGGACCCTATATCATTCGAAAGCTCTTGTTTTGACGAGTTTACAACTATATTTGGTTTGTTGTACGGAGCTCTGTGAGCCGAGATATGGAGCTCTGAAGATGAGCACTTACACTTAAAACTTTAGAGCTCCATATCTCGACTCAAAGAGCTCCGTATGAAAATCTGAACATAGATCTGAACTTGTCAGAACAAGAGCTTTCCAATGATACAAATCTCATTTCAATCAAAAAAAGATGCACCTACCTCATACGGAATATTGTACACCCTGCACAAGATCTCAATCTTCATGCAGAACGGCGAGAGACTCGGACAGTTCTTCAGTCTTTTGAACTGATACAGATAAACGGTGTCCTTTTTGTAGTCGGTTTTATGGATCTAAACATCAACTTTAGAATGGGAACACAATTCTTCTAAAGGGAGGTGTACCGCTGGCTTCGGCTTGATCGTTGGCGGCGTGAAGAACTTCTTGTAGAGGAAGAAGGCGATGGCTCCCACGACGAGGGCGGTGGTTACAGGGCAACAACACACCATTCTGGAAGGGATTCAGAATACTTCAGATGAATTGGAAGAAAAGGAATAGTAGAGAAGAGGAATGAGAAAATGAACATTTTGAAAGACAATTTTTGAAACACTTTTCAAACAACGTTAAACATCACATCTTCCAAAAATTTCCAATCTCAAAAACCAAAAGCACATGGAGAAACTTCCAATAAGAAATCGCGGCGCTCTATTTATACTGGTCAACCGGGTAGACTCTACCCCGTCGAGAGATTGTGTTTTCGGAGACGCAGCATGAAAAAGTGTGTCGTGTCGAAATACTGGCTAGATATTCGCGGGGCCAAACAAGTCGAGAATACACTTTTCAAAAACTGAAAAATTGTCACTTTGATTATAATATGAAGACGTTTTGTAGACCTTATAAAGATCTACTCCAATTGAACCAAAAAAGGTACAATGTGCATTTTGTAGCCGGGTAAAAACGTGAGAGTTGTGGTTTGTGCAGGGTCTGTGATAAGGGGGGTTGTGTGCACTTCTCCGTAGATCATAAATCGACACAGAAAATTGGACTTTTCTTTGTTTTTCGTTCTCAATTTTGATTTTCAGTGATGCAAAGGGTATTGGGAAATATGTTTCACATCATCAAAATTGTGTATATGAGATTATGTCAGTTTTATCATGAAAGATGGGAAAATTGTGCTCATCATTGTTTGACAATGAAGGAGACTGTTTTTGGCTGAAATATAATAAAATTTTCCAGTGATTTGAGAGCTGATTGAATTGTCGAACTGCTCTCACTTTTTCAACAGACAGTTATTGTAATTGAAAACAAAAAGCTCATGGAGTCATAAAGCACTGTGCAAAAAAAACAATCTGAAAGTCTTTGGTTCAAGTTACTCGACTTCTGAATGGTTTTTCAGTTTTTTTCAGGGCTCTAAATAACGAACATCATCCTCAACGTCTTCAGATCTTTTCTAGTGAATATCTCTAATAATTGGCAAGTTAATTATGATCATTATCAGTTCAGTACCGTAGAAAGGTTATTCAGAAGCAAAAAAGTATTAAAAAGTACCGCTGTAAGTTAAAAAACACGACATTTTCAGGAGCCGGCCAAACAGAGATTAACAAAATATGACTCTGAAGAGCCAGATTCAAGAGGACAACAGAAACTGATAACATATTCAGAACCAGCGTGAAAAACTGAATATTCTCACATTCAGACGGCTTCCTAATCCTAATCAGAAAACCAACTACCCAACTGTACATTTTATCATGGAAGGTCTGTTGCTCATACTATTCCACATCTCCCAATGATCTCATGAACACCACATCCCCATCGCCTGGCGCCACAACCCATCGACACCTCTGCGGTCCTCTCCGCATGCAAATCAAGATAATCGCGAAAGATAAACTTTGAGGACGAACTGCCGCCGAGACAATGCGGAATGTCTGTCATCCGGCTTTTCCTTTTCTCCTTCCTCGGCGAAAGTGAATTTTGAAATAAATAGACATGATACTCCTTTTCCTCTCTCTCAGCAGGTAGCCAATTAGCGGCTGATATCTTCACATCATTCTTTGCGACTTTCACCCGATTGACCCCCACGGCTAGGTTGAGACACACATCCTTTTATTTCACAGTGTGCCCGCCGATTTTCGTCCATCAGGATGGTGGGGTTATTCCCTCTATTTCTCTCTTGTTTCGGTCGCGTTTCCTTTTTTATTGAGGTTAAAGATACTGTGTCTTTTCTTTGAAACTTTTAGAAGGTCTTCTGTCTTCTTGGATCTTCTGATGAAGTGGAAAGGTTTAATTTGTTGATAATCATCTCAATGTAAAGCATTCATTCTGAACTTGAACTCTTCCAAAATTCAGAAGGTTTCTTTCAAGTATAGAGACTTTCTGATAGTGCCACTTTCTAATGAAACTTTTCCCCATTTCTCTGATCCTCTACCATTTTCAATTTTCAAATGGCATTCCCCAAAAAACTCCCCTCTCCGATCAAGATATCCGTTCTCGTGTATTTTTTGCCGTCCAACCCACCTACCCAGTCCTTTAGATTCGCATCTCTTCCCAAAACTGACACGCTCTTAGCAGGACACACGATGTGGCTGCACCTGCTATTCCTCACCTTTTTCGGTGTTGGCGCACAGTATGAACCTTGTGAGTTTTTCCTTTTCTTTTAAATATTAATTTGATCATCCTCACAATTCAGTAATATCCTCCTCCTGGTCGATGTGGTCGCCATGGTCGTTTTGCTCCAACAACGTGATGATTCGGGTCCGCGCGTGCTCCACGGTTCGCGGCTACAAATGCATTGGACATAATAAGGTTCTTTTTTTTCAAGTTTTTCGTTTTGATTCCCAGATTCTGGGCGTCTATCTTCCTTTTCATTAAAACGATTACTAACCCACTTTCCTGATTGATAATAGTCGTGTCGAGAAAAAGAGGAGACCAAGGACGGAAATGGGCTTGTTAATGGAATGAGATTCAGGAATTCCAATCGTGCAACTCGCCGCCAAAACGCAATAACTTGGACTATGAAGACCCGGAGGCCACCGATCGTGAGATGGCTATGAAGCAGTTGTATCAGGATTATGAGCCCGAGACTCCAGATGAGGCGAGATGTGAGTATCAAGAAATTGAAACAGGATTGAAAAGAACATCTTTAGATGCTCAAACTCGAGGAAACCGCAACTTCCATATGATATCTCCAACGTCTCCTAGACCAACAGTGCCATCTACTTCTCCCTCCACTGCAGAACACTTCTCGGTGATGAATCGTGGTGGAACTGGTGTGGGAATGTCATCTGAAGAGTTTGATTATGAGGAGACGCCGAGAATGGCTCCAGTGAAGACCACGAATCCTTCGGAGACCACTTTCGAGTTTGCCAAGTACCCGAAGAGCACCGAGGAACCCACCACGACTACTGAAGAACCCACGACTACAGAGGAGCCCACGACTACTGAAGAGCCCACGACTACAACAACTACGACGACTACAGAAGCCCCTACTACCACTGAAGTACTGACTGAGGAGCCAGTGCCACAAAAAGTTACTCCCAACTACGCCACCTCGAAAATCATCGACCATGAGGCGTTCATCGAGCCAGAAGACGTTGGATTCCGTGGAAAGTACACTTTGGAAGAGCCACTACCAGAAGTTTCGCAGCCAACGTTTGCCGCGCCACCTGGAACGATGGCTATGGAAGAGCCCACCACTGAAGAGCCAACAACTCCAGAGCCAATGCCATCATCATTCCCAATTGATGTGGATCCTACTGAGCCAGTAATAGAAGATGGCTCCACACACAGCGTCGGGTCGTATTCAATTGGCAAGGAGCCAACTTGGGAGGAGGAGCCGATTCCATTGGCTGGAACGGATGAGAGTGTCACGGAGCAACCTGAAACTCAGACTGGATTGGAGTCTGGTCCTGAGCCAACTGATTCTCACTCTGAAACTGAATTTGTGATGGAGACAGCTCCAAGCATTCCACGATTCTCAATCTCCCCAAGCACCAGGAAAATTGGAGAAGTTAGAAGAGCACCTTCCTCGGTCAACACCCATATCGAAATGCCCATGTCGATGCTGCCATTCATCCCCACCACCGTCCAAGACGACACTGCCACCATCACGACTACAGAGCCCACCACTCGCCCGATTCCCTCCCACCTTCCGATCAACTTCCGACCCCCCAAAGTCCCCAAGATCGCCCTGGTGACCGCGGAGCAGAACATGCAGCATTTCCCGAAACTGATGAATGAGCAGAGAGCTCTGCCACGTCCGCGAACTCTGCCGAGCCCATCCGAGTACTCGGAGAGCACTACCAAGAAGCCGAGCAGGGTGACAGTGGAGATTTCCAACAAGACTCTGAAGAAGCGGAGGAGGAATCGTAGACTGAAAAAGTTGAATCGTCTCGGGAAAATTCGCACGGTTGCAGTGCTTCCTACAGAGTTTACAGTGCCCGCTACAAAGCCAATGGTTAAGGTGAGCAATTTCCTTGTTCTAACATCTTGAGAGTGCTGTAATTGCAGCCAATGCCAACTCCTGCAAAGTTCGAGGTGGAAGAGGAAAAGTTCTTGGCGCCCAAGCAGTCGGTGAGCTTTTGTATCAAAATCGAATGATGAGCATTTATTTTAAAAGTCAAAAGAGAAAAAAAAGAAGAATTGTACATCGTTTGTCATCCCGGAGTTCGTTGTATCAGTATCAGGATTAGTATCAGTATCAGTATCAGTATCTACTGATTGTTTTGTCCCTGACCAAATCCAGCCTCTCGTTTTCCATAATATCCGTAGGCTCCGTATCCATATCCGTAGTATGGGTATCCGTATCCGCCGTAGTAGCTGCCGTATCCATAAGCCGATGGGTATCCGTAGCTGCCGTAGTAGTACTGCGCGTCAGTCTCCGTGATCATGGCGCAGATGACGAGGAGCGAGACGAGGATGAGACTGAAAGAAGGTTACTTTTATTAGGAGGAGAGCCCTGGTAACTTACAGCTTGGCGTTCATAGTGTTAGGAGTTAGAAGAAGAGATGCTACTTGATAACTTATCAAATTTCACTTCCCGCTTTTATACCCCTACTATTTGCCAATTGGGCGATGGCACGCGAGAAATGCCGCTAAACCTTTTCGCAAAAAGTTTGCTCTGGTTTTGACAGTTTGAGCATCAAAGTCTAAGTTTGCCCGTTTGATGAAACTATACTCTTTGGATGTCAATTTGATAAATCAAAAGTTCAGGCCGCTCACCCAACCTGGTCATCCGAGAAGGATCGCAAAGTGTTCGAAGAGAATCGCGAGCTTGAGGCGAGAATTGCGGCGCTGAGAAACAAGGTGGAGATGAACAGAAAGATCCTGGCCACCATGAAGATCCCGGAAGGCGTGGAGCCTACTACTGCAGCTCCAGTTCCAGCCAAAAAACCGCAGCAACTAATGCTGGAAGGAGACACGGCTCGAGCTCTCTCCTGGATGATCAATGATATGGAGAGAATGGTCGATGACAAGGCTCGGACGGATGTGGTGGACCAATTGCCAGTGGAGAAGGTTGAAGATGAGCCTGGATTCAAGTTGGGAGAGGTAGTCTTTTTAAGATTTTATGATAAGCAATGTTGAGTTGCAGAGTGAAGAAGACTCCACAACCACTACAGTAAGCCCGTTCCCATTCCCAATCCCTGAAGATGGTTTCGCCTTGATCCGATCCAGGAGGTCGATCAAGGAAGAGATGAGCAAGAAGCGAAGTGAGCTCAGAGCCCCATATCCTTATTATGATTCCAATGAGCATCTTTCATCTTTCAGTTCTCTGGTCTTCGTGGAGCGAGTGGACCGACTGCCAGTGCGGCAAACAGTCGCGCAAGAGGAAGTGTCTCAAACAGCTCGGCGGTCCAAAGTATCCGTACGATGATCGTAGGTTTCTTTCTCATTCTTTTACTTTTAATATTTACCCTGCGTCCACTGGTGTCAATGGCCTCTTATCATCAATTAAACAAACTCAAATATTGACTACTTTTCAACTTTCTAGGAGACTTTTTTCTAGACACCTTCATCCCGATCCATCAAGACACCAACGGAATCGAGTTCGCCGAGCCGGCAGAGTATCCAGAAGGCGTCACGGAGCCAGCTCCAATCGAGTTTGGCAATCGAGTGAAGCGATCTTTGAAGTGCGCACCGCCACAGATTGAAGTTCGATCGTGTGTTTCTTATAGGTGTTGATTTGTTAATTATTATTTTATTAATTAATTATACATTTTCCCCTCCTTCTTCCCAAAATGATTCTCAATTGTATTATAATAATAACACCAAGTTCCATAATAAGACTTCATTCTAGCGATGTTATGGGTATTTCTCTCTTCATAATCCGTTTACGCCCCGAATTCGTTGATCATCTTTGTATAAATTTAAAATAAAAATAAATAAAATTCGAGAAAGCACTTCAGGACTCTTCTTGTCGCCCGAGAAGCCAATACGTCTGCATGACGCCTTTTCCCTGGAATTTTAAGATTTCTTTTCTTTTTCAGTTCAAGCTACAGTACCTTGATGATAACTTCCCCTCGGCTCTCAGTTCGATACTCCTTATAAAGAGAGGTCAGAAGTTCAAAAGCATCAGATGAGAGATGAATGAACCCGGCTGAAACCATGTACATTCAATAAAAAGCATCCTGAAAACCAACTCACGCTTTCCATTGCTCTCCATTCTACTCGCCGTGTTCACAGTGTCCCCAAAAAGACAATAGCGAGGCATCGTGAGCCCGACAACCCCCGCTACACATGATCCTGAATGCATTCCAATTCTGATTTGCACTTTTTCCTGCGGCAAATGGGGTATTTTGTAGGATTGGAGGCTCTGGAACAGGCTCTTTTTCAGTTAAATGGGGACATTGCTTACATCCATGAGTTCTAGGCTCATATTCGCTATGTTACTGACATGCTCCGTGCCGTTACGTCGTGGAAGTCCCGAGACGACTAGGTAGGCGTCGCCGATGGTTTCGACCTGGAAAAGAGCACTCTTTTGACTCGGAATGTGAATCAAGTTTCTGATTATCATGAACCTTTTCAAGCTTATTTCACGGCTTTCTCCAACTTCCAAACTTTTTCAAAAACCAGAAAGAGACCACAGAACTTGTGTCCTCAACTCTTTCTCACCCTCCATTCCACCAGTTTCTATTTTCTTACAAACAGGTAAACATTGTGTAACTCTAAACTTCAATGGTTGGTTACCAACCTTGTACGAGTCGTTTCTCTCAATAATCGCGTCGAAGGTGGTGTAAAGATCATTGAGCAAGTTGACAACCTGAAAGAACAAACACTACCGAATTCCAGAAGTCGTAGTTTACCTGAAGCGGTGTGCTCTTGTTGGCGAGCACTGTGAAGCCGACGACGTCGGAGAAAAAGATGGTGACGCTTTCAAAGGCTTCTGGCTCGACGGATTGGCCGAGTTTTAGGCGTTCTGCTACTTGTCTGAAAGTTAATAATCTTTGCTCATTCTAAATTGGCTCCACAAAATCCTCTTTTCGACCAAACTATAGGAAAATTTGAAAGCGAACTCCGCGGAATCCCATATTTACAATCCTTTCTGTTTTTCGATCTGTTCTTTTCAGTGCTACTGGTTCAAACATTGAAGAATGTCTTAGTGTGCCACCGAGTATAACACAAATAGCATTTTTGTGCGTGAAAGGGGCGGTGCCGCCAAAAGGAGCAAACATTCGTACTATAAATTGCGCGAGCGGCTCATTGGAAGACACCAATCGACAACACTTCTCGACAATGAACGCCAAGCTGTAAGTTACCAGGGCTCTCCTCCTAATAAAAGTATCCTTCTTTCAGTCTCATCCTCGTCTCGCTCCTCGTCATCTGCGCCATGATCACGGAGACTGACGCGCAGTACTACTACGGCAGCTACGGATACCCATCGGCCTATGGATACGGCAGCTACTACGGCGGATACGGATACCCATACTACGGATATGGATACGGATACTATGGAAAGAGAGAGGCCGGATTCGGACCTAGCCAGAACAATCAATGAGCTCTGTGACCCCCTCCTCCTCAATATGAACTGCCAACAATTCCGAACAACATCTGTGCGCTACCGAAAATGTATTACATTGTATTTAAAACTCGAACGAATCATGATTCCTACTTCTACTTGCAAGCCAATAAACCGATCGATCAATCCCTTTCTTTAACTCACTGTGGCAACATCCTGTACAGTAAAATATCACTCTTCTTCTTCTCCTCGACGAGCTCCTTCATCCGCTCTTGCACCTCGTCCTCCAAACTCGAAGCGTGCTTCTCGAGCACCGAGAACACGTGATCCATCAGGTTCGCGGTTCTGCAACCCCAACTTTTTATAGTTTGCTCAATATCCGCTATTTCGGGACGGGGCAATAAAGTCAATATACTCTTCTGTTAGTGAAAAAAGTAAAATAGGAATGTTCGTTCGCAACACAAAGCAAACACTGATGCACAGATGTTACTATTAGTTGTCAGTTGGGGGCTTACCCAGACCTGCCAGAGTTCATGTTCTTCATCAGCTTGTTGACCATGTCGATGGTGGGCCGTTGCTTGGGCTCCTCGTCCCAGCAGTCGCGGATCAGGTGCAACATCGCCGGGTTCACGTCTTCGTCGGCTTCATCGAGACTTGGTCGGAATGGGTTTCGACCGCCGCGCTTCACCATGAAGATGATCTCTGGAATTGAATTCTTATATCATTCGAAAGCTGTTGTTATAACAATTTCAGAACTGTGTACCATTTTTCCCACAGAGCTCTGTGAGCCGAGATACGGAGCTTCAAAGTTGAAGAACTTTTCAGTACTCAACTTTGGAGCTCTATATCTCGGCTCACAGAGCTCGGTAGAAAAAATCAAGAACAGCTCTGAACTCACAAAAACAAAAACTTTCTTACCATCAGGCTCCTCCTTCCTATTCTCCAGATTCCATGCGGAGCAATGACCCACCAGCTCCGAGCACACTATCGCAAAGCTATACACATCTCCAGGCTGTGAGCCAGACGCCAAGCCTTCCCGGAGCACTTCTGGAGCAGTATGGAGCATTGCGTCTTCTGACGGCTTCTCGATGCCCTGCATGAAGGAGAGCCCGTACTGGCCGATTTTGACCTGCCACCTGTCGTTGATGTAGCAGCATTCTGAAGTGAGACTTCCGTGCTGGCGAATTGGAGAGTTGTGGATGTATTGAAGCCCCTTAAGAATCAAGCACATTCAAAAATAAATGATGATGTGGAGTCTTACACTGGCGATATCCTTCATCAGACAGTAGATGAAGAATCCGTCCATGTTGATTGAGCTCTTAGCGATGACATCCTAAAATTTAAAAATATGTTTTTTCTCCTTCTCTCTTTTTCTCTCTAGATCTCCAAAGCTCTTCTCAAGTCACGAGCCCGCAAGGCTTCTGACTGCTCCAAAAACCAACCAATGTACTCGGAAACCCACCTTGATGCTCCCTCGGCTACAGTACCTCCAGAACGACATATAAATCGGACCATCGATCGACAACCCGATGAACCGATTCACATTATCATGCTCGATGCTTCGGAGCATTCGTAGCTCGGCTCTATCGTTCTTGAAGATTGGCACTCTCATCCCGTACTTTCTCGCCAACACCGGCTCATTCATATAAACAAAGTAGCCCTGAGTCTCGGTCTCCGGGAAGTAAACAGATCGGTTGGAAATGCCAGTAGTGCCCGTGGTGGTTGTAGAGTTGCTCTGAAGGGAGCGAGAGGAGTGGTGGCTCTCTCGCTTTCCTTTTGCGATCGATTGGAGCATGGCATTTGGTACGAGCCATTGATCATCAAGGCGTAATTCTTCATCCCGCCGAGCTTTGATTACCAGGTACGCAGCGATGATTGCAGCGAGACAGCAGAGAAAAATGATGATCGCAACAATCACGACGATATAAAGATAGTCCACGAAAAAGTTCACCGGGCAATTCTTCCCCGTATACCCACAAATCGGTCTTGTCTCTGGAGTGACTCCATGATACGCATCCCAAATCAACTGCTCGTCTAGAATTGCAAACGTCCAGTTCACACTCGTCGCGTCTATATCCATAAAAGCCACCGTTCGCTGCGTCGCATTTGAGTCCAAGTTGGCGAGGTTCATATTAGGAAGTCGGTATCCGATGCCATTCATTCGAACTGTCCCCGACATTCCGGAAAACTCGATGCCCGAGCCTCGAGTCACAATGTTGCTGCCATTGGCGATTTGCTCGACGCCTTGCTCCTCGATGGTCTTGTTCAGAATGATGGCGTACAGGTAGACGGTGTCATGCAACTGGTCAGCGTACTCTGCTGCCTGGAAACGACTCGCTTTTTCTGGTGGAATGAAATTGTAAGCTCACCTCTTGATACTGCTTATCCTTACACTCCTCCACACAATTGAAAGGTGGAAGTTTCATCCTTTCAATCACATCCTTCTTGAACGACGCGTACTGATCCCCTTGTACCGGAGTCGCCACTATCACCATTGTCCTCATAAACGCCAATTTGGCCTCCTCGTCCCGCCCATCTGGATTCTCACTCCAATCTACCCAGATGCCAACCACTTCACCAGTGGAAGACGTTTGTTCTGAATATGTTGTGATCATAGCAAAGGTAACGATACTTAGGATAACATACGATACGCTGTAGACTTGGGACCGGCAAACAGGTACACATACTCTTCGGTGGTCATATCTAGGTCATAAGCAGCTAGCATGAACCTTCGTTTTATATCTCCAGCCTCCGGAAGGCACACGGTGAAAACTAAAGGAAAGTATTTTTGATGAATATATTTAGTTTTAGATAGTACTTCTCGACACCGTCTTCAACTTCTCCAACTGCCGATAAAGGTTCGCGTACGATTGATCATAGATCTGAATGGTTCTGCTCAATGAAGTGTAGTTGGAGTCCGCTGTAATTTGCTCCAAGTCGTCTCGAAAGTATCCACATTTTTCATCTTCCACGAACACGTAAACGAATTCGGTCCAGCCGAACTGTGCCATAACCTCGTGAATCGCGGCGGCGATGCTAAATTAGGGTAGTGGAATCTTTTTAAAGAACTTTGTCTGCCTTACGATTTAGCAACGGGGACAAGGGTTACTGTAGTTGGGTATCTGGCAGTATCAATAAAGTTAGAAGAGATGGTGAGCCCCCATGTGAGCACTGGAGTGTTGTAGTAGCCCGCTAGATTGACAACAGCAAGTCCGGCTGTAATGAAAAGTTGAAGAATTGGTCAAAGATAAAAAGGCTCGCCTGCATTACAAGTCGGTCCGATAATTGCGCTCACATTCGCATCCATCATCAATTTCGAAGCAAGACCAGCAGCTTTTGATTCGATGCAGTCATCGAAGACGTAGATGAAGCTTTAAAGTGTTCGAATGAGATGATAAAATGATTCATGGACTGATTCATGGACTCACTTGATATCAATATTATCAATCAAATGCTCACTCTTAATGCGGTCCATTGCGATCTCGATTGCAGAGGCGGAGGTTTGCCAGCCAACCGATGATGCCATGTCCTGGAAAAACAATCAAAAGTTTGTATGGGTGGGGGATGAGCAAGAAGACGTGCAGTGTTGTGAATTATTGCCTTGTTATCTTTGCACATCATTACGCCGACGTCCACGCGGACTGTGTTGGAGTTGAGGACCACTTGGCATCTTGTGAGAGTTGTCTGAATAGGGTAATAGTTATCATAAAGTTAATTATATCATTGTAAAGCTCTTGAAACGGGCTTTTTAATGATATTAAATTGATTGCTGTGTGATAAGAATTCAGTGAGATAGAGCGCTCAGAAGTTAGAAATAAAATTAACCAAAGTATACTTTTTGGCAGATATTTTTTCAGTATCAGTTTAATAGTTATCATATAGTTGATTATATCATTATAAAGCTCTTGGAACGGGCTTTCAAATGAATGTAAAATGATTGCTCTATGTTAAGTTAACCTCCTCGAGTCACTAACAATTCACAACACCTCAACTTACAAGTAGCACCAGAATAATAGCCAGAAGCTTCAATATCATTACAATCATCAATCAACAGAAGTCAGAATCAGAATTCATAAAATTCAGTCAACCAATCCAAATTATCAATCAAATTGTGCTCCGCTCCGCCTCACTGACCACTTTATATCTTCGCCACTGGAAGCCCCTCGCCACTTTTTTGTTATTCGAAGTTCGTTTCGCGAAAGGTTTCTCCTTTCGGGTTCGCCGTGATATCAGTGAGCACATTTTTCAAAGTGTCTCTCATAAGTTTTCTTTTTTCTTTTCGTTTTTAAAGATGATATGAGCTTTCCGAGGATTGAAAGCCAGACAATGTGATAAGGGAGGAGGGATCCAGGGATCAATGTGGTTTTTGTTCGTGAGTAATTCGATTGGTGTTCTAGAGTATGTAGACATCTAGAAGACAATCTTGAAGGTTTTTCTTCATCTCTTCTCTAGACAATTTATCTGATCGTTCCGTCCTAATTTCTTGATCTTCTACGGGTACGCACGATGCCTACACTAGTTTAAATAAGGTGTGTTAGTTTATAAGTAGCATTTAGTAAAACACTTAAAGTTTAGTGTCTCAAAATAATAAAGTACTGTAATAAAGTTTTTTCACATTCCCGGAGGTGTAAGCTACAGTAATACTTTAAACTTCTTCGTTTTTAAATGGAATATCATTCACTCAGATTTTTTTGACTTCAGAATGTGTTTTCAGCTAGAAATTTAGTTTCCTATATGAAATGAGCTATGCTCTTTTGAAGTGCTCTTTTTGAACCCCTGGTGTGCTCTTTTCCACAGAAGATTAGAGCACAATTCTACTGACAAGCTTTCATTCAGGCTGCCAAAATTTCAGATATTTGGCAGATCCCTTTTCCTCAAAACTCCCCATCTAAAACTCCGACCCTTGATGATGTCAGTCCGCTCCAAAAAGGACAAGATCCGTCCCACGGATAACGCTCCGAAGTCTCCACTCTCATTGAAAGATTAAAGGAACACTCGTTATCTCCCCTGTTTCGTCGCTTTCAGGTTACTGTAGACGATCATTAATCTACGCTGAAAAAATGATGGGTCTTCAATTTCAGATGATGCAAAATCCAAAGAAAAAAGCGAAAATTTCTTCCGTGTTCATATCATTTTTCTTCCTCTTTTTTCTGCAATTTCTCGTGTCAGAGATCAAATTTCTCCTCTTTTCCAGACGACTCCATGGGAAGCCAAAGAAGAGTTCCATTTCGAAATGTTCTCATTTTCACTATCAATTTCAATGGCTCCCTAAAAACAAGACCTGAAGAAAAACCTTTCAACTCTCGTGACTTTTTCGCTTTTCACGTCAAAAATAATTGAATGGACCTCTTGAAACGCCCACATCATCATCATCATCATCATCGATCTTGAGAGTTTTCCATTAACTCGCCGTCTGCTCCTGCTCCAGTCTGATGGATTTCGAGTATCGTGTGCTGTGCTGCCATGTGGCAGTCGATGTGGCCATTTTGTGCACATTGGAGATTGTTGTAATTGTGACTACTTATCTGACAGGTGAGAGAAGATACGTTTATTGAAGTGGTGTGCTCCGTGAGCTCATGAGTTTTTGATAGTGAGATAAATGGCTAGAAAGAGCTGGATTTCAAGAGAATGGGGTACAAGATCTAGTTATCAGTAACTTTTGATAGTGGTTAAAAAGTTATATCATTATCAAATCATTAGAAGCTGGCTGGGAAGTTCAATACATTAGCCTAAAGTCTTTAGGCATTATTTTAGATGCAGTTTAACTAGGAAATGCTCCATTTTTTGCTCTGTTAGTACGAAAATTGTACTGATTTGAAAAACCTGTGAATAGTTGCTCAAATTAGTTGTCAAAGTTAGCTATCGACACCTAGGAGCTCAGATTCGGAGCCGAGAAAATCTCAGAAGTGGTGTAAACCTCAGTTAGAGCTTCATATTTTGGCTCTTCAAGTAAGTACCGATATAAAATTCAGACGACCATCCTAGGAACTTCAATATAAACTTTTTCTGCTTGTATTGAAGTGAAACTACTTATTTTGTTGAAGCTCGATAACACTCCCTGATAAACAAAACCATTTTAAAGTTTCAATTTCAATACTTTTCAAAACTCCCCATTTTCCAGGATTCAAGCACCCGCTCATGACATGCCACTCCTTCAACATCTCCCTCCTTGAACGCTACAATGAGCCCACCGTGCTCTCGCAGCACAAAATCTGCACCACCAACGGCCCGCTGCTCTTCTGGATCATCATTCACCTGTTCACGGATCTCATGGCACTGGTGAGCTCTCACTAGGAGAGACATTTAGAATATATTCTAGTCGAGGGGGAGGAATAGGGGGGAGATGTTCACTGACCAGATGCGACGGGGAGATTCACGGTACGGTTGGCGACGGGGAGGAATGAGAACAAAAGGATAGATGCGAAGAGACTGATAGGTGGCGTATTGAAAATTGGAAATGAGGGTACGGTAGGAGAGGAATTTTATGGAGGTGAGAAGGTAGTGGATCTGAATTTGAGTCTGAAAAACACTTGCAAAGAAATGGTATGATGATTCTCCGGAGCTGATTATTCTTCAATGAAACCAATTTCATTCGAAAGCTCTTGTTTTGACAATTTCAGAACTATAATTGATTTTTCCTAGCGAGCTCTGTGAGCCGAGATATGGAGCTCCAAAGTTGTTGTCCGGCAACTCAAATCAGTTCAAACTTTGAAGCTTCATATCTCGGCTCACAGAGCTCCGTAGAATAAACCAAATATAGTTTTAAACTCGTCAAAATAAAATCTTTCAAATGATATAGGCTTTATTGTGGCACTCCGCTTACCATCAGGCTCCTATGGAGCTCCAAAGTTTGGACTGATCTCTCTCAACTTTGAAGCTTCATATCTTGGCTCACAGAGCTCCATGGGAAATATGAAACATAGTTTTGAACTCGTTAGAACAATAGCTTTTGAATGATATAAATCTCATCCAAAAACTCCTAGGACTCATCGGGCTATTCCCTCAATTTTCAAAAGCTCTTCGTTTACATTTCGCATATCTTTATAAAAATTAATCATACATTGAATCTTTTGCACTAATAATCTTGAGCAAGTGAGCACGAGCTAAACAACTAAAACGAAAACAAAAACGAAATCTTTTCTCGACGCCTTCAAAATGATCAACAACGGCTACGTGACTTTCAAAATAAGTGCGACACCAGAACACAGATTTTACCGGATAAGAAAAATCACTATCTTCAGGCTACAAAACATTTCCAGATCTCCCTCTACTCGAAAAGCACCAAACTGCTGCTCGGCTACCTCGTCGTCACCTCGCTGGACCTGCTCATGTCGCTCGCCTACCTGGTTGTGCTCCTCGCGTTCATCGTGCTCAATGAAGCCGTTGATAAGGTAGTTGATAAGGAAAGTTTGGAAAAACGAGGATTGAGTTCCAGATCCTGATGATGTTCATGGTGGGGATGGTGCTGTTCAAAATCTACCAGATCCTTACTGGTCGTCGTCTGTACTGGTACCTGCTGTGGATTCAGGACAACATGATGACGCCACGTTCCGCTCTTGTCAAGCATGATGATAACAGTGTTTTTCAGTTTTGATGAGTAGAAGTATGATAAAAGTACTGATTTAACGAGGATATTTGGAAGATCTCAAAATAATTTTACTTTTTGGAATATTGCCTGAATAAAACTTGGAAAAACTTGTAGAGATGTTAATTTTTTAACTGTAGAAATCGTATTTTTCCCATAAATATTGGTGAGATGCTTCTGGAAACAAGTTGAAATCGTTATTATAAAAATGGGGGTAAACTTTTGCAATTAAAATAAGAACTAGGAATCTGGGAACTTGATTCTCATTTCTTTCGGATCAATTAGATACTTTTAAGAATCATATTTTTTAACGAAAAAACGAATTCTTCAACAGCTTCTATTCTTCCTCCAGATTTCTTCCCTTTCTATTTCCGACTTATTCTGAAGACCCATCTCACTTCACCCAATTGCTCTACCCCACTTTCTCATCCCTCACCGCTCCTTTGATGCCAAAACAAAGAAACTTGCTTCGAAACACCACCAGCTAAAAATTCTCCAGCGATCAAAATCTTCCTCGACAATCTCACATATAAAAGGACAAAGACAAAGGATCAAAAAATAGCAGAATGGCAAAGTGCAGTCGACACAATCGTTACACCTTCCTGGTGCTCTTTTCATGCATCGCGTGCTCCGTTTTCCTCTTGATGTCGTTACTGAAGAATGAGGAGGTTCCACAGAGCATTGAGAATTCAGAATTGTTCCAAGAGTTTTATAATTGTGTCTATCCAAGTCTCCTTCCATTGAGAGGGAACATCGAGGAGGTAAGTTGCAAGCATCACCTCATTATCAAAATATTAGAAGATTTCAGTTTTGGCTCAACTTTGTAAACCTCACAAAACCTTGCGACGATCTTGAAGGCTACAAGTCGCTCGACATTCGACTTCTGAAGAACAACGATGAGATTAAATACGTGGCATATCCCCAAAGGAACGAGAATATCACAATGGTTACAGTAGGCGTTGGACATGATGTGAAAGCAGAGATTCGACTGAAAGAGGTTAGTTTTGATTGTATAAGGTTAGTATCAATAACTTTATGTTTGAAGATTTACCCACAAACAAAATTCTTCGGCGTGGATCCATCTTCAGAGAGGAATAAGGATCTGTACGAGAAGGATTTGGGTGGGAGCTTCTTCCCGATTGCGTTGAGTGGAGATGGAGGACTTTTTGATTCTTTTGTATTCAGAAGTACGTTACCTCATTTCTATAGAACCTCTAGGCTAAAAGTAAAAGAAACATCTTTCTTCAGACACTTACAGTCACGAAATGACAATGCACATTGGAGCCGACTACTTCTTCGGAAGAATGCTACGAAAGCCCAAAATCGATGTGCTTTGGATCGACAACGAGGGCCACGAATTCACAATCCTTGAACTTATTCATAGAAATGGAAATTTCGATCAAAACGGTGTGAAAATCTGCCAGATAAATGTGGAGCTCCACGACGGAATGCTCAATGGAAACCACGAGGAGAAGCAGAAATTCCATGATTTTGTGTGGAAACTTCTAGAAGACGGGAAGTACGTGATGATGAAGCCGTTCCATGTGCCTTTCGGAAAAAAGGCTTTCATTCGAAGTTTCCTCGTCAATGTTGCTGATAAGGAGTGCACTGATTTGTATATGAACTGATCTCAAATGTATTTTGTAGAATGAAACGTTCTATTTTCTTTGTCGATTTTCTAGTTGATTCTTCTCCCCGCGACACAGAAGATCACAATCGGGAATGTCTTGTCTAGCTGAAGACTCTAGAATGAAAAAGGGGCGGAGCTTATTGGGAAAACATGAATAGAGAAAATAATCAGCCAGTTTCATGGAAGATGGTATCGAGTATAGAAGGAAATTTGAAAAAGGTGGAAGGATTACGGTAGCTTTGGATTGTTCGAGTACCTGAAAACAAAAAAAAAGAAGAATATCAACCAAAAAACAGAGGAAAAATGAATGATTAGAAATCACAAATTCTAACTTATATGATCAGATTCCTGTTCGATAAACTGTATGTATGAGAGCCAATAAAGATTGAAAAAACTTCAACAGAACAATTAAAAAAGGTTCTTGAAGATGATAACTTACTTATTGAAGCTAGAAATACGATAATGTAACTTTATCCCCCTCCGAAGAGAAGTGAACTCTCTCCGAAAAAGAGGCGGGGTCAAAGAAGGGTGACCTAAATTTAGTTCAGCTTTGATTCAGCCCGATGAAGGCGGCTTGTTTTTGTGTTGCGAAGCTGTAAGTTCATATTTTAAAAATAATAACATTTTGATTCAG
The DNA here is from genome assembly GCA_963572205.1 of Caenorhabditis imperialis. Taxonomy (NCBI): domain Eukaryota; kingdom Metazoa; phylum Nematoda; class Chromadorea; order Rhabditida; family Rhabditidae; genus Caenorhabditis; species Caenorhabditis imperialis. The sequence continues at coordinate 709,978 of OY751543.1, forward strand.
AGCTGGAGCTGGAGCTGAAGCTAGAGCTGAAAGTTTTATTGAATATCTCAGGTTTTCTATAGTCGTTTTGTGATAATTTTGTTATCTTTTGGAGCAGTAACTAGATGCTCAATTAGTCCATATGTTTGTTAGATTGGAGCTCTAATGCTCTTCACATTTTCAATTGAAACCAGTTTGAAGATATATCTGATTCCGATGGAGCTCCAACCTAACTACTTCAACTTCAATTCAACTATGGTCCTTTCAAAAAACTCGATCTAACTCGAAACTTACTCGATCTAATTCACAATCAATATCATCACTTAAAACAACTCACCTTTCATTCTTCCCACCTCATCAAACCTCTACAACATCTCCAACTCCTTCCCGATATATTCGAAACTACCCCATCCAACTAGACTTCTCCATCCTCTACCGTAACCCACCTGCCAATGACCATCCGGAACAAAACAGCCAAAAAACCGGGTGCGCACGAAATTCTCCACTCAAATTTGCGGATAAAATCTGCATAGAGGCGACTATAAAAGCGAGACACTAGAGAATTCGCGGATCAAAAGATCCACAATGGCAACGCAGCACTACAGTCGGCTTGATGATGGTGAGTATGAGATAAAGTTAAGGATGAGGATGACTGTTAAACTTCAAATTTCCAGCCATAAACTCACGAAGCACCGGCTCTCCATGCAAAGTGCTCCTCTTTGTGGCGTTTCTCCTATGCTCCTTGCTTTTCATGATGTCTTTGCTGAACACCGATGAGGTTCTACCGCCAGCTGGAACGTCGAAAATCTTCCAGGAATTCTACAATTGTGCCTTTCCAAAGCTCCGCCCATTTAAAGGGAATGCTGAAGAAGTGAGCATTTACAAAATGCTAATGCTAATGTTATTGTGACAATTTTCAGTTCTGGACCAACTTTGTGAATCTCACGAAGCCATGCGACGCGCTCGACGCCTTCCAGTCGTTTGACATTCGCCCCGTGGAAAATACAGATGAGGTGAAGTACGTGGCTTTTCCACGGAGAAACGAGAACATCACCATGGTGACAGTAGGCGTTGGGCATGATGTGGACGCTGAGATGAGACTGAAAGAGGTTGGGGTATTCTGAATTTGAGTTTGAGTGAATGTAAGTTAGAATAGCTTCAGATCTACCCGCACACCGAGTTCTATGGAGTGGATCCGATTCCGGAGGTGAATAAGGATTTGTATGAGAAGAAACTGGGCGGGAGTTTCTTCCCGATTGCGTTGAGCGGCCATGGGGGCATGTTCAAGTCGCACGTCTTCAGAAGTGGGTGCTTTCTTCAACTATACTTTTAAGTAACTTCCACTATTCCTTTTAGAAAGCTACGGAAACGAAATGATAATGCACATTGGAGCCGACTACTTCTTCGGACAAATGCTCCAGAAGCCCAAGATCGATGTGCTCTGGATCGACAACGAGGGGCACGAGTACACGATTCTGGAGCTCTTGCACAAGGAGGGACAGCTCGAGAAGAGCGGGATCAAGATCTGTCAGATGAACGTGGAAATGCACAAAAACTCGTTTAAAGAGTCGCACGATGAGAAGCAAAAGTTCCACGACTATGTGTGGAAAGTGCTCGAGGACGGGAAGTATGTGATGATGAAGCCGTACTTTGTCACGCGGTTGAACAAGGGGTTTATTCGCACTTTTATTGTTAATGTTGCTGATAAGGAGTGCACTGATTTGTATGTTAATTGAGTACGTATTCTGTAAATATTCTGAATGATCTGATCTCTAAAGAAATAAATATTTTTTCCTTTTTCAACGACGTTTTTTATCAATAGACACCAAACATTATGGAGCACGCTGTTGCACCTCCCAACGACGCTCCGCCATCCCGCCTGCGCGTTGTTTATCGTAAATCGACATGAATTAAACGCACTTTTTTTCAGCTTTTCCAAATCAGAATCTTTAATAATGACGTCATATCTAATGCAGAGTCTACCTGTAAGTTTTTTTCAACGTCTTCTGGAAAATAATCAGCTAGAATTTAAATTATCATTGTCAGGGCGGTATAAAAATCAACGAGATCGTCACGAAAAGGACGGTTCTATCAGTGGCAGCGGGAATCGGGATAGGAATCGTTTTTGCGAATTTTGTTAGATTGTAAGTCGACAGTTTATTGATTATTTTACTCATAAACCTCTACAGCTGGAAGCATCGAAGTTCACGAACTCTTCCGCAACAGATCGCCGGCGAGCAGCTCCTCGAAACGCCCAAAGATGACGTCGTCTCACAAGCCCCGTCACTTCGCAGAAGCTACAGCGGCCGTGGAATGCGTCCCACGTCGTCACAAGGCGGCCTCAATGGCGCGACGTCCGGATCGCTGAGAAGCAGCATGCGACAGAACTCGCAACGCAGTCTGAGCCAGAACCCGATAGAAGCGGATATTTCCTGCGGCCAGGAGCTGTGCACGGATTTGAGAAAGACGATAGAAAGGGTGCATCACAATCTGGAGATGGTGAAGAATCGGAGTAGCAAGGATATGGAGAGGAGCATCAAGATAGAGGCGATTCTGAAGGGGTTGAAGCAGGTCGAAGACGATATTTCGCTACTGATACCGCAGATGGAAGATTTTAGAGATGATAGTGAGTGCCCTACATTTAAATTTTACTGAAACCCACTTGAATCGTTTCAGACGTCGAATTCTACTCTGTCAGTGGCGGCTCGGGCTTCGGATACGCGGGGAGCACACGAACCGCCCGCTCCCGCACCCTTTCAGTGCTCTCCGATGACTCTTTCCGATCAGCGGTCGAGGAGTTCGCTTGCGATATCGACGACATCGACTTTGTCAGCGAGGCGGCGAACTTGGAGAAGAACGAGCTGAAGTTCCTCGACGAGGGAATGCAGGCGGCGTTGAACGGCGACGTCAAGTACCGAAAGAGCCGCGTGGACTTTTGCAACTGTGAGAGCGAGACTGACTTCGCGGCGAAGCTGTACTGTGTGCGACAGGCTCTCACACACGCCCTGAAAGATGAGCACAAGAGGGTGTGGCTCGCGAAATGCGGCCGCACGCTGCTCGCCGATTTCATCCGAAACACGAAACAAGACCCGGTGAAGTTCTTCAACGCCTACGACGAAATGCTCGAATTCGTGTCCAATGAGCGCAACCAAGAGCAGCTCCGACAGGACGTCGAGAGCCGCGGAGTCTGCGAGACGGGATTCTACGACGTCGCCATTGACTTTATCATCCTTGACGCCTTCGAAGACCTGAAATCGCCACCGTCTGCTGTTTACTCGGTGACCAAGAACTATTTCATGTCGATGTCGATGAAATATTCTACCTTGAACACTATCATCTGGTCGATTATCAAGTCGAAGCGACAGAGACTGAAGAATCCCGACGGCTTCATTTCAAAGTTCTATACTATTTCGGAAGCGGTGATGCCGGCGATTACGTTGGGATTTTTGGGCACTGATGAGCGGTTAGGAGAGCTCTGTCAATATTTTAAGGTACCAACTGTCACTGTTTCTCTTCTAAAAATCTACGTCTTCAGGAACAAGTCGTTCAATTCGTGCTCGACGTCTTCAACACGCAACGCGTCTGCTATCGCTCCCTGGAGGAGATGTCTGAAGACGTGTGGATCGTGATGCGAAATCGACTAGAAGCCGTCCAGACGCGAATGTCCAACGAGCTTCTCCCCGCCTAGATCCTCATCCTCTTTCACTTTATAGCAGACGTCACGCCTACGGGTTTCCTATTCTACCCCTACCATCTCATCCTTATTGCTTTTACCGCCACCCGATAGATTTGTCAGAACTCCCAGTTTCCATTTCTCTTTGTGATCGTTTCATTGTCCAGTTTTATAGTTTTGTAGATATAAAATACTGTAGCTTTATCCACTCAATTTCATTCGAAATTCTCATCTTTTTACAGAAAACATTGAGAACAAGAAAAAAGTGCTAGACGTTGAAACGATGACGTCTTCTTCTGGTGTCGGCGTCCAACGATGCCTCCAACGCCTCCCAGGTGTCATCGAGAGAAGCAGATGCTGGTGGAGAGGCGGACTCGGAGCCATCGTAACCTGCAGATTTGGGAGGGTTAAGCTCGAAAAATGCTCGGATCGCGTCTTCTGGAAGTGACGTCATCGATAAATTGGGGAGAATATCAAACCTACCTCGATGAGCCGCGTCAGTGAGAGGAGCTCCGTATGGTTCCTGAGCAGGTGGGAGGTTGGCCAGGAATGGGTTAGCGGCTCCGTAGGAGAGCACAGGTTTCGGAGCAATCATAAAAGTGGGTTGGCTCCGATGAGAGGATGGAGCTGGAGCTGGAGCCGGAGCAGCGGGGCCACGTGGCTTTTGGAAGTTGTTTCTCTCAGATGGTCCTGAAAAGAGCACTAAAAGGGGCGGGGCTAATGAGTTACCTGGAACAGGAATGAACGCTGGAACTTCTTCCTTTCCAGGAGCAGCTCCCGGAGCACGATGATGCTCCGCACTAGAAGAATGTTGATGCTCTGCCACGTAGCGAGAAGTCGGAGCAACTGGAGCCACCGGAGCCACCCCCGGAGCACTGCCCGAGCTCAATCCGTACGAGTTATCCGACGAGTACATCTGATACGGCTGCCCGGCAGTCTGAATGTTCGTGTAGCCGGTGTTGGTGGGCAAGTACTGCGGATACGGATAATAGTTTCGCGGCTCGACGAGCACCTGATACGACTGAGTGAGCACCGACGGTTGCTGCTGGTGCTGCTCGTGAATCTCGTAGGGGTTTGGATTCGCCACGTGGATCGGGCTGGAGGTGACCGTGTTGGAGACGGCGACGGCGTGCTTCAGAAGGAGGATGGAGAGGAGCAAGGAGAGTCGGGACATTGGTTCTGGAAGAGTTGGAAATGAGTGAAATGCGGAAGAGAAAATGTTCCGAAATCTGAATAATCCGTGGCGAAAAAAAATTGAAAAACAGCTCAGATCCGACAGAAGAATGTGCAAAAATATCCAGAAAATCGTGAGAAAAAACAAGTTTGAGCTGTTCGTCATGATGAATCCGTGCTCTAAGGAAACAGCTAATGTGACCTATATCATTCAAAAGCTCTTGTTACGACGAGTTCAGAACAGTCTTCCATTTTCATGACCGAGCTCTGAGAGCCAAAATATGGAGCTCCAAACTGACATAAATTTCTCTAAAAACACTCAATTTTAGAGCTCCATATCTCAGCTCACAGAGCTCGGTTCAAAAAACAAAGCATAATGCCAAACTCGTCAGATCAAGAACTTTCGAATGATATAAGAATATACTAGAAAGCACATGCTTCTCCAATCCAATTCCTTCTTACTTTTATACCCCCATTGAAACCTTGAACAGTTCCCCCTTTCAAAACCTGAACCAAGTGTTTCTTTCTCCTCCTTCATCTAATCCAATAAGTCCGCCATAAGCTTCACCTTTCTTCAAACAACCATTGTGCCTGCTAACCTTGTACAATAATCTAGAAAAAAAAACGAATATGCTGAATAAGCTGCAAGGAGAATTGGAAAGTGGAACCTTGATCTTTCAACGGCTTCGTGTTCGGATTTCTTGTTTTGAAGACACATTTTGAAAGTTTAGAATGGCTTCTAATTCGTAATATTTGAAATGGAAAGTGCGAGGAACATGGACTTATTGGAATGCGGTCAATTATAAATGAAAGTTCTTGGAGTTATGGAGCAAGATCTGGAGCAAAATGTTGATGTTTCAGAGAGCTTTCAGGTTCAGTTTGGAGCATTTGGAGCAGGTTGTCTTGAAAAACATCGTCCAAGCTTCAATGGATAGTTCATCAGATCTGGAGCAAAGTGTTTAGCACTTTCAAGATCAGTTTGGAGCATTTATTGACATTTTACCAGACTTGAAGCTCCGTTTTGAGCTCTTTTCTTGCAACGAGAAGTTGGAGCATCTTCACAAAAACAACGAGCATTTCACAATTGCTCAACGATTACTGTAAATCATCAAAACTCCACATTTTTGCACAAAGATCATTAAACAACCTTTCCGATCATCCATCCTTCGAAACCCCTCATTCCACTCGCTTCTAACCCCAAAATTTCGATTTCGAGAATCACGCAATTGCAAGATAAACGTTCGTTTTATTTCCCTCCTCCCTCCAAATCTGAAATTTTCAGTCAGAACGACTCCCTATCATAAGCTGTCTAGCTTCTTCAGTTTCCTGTTTTCCTCCTTCCAAATCAAGGAAGAGCACCACCCACCTCATTTGAAAAAAAATATGAAAAGCTGAAAAATCTGAAAATCCGTCCTCAAAAAATGTTGAAAAAGTATTGGAGGCGCTATCACAAATCCGCTGATCCGAGTGGAATGACGTTAGAAGAAATCTTTGGTGGATTTTTTGCTCAAATCCCCGCGATCCATCACTCTCTTCCCTTCCAGATCCTCCCTCAGTCTTAATCCAATTCTTATCACTGTTATCTAATATCTTTTATCTGCTATCATGTCAAAGAGTGAAAGATTTCTGATTGTGATATCACTTTTTTTTTGAATTTCGGTGCTTTTTTCCAACTTTTTGTTCAGTTTTTTATCTTCTAGACATTTAGCCTCCAATATTCAACGAATAATGTATTCAGAAAATACCATAAAGTGGGCGTGGCTTCCCGAGAATGCCTAGCAAGCGGCTATCTCTCTGGATGACCGACGAAATTCAATTCCTGAGAAGTGCGCCTGCGAAAAAAGTGAGTCTTTTCTATTTTTATTTTATTGTGAGTAGCGGTACAGTAATCCTACAGTAATCCGATTCCTAGTATTCTGCACCTTATGTTATTCTTGGAAAAAATGGGGATGCTGGAAAGCGAAAACGAACACGAGATTAAGGGATTTCATAACAAAGCGACGGTACAAGTTATCGGATTAATGGAGGAGAGAGACTTGATTTTTTGGTAGCAGCGTCGATATTCAGTAGGGTTTATAGAAGAAAAAGTGTCAAATTTGGAGCCTGGAAGAGCAGAGCTTTAGAAATCATAAAATAGTAGAATACAACGTTAAATTTGATAATGTATTCGCAATTAGAATCGAAAGGATCCTAACTAGAAAAGTTGCTGATTGGACTGCGGATGAATTAGATTAAACTGCGAGTTTCACTAATTCATTTAACAAAAAACTATTGGTCTAACTGTGAATGAATTATATGAAACTGAAAAGTTGATCTAATTCAGATCTGATTCTAGTTGAAATCCTTGACGATCTAACTGTGAAATCAGTCTCTCTTACTGGAAACTTATAAGCACTTTATCATTCTGATATCAATGAACTTGAATGCTCAACTTACAACGATCCAAATAGATCTAACCTTTCCACTTCCTCATTCCATCTCACTTTTTTCCATTTTCCAATGATTCTTTAACCTCAATTCCACCCTCTCTTGTCATTCTCATTCTCCTCTCCATTCTTAAACCGAAATGAATCAGTTCAAGTAATTTGCTCCCTCTCGCCCCTCGGCTCTTCAAGTGTGTACCCTTCCCATCTAATCCAACGCCAACGCCAACGCCGTCATTCTCATTTAAGTTGGCTGAAAACTGAGAGAGTTATTCTGAAAATGGATCAATTCACGCTAGGTCCCCTGATTGCGCAGCAGAGAAGACGTGGCAAACGGAAAAGTTTGACGGTTACTGTAAGTTTTATCTTCATCTTTTTGACTTTCCATAACGATCCCCAATATATAAAACACATTATAAGTTTTCTGACAAATCTCATGCAGCTGAAAAAGTATAACAACTTTCCTGGAAACCCTGATAGAATATTCGTTTGCAATTTTCACCAGGTTCTGATTAAATGTTAGAAAGTTGTTATATAATTCTTATCACCTGCAATCACTATGTATCAGCAAAATGCTTCCGGGAACATTTGGGATGAATAGATGGATAATGGAAGGGATTTGATCGGAGAGCAAAGAGATTCTTGGTTATTTTTGATGGAAAGGGGGAGGGGGATTAGAAAAAAAAGTTCCAGGAACATTGAGAGTACTTGCTCCGCTTAGAGCTGATCGAACCTGATTCGAAATAATTTGGGTTATCAATCAGTTGAGCCAAGATCTGAAACTCCGTGGATTTTCTAAACAATGCTCTGAACTTGTTTTGCTCACTTTGATTGGCTGACTTCGGCTCGTTCGGCTCAAATTTTAGAGCTTCATATCTCGGCTCCCAGTGCTCCTTATCAAGTTTTGAAAACTGTTCTGAGTACCTCTTATCTAAGGCTTTCTAATGATACTAATTTATTTCCAAGATCAAAATTAATGCTCTAAATAGTTAGGCTCAAAGGTTAAGATATTCTTTCAACCAGCTCAAACTTTAGAGCATTATATCTCGGCTCCCCGGCTTCCTTATCAAGTTCTGAAAACTATTCTGAGTACCTCTTATCTAGAGCTTTCTAATGGTACTACTTGAGTTTCAGAATAGCTCAGTACCCCACTGTTTCTATGATCTTCTATCCCAAATCATCATCGTTTGACAAAACAAGACCACCTGCACCTTCTCCCCGGAACTAGTCTTGTTTTTGTTTTCTTCACCTATCAAAAAACAAAAAAGAAACCAATTTCCAAAAGCCATTATACTTTTCCATTGTCACCTTGTCACCCACCAGTATCCACCCACCAGCAGCCAGTACGCATGACCCGATAGTAACCGGATACGTTTCAAATACTTCAACTTTGTACCTGAGCACTTTTATTCATATTTTATTTGAATAGAGCGAATAGATCCAGGTCATTTCCCTATTCCATTTTTTTCGAAGGAGAATAGTTCTATATTTTACGTCACGAAATGGTGAGTGTGGACCTGCCAGTTTGACGGGAAAATTGGGGTGACACCTGTCTGGGGTGGATGGGGAATGTGTATAGTTTGAGCACAATTTGAGAGTAATTTGTAGTGGAAAATGTTCCTCACATTATCTTCACTTGTATCCATGTCTATCACCTGTCTAGAACATGACTCAATATCAGATGACGTTCACTTTTGTAGTAGCATCACCAATCTCCCAACAAGAGTTTTGTAGTTTTCCCAAAAATAACCACAGGTGAAATGTGTCTATCTAAACATTGCTTACGTCCGTCGAGTCTGGAAAAATCTGAAAGTGTCTGAAAAAGTCGCTATAGCAAATATCACTGGAAAATCGCCCCGGTAATCCCGTAATGCGTCAGAGTGGTATCAGAAAGTTACCAATTTCACAACTTTTTGGAAAAACGGTGACGCAGATCAAATGGCAGATGACGTTGAATCGTTGGAACTGACGAAAACCTGCAGAATTGCAAAATTGCCACGTGGCTTTTGTCACCAGATATTTGTTTTTGTTTTCCGCTCATAGACCTGGATATTTCGGGAATTTGGGGTATTTATGAATTTCAACAATGGAGCCACATGACGTAGAGATCTATGGCTCTTTTCGGAGCATCATTTGCCACGTGGAGCCACGTGTAAATAGCATTTTCCACGTGGAAAGAGCATTTGCCACGTGGAAAGAGCATCTGCCACGTGGAAAGAGCATTTGCGACGTGGAAAGAGCATTTGCCACGTGGAAAGAGCATTTGCCACGTGGAAAGAGCATTTGTCACGTGGAAAGAGCCGAGCAGCTCAGCGCGTTTAAGAAGGGTAAAGATAAAGATGGCATTCAGCTGAAATCAGTTAAATCCCACAGATTTTGAGAATCTTACAGCTCGATTGAGATTTTGGCTTTCATTTTGCTCTTTTTTTCTTGCTCCAGAAACTAGAAGTTGTTCTAGAAAGTTCCCTCAAACCACAATCGCTTTACGAAGTGCTAGCTGCAATCTTCTGACTCCAACTTTGATCCCAGCCCCCGGAACATTTACCCGCATTTACCCGACAATTTTCGCATAACCAAATAAACTTTGTCTCTCTCCGGAAAACCGCCGGCTCCACCCCCCGAAAAGGCGTGTCCCCCCTCCTCCTCCCTTCTCTCCACTTCTTCTTCGCGATCACGGCTTCAACGCAACGCGCGGCGGCTCACGAAGAGAGACGGAGAGCTCCGAGAGCACCTGCTCCGGGCGTATGCACCTCCATTATATTATCAGCTCCCTTCTCCACACCATATAACCAGCGGCAGTAGCGGCAGAAGAAGAAGGCGAAGAAGGCGAAGAGGAGGAGGATTGAGCTCACCTTTCGCCGCCTTATCGACAGCTCATCCGGGATTACTGTAGGCCACTGACGCCCCGCTGCTCATCACTATTATTCCTTTTGTGTGTCGCGAGTGTGGTTAGAGTATCTACCGTGTAGATGGCTATTTCGCAAACCGTCATGCACAAGTTACAGTTCGCTCGCGGCATCGGACAACGCGAGATGCTACGCGCCAATACGCTTCCCTCGATTACCCGCGCCAAGGTGAGTCGGTTTATAAAGTTTGATTTGCTCCAAATTCTGAGAATTTCCCACCGAATCCCACATTTTCACATGAAATTCTTTTCATTTTCTATGATTAAAATGATCAGAAAATACGCCGAAATCCATTTTCCAGATGGATAAACCCTAAAAATGTTAGTTTTTTTGAGCTGAATCATGAGCTGACATGCTTTGAATTTCGAATTTCAAATTTCAAATCGAAGTGGGATGATATGAATGTTTCATTCATTTCCGTTGAGAGTTGGAATTCGAAAGAGGAAAGAGGTCAAAGTTTTGTCATCATGAGAGCTTTTGAAATCCTTATCGAGCACTAACTTTTCTTAAAAAGAGCCCAGAAAGAGCTCTCAATAAAACTTTAACCATTCCGGCTTATCAGAGCCACAATGAGCCCAGAAAGAGCCCAGAAAGAGCCCAGAAAGAGCCCCCAAGTTCCAGGTCGGCTGCTTCGCCCGTCTCCGCATCTACGAAGAGAACGCGCGATTCGTGCTCATCTGCATGATCCTGATTGTGTATCTCGCGTTCGGCGCCGCACTCTTCCACTGGCTCGAGTGGCAGAACGAGGTGGACGAGCGGAAGGCGGTGAGTGACGCCCTGTTGGCACGCGAACAGAGTTGTAATGATAATACCAGAAAAAAACAGCGTCTTGATGTATACACTCAGCGCGGATTAGGGGGAGGCGATAATCCGCGCTCTATTCTATTCCTGATCTGGTTTTGTGTTTGATGAAAAAATCTTTTTTTCCAACGGCTTCTCATTCTTCTACCACTCAATCAAATCCGATTATAGTTGTAACGAAGAGGGAGAAAAAAGAGGAAGAATTGATAGGCGGCGAACAACATTACTCATGCGAGCAGCTACCAAAAAAAGAGTATGAATTTCAAATGCTCCTGGGTCATACGCAATTTCTTCTGCACTCTTTCATCGGGGGATCAAATTGTCAAGGAGAATGCAAAGAAAAGTGTGCTTTGAGCTCTGTTCCTGATCACCGAAGAAGATGATCTTCTTCACCTTATCCAGTCCTTAAAATCCTCTCACATGACACCCCGGATCCCGCTGACTTTTTGAACCTTTTGAAGCGCTTTCGTTTCCAGTCACCTCTTCTAATTTCCCCTTCGGAAGCCACCTTCCACATTTGTCATCACCATGGCAATCTGATCCCCTTCCCCTCTCCCCTCCGGCTCCATAGGAATGTATTCAAAAGAGCCGAATAACATGGAATCACTTGTTATCTTTCCCCGCGCTTTCTGCGATCCAATCAGAGACAAAAAGAGGGGATTTGTGTGTGTGTTTTTTTTCCGAGAAAGCAGCGCAATGAGGAAGAAAAGAATCGAACATAACAAATTTTCAGATCGACAACAAAATGGATGAGTATCGGCTCGAGTACTGCAGGAGCAAGCCCATGAACGGATGCGATTTTGATGAGATGGTTAGGTTTATCGCCGACGGAGCCACCAGTGGATTGCTCAACTCCCGAGCTCGATTCGATGTGCTCGGCGCCCTGTTTTTCTCCGCCACTGTGATCTCGACAATCGGGTTCGGAACGTCTACACCGCGCACTCAAATGGGCCGATTTATCACTATAGTGTACGGAGTCGTCGGGTGCACCTGCTGCGTCCTATTTTTCAATCTATTTTTGGAGCGATTGGTCACCGGAATGTCGTACATTTTGAGGTGGGTGAAAAGGGGTGGAGGTTATTAAATTAGCGTTTGCATTTACAATGGAACAGTGTGGGGATGCTTGGATTCTTCTAATGAAACGTATATCACTCGAAAGCTCTTATTTTGACAATTTCAGAACTATATTCCATTGTGCCTACCGAGCTCTGTGAGCCGAGATATGGAGCTCGAAAGTTTGAGCACAAAACTTTTCAGTACTAAAATTTGAAGCTCCATATCTCGGCTCAAAGAGCTCCGTGGGAAAAACAAAACACAGTTCTGAACTTGTCATAACAAGAGCTTTCGAATCATATATGAGACCACTCCCTCATCAACAAAACAAGTTTCCAGGAGCTTGCGAGAACGGAAGATCCGCTTCAGAATGAAAGAATCTGGCAACAAGCCAGTCACTCTACTGCTCAATAATGAAGACTTCAACGAGTCGTCTAGGTATTCAATATTAGACATCTTCAGTCCAAATCATTCAAATTCTTTCAGCTCCTGTGAAGGGCACATGGACAACTGGCGGCCATCGGTCTACAAGGTGTTCTTCATCCTCTTCTCCATGTGTCTGGCCCTTATCACAGCTTCAGCGGGAGTCTACTCGGTTATCGAGAACTGGGTGTACATTGACTCGCTGTACTTTTGCTTTATCAGGTATGTTTCTGATCTATAAGCTGATGGGTGTCGGATTGAAATAAGATTAAAATGTGGGTTTCAGTTTCGCCACCATCGGCTTTGGTGATTATGTGTCGAATCAGCAGGATGTGACGCGGATGAGTCCAGATTTGTACAGGTATAATGGATCAGACCACAAAATGCACAAAAAGCGTACTTCAGATTCATCAACTTCTGCCTTCTGACCCTTGGCGCCTGCTTCTTCTATTGTCTCTCAAATGTATCATCAATCGTAGTCCGACAACTCTTGAACTGGATGATCAAGAAGATGGACGTGAAGGTGGAGGATCGCTCGTTCCTTTGCTTCAAGAAGAAGAGGCGGTACATGGGACTGGGGCTGCGTCCGCCAAAAGGTAGCAGCTGAAATTATTCCGTTTTCACAAAAACAACAATGATTCAGGATACGACATGACATCGGAGCGATCGTCGATTGACTACGCAGATGGTCTGCTGTCGCTGAAAGAGTTTCTCATGAACAACCAGAGCTCGATGATCATGCTCCAGAAGCAGCTGATCAAGAGCGCGATGAAGAACGTGGTGGAGAACGAGGAGCAGAAGATCTCGGCGACACGCGTCGGCCCGATGGGCATTCTCGACGAGGCGTTCGGCGATGAGCCATGAGCTCTTTTTTCTCGGGTACATCGGGTTTTTTCGGATTACTATTGTAGCACTTACTTCCCCCTTTATGATAATTGTTGAACGGGTTGAATGGATTGATCTGAATGAAGTTTTGCGCTTGATCTCCTGGGAAAGTTGAATTATGTTACCCTGTGTTAAAACTTGTGATCTTGCGAAGGCGTGAGAATTTGATTTTCAAAGATTTATGATATTTTTAGAACAGGGAGAAAGTTTGATATCAAATAGTCTGCTCTTCTTCTTCCACCTTCTCAATCTTCTCATTATCATCCAAATTATCCCAAACATCGAATCCATCCGCCTCAGCATCTCCATACATCTTTAAAGCTTCTGGCAAGTCTTCAGTCATTGAATGGTCGAACTCCACGGTGCCAGGCGTCATTTGAGGAGGAGGAGACACTGAAAAATCAACTCATCTTACATCTTGTTAATAACAAAAATTTGAATACCGAGATGCAGGTGAAGATCTTCTCCAGCTGCAAACTCGAAAGTTTTCAACGTGTCCATATCTCCTGCTTCGGGAATATGAGAGAGATTGTCTTCGAGGAGAGTAGAAGCTTGTGAATCGAAAGTTTTTGGTTCCACAGCAAATTGAGCATGAATAGAAGCTGCCTTCTTCTCAAGAGCTTCAATTTCCCGTTCAAGCTCCCGAACTTCAGTAGAATGAACATTGTCTGGAAAAGAAATGAAAATGATAGTGAGCAGACTTGTGACTTTGACAAACCTTGAACAATTGGAGCAATCAGTTGAATGTCTTTGAACGGAACTTCTTCTTTAGCTTTGTCTTCAACTCGCATGTCTGAACTATCAATTGAAGTAAATTCTGGTGAGAATGTGCTCAATTGAATGGAGGTACTTGAAGGTAGTAAAACGGGAAGATTCTCGTTCATAATCTGATTCAAAACTTCAGATTTGAAGTTCATCTCAGGAAATTTGGGAGGTGGAATCGAGGCCAACTCTTTTGGTGGAGCAATAGGCTCTTTTGTGAGGCTTGACTCTGGAAGAAAACGTTTTATTCGTTATTGTTATAATTTTTCTATGAAAGTTCTTGAAAACGAACCATCTTTTCTAAACGAGAGGAAACGAATCTCCGGCTCTTGATGAAGCTCGAAAACTGCATAATTTGTGAGTCTGAAAACATTATCTGTTAATGCAAACACGCTCCAATATTTGAAGTGATAAGAAGACCCACCGGACTCCAGAAGCTTCAGAGTTCACAGAATTTCCAGTAGAACTTCCACCAACCAGAATCATTTCGCCAGAATTTTTCGAAAGAAAAGGATCTCCTCGTAGATTTTGAGACGACATGATTCTATAAACGTACACCTAAGTAAGTAACAAACGGATCAAAAACATATGAAATACAAGAACAAAAATCTCGAAATCCGACAGACAAAATGAAAAAAACAACGCAATGAAAAACTCTGAGGAAGAATACCAAACAGATATTTTATTCGTAGCAATGTGACGAAATAGTGGTGACGAGAAGGCGAAACAGGTTATTGATGAGGAATGTTTTTTGTTATCTTATCAGTTTACGAGCACTGATGGAAAGGGAAAAGTAAAGGCGAAGTTTATGAGTGTTGTATAGAAAGTTGGCTCCACTCATTTGATAAAATTCACATTATTTTGAAACGACTGAAATACAAGTTGTTGAGAACTCAAAATTCACTTTTAAAAGCAATGCAATTAAAATTTTTTTGAAAGATGTGAAGAAAAAACTCAATCAAAGTATAGTCTCAACAGATTACAGTACAAAAGGATTGTTATATTCATACAATACTTTGGTTAACTTTAATAGATACATAATAGAGCCGTTCAAAAATAGATCCAACATTCAACGCATATTCAGCAATAGGGATAGTCTCTTGGACTATCCCCCATCTGAGCAAGAGGCATTTGGCTATCTCGAATTGGGTCATAGTTACTTGAACCATTTATAGGGATAGTCTCTTGGACTATCCCCCATCTGAGCAAGAGGCATTTGGCTATCTCGAATTGGGTCATAGTTACTTGAACCATTTATAGGGATAGTCTCTTGGACTATCCCCCATCTGAGCAAGAGGCATTTGGCTATCTCGAATTGGGTCATAGTTACTTGAACCATTTATAGGGATAGTCTCTTGGACTATCCCCCATCTGAGCAAGAGGCATTTGGCTATCTCGAATTGGGTCATAGTTACTTGAACCATTTATAGGGATAGTCTCTTGGACTATCCCCATCTGAGCAAGAGGCATTTGGCTATCTCGAATTGGGTCATAGTTACTTGAACCTTTTATAGGGATAGTCTCTTGGACTATCCCCCATCTGAGCAAGAGGCATTTGGCTATCTCGAATCGGGTCATAGTTACTTGAACCATTTATAGGGATAGTCTCTTGGACTATCCCCCATCTGAGCAAGAGGCATTTGGCTATCTCGAATCGGGTCATAGTTACTTGAACCATTTATAGGGATAGTCTCTTGGACTATCCCCCATCTGAGCAAGAGGCATTTGGCTATCTCGAATCGGGTCATAGTTACTTGAACCATTTATAGGGATAGTCTCTTGGACTATCCCCCATCTGAGCAAGAGGCATTTGGCTATCTCGAATCGGGTCATAGTTACTTGAACCTTTTACAGGGATAGTCTCTTGGACTATCCCCCATCTGAGCAAGAGGCATTTGGCTATCTCGAATTGGGTCATAGTTACTTGAACCATTTATAGGGATAGTCTCTTGGACTATCCCCCATCTGAGCAAGAGGCATTTGGCTATCTCGAATTGGGTCATAGTTACTTGAACCATTTATAGGGATAGTCTCTTGGACTATCCCCCATCTGAGCAAGAGGCATTTGGCTATCTCGAATTGGGTCATAGTTACTTGAACCATTTATAGGGATAGTCTCTTGGACTATCCCCCATCTGAGCAAGAGGCATTTGGCTATCTCGAATTGGGTCATAGTTACTTGAACCATTTATAGGGATAGTCTCTTGGACTATCCCCCATCTGAGCAAGAGGCATTTGGCTATCTCGAATTGGGTCATAGTTACTTGAACCATTTATAGGGATAGTCTCTTGGACTATCCCCCATCTGAGCAAGAGGCATTTGGCTATCTCGAATTGGGTCATAGTTACTTGAACCATTTATAGGGATAGTCTCTTGGACTATCCCCCATCTGAGCAAGAGGCATTTGGCTATCTCGAATTGGGTCATAGTTACTTGAACCTTTTATAGGGATAGTCTCTTGGACTATCCCCCATCTGAGCAAGAGGCATTTGGCTATCTCGAATTGGGTCATAGTTACTTGAACCTTTTATAGGGATAGTCTCTTGGACTATCCCCCATCTGAGCAAGAGGCATTTGGCTATCTCGAATTGGGTCATAGTTACTTGAACCTTTTATAGGGATAGTCTCTTGGACTATCCCCCATCTGAGCAAGAGGCATTTGGCTATCTCGAATCGGGTCATAGTTACTTGAACCTTTTATAGGGATAGTCTCTTGGACTATCCCCCATCTGAGCAAGAGGCATTTGGCTATCTCGAATTGGGTCATAGTTACTTGAACCATTTATAGGGATAGTCTCTTGGACTATCCCCCATCTGAGCAAGAGGCATTTGGCTATCTCGAATTGGGTCATAGTTACTTGAACCTTTTATAGGGATAGTCTCTTGGACTATCCCCCATCTGAGCAAGAGGCATTTGGCTATCTCGAATTGGGTCATAGTTACTTGAACCTTTTATAGGGATAGTCTCTTGGACTATCCCCCATCTGAGCAAGAGGCATTTGGCTATCTCGAATCGGGTCATAGTTACTTGAACCTTTTACAGGGATAGTCTCTTGGACTATCACCCATCTGAGCAAGAGGCATTTGGCTATCTCGAATCGGGTCATAGTTACTTGAACCTTTTACAGGGATAGTCTCTTGGACTATCACCCATCTGAGCAAGAGGCATTTGGCTATCTCGAATCGGGTCATAGTTACTTGAACCTTTTACAGGGATAGTCTCTTGGACTATCACCCATCTGAGCAAGAGGCATTTGGCTATCTCGAATCGGGTCATAGTTACTTGAACCTTTTACAGGGATAGTCTCTTGGACTATCACCCATCTGAGCAAGAGGCATTTGGCTATCTCGAATCGGGTCATAGTTACTTGAACCTTTTACAGGGATAGTCTCTTGGACTATCCCCCATCTGAGCAAGAGGCATTTGGCTATCTCGAATCGGGTCATAGTTACTTGAACCTTTTACAGGGATAGTCTCTTGGACTATCCCCCATCTGAGCAAGAGGCATTTGGCTATCTCGAATCGGGTCATAGTTACTTGAACCTTTTACAGGGATAGTCTCTTGGACCATCATAATAGTCAGTTTCAATGAAACCGACTATAAGAGCCAATCCTTTATAGAACAATAATAGCAGCAAGTAAATATAGTGCAGACATAGTCAAACACATGTATGTATAGCAGACTAGCAGTCTAGCTATGTCCATACATTTATAGAGGGGCCAACCATCTCCACCTCCGTGACCTAGGTCACTTGGTCCTCTCTGAAAGAGAACCACACATAGCGCACACAGCACTCTCCGACAATGAGGTCCGACTAACCCCATCGCCGTCTCTGTCCACTCCATCACTAGCCCCTTATACTAGTAGGTCACATCCATGTGCGCCTCGTCTTGTACCACTAGACGAGAAAAAACAAAAACTTGTGAAATTTTTTGAGAAAAAGGGGGTCGGATGGGCGGGTGGAGGAGGGCCTGCCTACCCGTCTCCATGTTGCTTATGTGGGCCACCTGCCTTACAACAGAGGTGGCGATGGCTGCCTCTCTAGAGGTCTGTAAAGACTGCTAGCCTACAATACTACCCGGGGACAACCGAGATGTGGAGCAAGAGCTAGGAAAAGGCCAGGAATCCTCATAGGAAAGTGATGGTGAGGTCCGGCCTAGATCCGCTGCTGAGTTCCCCTTATATAGTCGCCTCCGAGACGTTCCAGACGGTTCGATAAGTGAGATAGTGTGCGAAACGAGGAGGCGCAGCGGAGACGCGACGGTTCAGTCCTCGGCGCCAGCTGTAGGTCAAACGGTATTCGGTGGTTCGGTGGTCCGGTGCGAGAGAGTGGAGACATAGACGTCGAGCGGAGCGAAAGAAAAATGAATCACAGATATGCTAGCCAATTGTATTCCAAAGTTTAAATTCAGTGAACATTCATCCCATTAAAAATTCAAAAAACAAAACGATTAGAACTTCATCATCACAAAACATTTATTTCGTATCAGATTAGGACGCGCTTCTCATCACGTCGCTTCTAGAAGAGGAGCTCCTCCAAGGATCCAGCGTTGGCGGAGGCGAACGGGATGAAGGCGAGCGCGTTGACGGCGAGGGTGGAAGCCACGAGGAGGGCGGTGTAGAGGGCGGACATGGTTGAGTTGTCAGGATCTGTTGGATCTTGGGGACACTCTGCCGGCGGGCTGCTCTTTTATAGGGAACTGCTCCACGTGGCAAGGTGAAAGTGTAAACATGATAACGTCTACACGTCGTTTTTCAAAGACTTTTCCGTGACCCTCCTCCAGATCTTATCATGTTTACACTTTCACCTTGCCACGTGGAGCAGTTCCCTATAAAAGAGCAGCGTTCAGAGTATCCCCAAGATCCAACAGATCCTGACAACTCAACCATGTCCGCCCTCTACACCGCCCTCCTCGTGGCTTCCACCCTCGCCGCCAACGCGCTCGCCTTCATCCCGTTCGCCTCCGCCAACGCTGGATCCTTGGAGGAGCTCCTCTTCTAGATGAATTATGACGCTGTGCATACATGGCATTTTTCTGTTATCAACAATAAAGGGTTTATTATTGGAATGTCTTTTGTGATTGGGAGCTTTCCCCGTCCGCTGGAATTTTTTCGGGACCCCTATTCTTCTCTAGAACCTATTCATTGACCACTCCCAACGCTTTTTCATTGTTTTCTTCAAACCATCAACTTCTTAGTCACCTGCAAAAAAAAAACCTCGGTCTAACACGATTGACACACGGGCGCGGTGGGGCGAGCAGTCAAGTGGTCTGCGTCTCTCCACCCAGCGCACTCTCTCGTCCGCTCCCCGACTTTACAGTACCATATCCTGTCCGTGTTCTACACTGCACATCTGTTGGTTTTGAATACACGAGTTGAGATAACTTTGGGAATAGCGTGCGGATCAGAGAGGACAAAGGATGCGAGTGGAGGGATGAGCATTGTGCGGTGGAGGTTTCCAGGAAGAGCTCGGTGAAACCGCGCAAAATTTCTCACTTTTTTTGAATTCGATCCGTTTCATATGTGATTGTAATTGGTTGAGATTTTGAGTTGTGAGTCATGCTCCCTGTTGCCCATTTTGATTGTCACTTATCTCTGAAGTGTTTCCATATCGAAAAGAGGTCACTCAAAGATTATGGAGTATAAAATGGTGTTGATTTTGAATAAAGTTCGAAGATTGTCAACTGATTGAATTTAAAGCATCGTTATTTATAATTTTGAATCAATTTTGTAGGAAATTTTCTTAACTTTTCTCTTTCTCTTTCAGAAGCACTTTTTCAATCGCATGATCTTTCTATTAGGAAAAATTCTGAAAAGTCTTGAAGTTCTTTATGAATTCTATATCATTCGAAAGCTCATGTTTCAACAATTTCAGAACTGTATTTCACTTTCCCTACCGAGCTCTGAAAGCCGAAATATGGAACTCCAAAGTTTGAACACTTCTGTACTTGTGAACTTTTCAGTACTCAACTTTGTAGCTCCATATCTCGGCTCACAGAGCACGGAAAGAAAAATAAAGCATAGTTCTAAACTCGTCAAATCAAAAGTTTTCTAATGATATAAGGCTCGTTATAATAATCCAAAGACCATTCTTTTTTTTCTATCAAACTATTCCCTGGTATACTGACAATAATTTTCAATAATTGTATCCCTCAAAAATTACTCTTCTTTCCCGCCCTAATGATCTATAGCCTCTCCATTTTTCTGCAAAACCCCCTTCGCATGTTTCCTGTCCCATTTCCTCTATTTACCCGCCAGATTACCATTAGTCCATGTGTCCACTGGCACCAAACACACACACAAAATCACACACAAAATGTGCCGTAATCGTGTCTGTCCGTCTGTCGCCCCGTATCACTTTGTCCGCCGGGTTGTCCTTTTGTTTCCGCGCGGAGAGGGGGGTGCTCTTCCGCGTCTCAAGTGCTCTTTTTGTGCTCCACGTACAATCACTATTATCACTCTCTCACTCTCTCTCTCAACTCGTCATGCCGCCATTCGTCTAATTCACACGGCATTTTGGATATTCAGGTCACAAAAAAGTTAAAGTACAAAATGTCATGCTCGCTGTTTGTGGCAGAGGTTCGCGGCTCGAGGAAGTGCTCCGTGTGCAGGTAGGAATATATTTTTTTGGGAAAAGCAGAAGACAGAAAAACTGGGAATGTTTTAATGATTTATATCTCACTGCACACTGATTGCAAAGTAATGATGTTAATTTTATTGAAAAGTCCGTTACAAGAGCTTTAAAATGATATAAGCAACTTTATGATTACTGTTAAACTGATAATGAAAAAGCTTCTGTCAAAGAAGTAAACTTTAGTTAACTTTCAATCTAAATTCTGAACGCTCCATATCATTGAATACTTATCATTCATCAATCATTCATATATCATTTGAAAGCCCGTTTCAAGAGCTTTACAATGGTATATACCACTTCATGATAGCTTTCAAACAGGTACTGAAAAAGCTGCTTAAGAGCACACCATTTCAAGAGACGCAGACTGTCTCGATCGTTCAATAGAGCGCACTTTCATTTTCATGGATCTTTTTCAGATGCGACATCTCCGCTCACGAGCCAGCCGCCATTTACGTGACTCCAGAACGCATCTTCTCCAACCTTCCTCCAATCGTGCCATCTGCCAGCAGCAACAACTCGAACACTTTTTCGAGGCGAGTCCACTATAGTTTTCTGCAATCTTTCGATTTCCTATCACTTATCACATATCCGTATTCATCCAATATTTGTGTGCCAAGAGACGATAAGCGATACAGAGAAAGAGATAGAGAAAGAGGGAGAGGGAGAGACAATAATAAAAGGACATTGAGCTTTGTTGCGGATAGGTGATAATAATAGAGGAGCGATCCGAGAGAGTGCAGAGAAGGATAGATAGTGAGAGTTTGACGTGGAGAGGTTTGCACAGTCTAGATTTCTATCATTCATGATATCACACTTTATCATTTTCGATTTCGGCTTGTTGGTGAGCCATTTTAGCTCAATCTTGATAGAGTTCAGAGCAACACATTATCAGTTGATAAATAAATGTTATTTCTTTGAAGCTGTATGAAAGAGATCTGAAAGTGAAAAACTGTGAAGTATGAAAGAGATCTGAAAGTGAAAAACTGTACCCTTCAAAAATTTTGAAATATCCAAGTAACTTTTAATGTTCATGAAGCATGTTCAACTGACAACTTGTTGCTCTGATATCATTGCACCTCTCCAGAAAATTTGAGCCAAAAAGAGCAGCTGTGGGCGGAGTTATGCTGAATCTTGAAATTACAGTCATAACTCCGCCCACTTTTGCTCTTTTTGGCTCAATTTTTTTGAAGAGAAGCAGTGATATCAGAGGAACAAATTGTTGGTTGAAAACTTTTCATGAAAATCAAAAATGAGCAATTTCTGAAGAGCAAGAAGTTTTGGGATTTTAATTTAGAAAATGCTCAATTTCGAGCTGATTTTTGATTTTCATAAAAAACGGTCAATTGACACTTTGTAGCTCTGATATCAGTGCATCTTTCCAAAAAATTTGAGCCAAAAAGAGCAATTGTGGGCGGAGCTATGATAGGTTAAAAGTTTTGACTCAAAACTTTCCATAAACCATTCAACTCAAAAACCATACCATCAACAAATCCAACACTTTTTCCTCCACAAAACATTCTCCATCTTGTCCTCGTCAATCTCTCAAACAACTCGTTACCCGGCCGGAAAACCTGTAGACATTCACCCTTACAAGGAGGTCTTTTTTCTGCCCCCCTCTCTGCCACTTCCTTATAAGCAATAACCAAACACAAATAAGGCGGCGACTTCTTTGTGCTCCGACCTTGTCAAGCATCCAGTTCTTGAATCTTCTGCTCCTTTGCTCTAGGCCGTCAGTGTGTGTATTTTTTTGTTGTCCTGCTGTTACCATCTATTCAACTACTAGTTGAAGAATTGAAGAATGCATTATGTGAAATGGCGTGTGGGGTAAAATGCTGAATTTCAAATTGAATATAGAGTTGAGTATAATTGGATCGTTTTCAGAATGTCAAACACACCGAGAAGTGCCACCACTACTATCATCAATAACAATAGCAATGGAAGTGGAGCACTGCCAATGTCAGAGCACTCGGCATTCAGTCCCTATGCGAGGCCAGCGTCGTTGTCATCTCCGGTTAGTTTACAATGATGTCATCTATATCATTCGAAAGCTCTTGTTTCGACGAGTTCAGAACTGTGTTTGATTTTTTCTACCGAGCTCTGTGAGCCGAGATATGGAGCTCAAACTTTCAAGCTCCATATCTTGGCTCACGGAGCTCGATAGAAAAAATGAAACACAGTTCTGAACTCGTTGAAACAAGGGCTTTCGAATGATATAGGAACTCTGGTGACTCATCAGACCATTCCTTCGTGAGTTTGAAAGCCCATTTTCCAACTTCAACAACTCAATTCTCAATCTCAAATGCCATTTCGCAGGACCCAAAACTGCTCATCCAGCACTCGCCGCATGTGGTGCTCCGTCCGGAGCCGCGTCTCGCACTAGCTCCCATTCTTCAGCGTCAAGAAGGCTCCGACTCGAACATCTCGAAGAAGATACGCAGCAAGCGGCGAGAACGTCCACGGAGTGTCGGCCTGCTCGATTTGGGGTGAGAGCTCGAACTACACACTCTTTAACTTTTTTTTGTCCCGCAGGGGGAACACTGTGTTTTGTACTGGTATTTGAAAAATCTCAAGCGCTACGTGGGTTGCCTCTGGCTCGGTGATCACTTGAAAGTTGTTGTATTGGGGGGCAAAGAGATGTCAAGTGCTGGTGTGTTGCGAAAAACGCAAAAAATCAACCTCATTACTCAGTTTTTGACTCTGGTTTTACTCTGATTTCGACTTGTAGCTTCACTGGCCCTTTATCCTTAGATTGATAGGGAAGACATAGAGTTTATCACTTGGAAATTGGTCCTGGAACCGCTTCAATGCTTTATAAACCATCAGCTTTCCTCCAGTTCCCCATGAGCCCTCCAATACCATGCTAACCATATAAAGTGCACTCCAAAACCAGCCAATCACATCATGCTTTTCCTTTTTTTCCTTTTTCCTACCTCCTCTCCCTCCACGTCTGTGTGCATTTTGGTGATGATAGTGAGAAATGCGTGGTCGTAGACCTCGCGGGGGGAGCAAACAGGGCGGGAGCAGTGCTGCGTGTAATAATCCGTAAGCCATTAGGAGCCGGGTTGTTCGTTTGCGGCAATTATGCTCGAGTTTCAAGTTTTGCGCTTTCTCTTTTTCTCTTTTTTTTGCCACGTGGTTCTTTGAATTGAATAGTGGATGTTTTCAGAGCCGCCAATCTCGCCTTTCACGATCCGAACCTTGAAGATAAGGTGAGCACCTTCATTGTTTAAACTTTGAACATTATTGGTACTAGGTACATTTATTTATAGTGCTCCCATCTGAAATGTATACATACTTGAGAGGTCAGTACTCGAAGATCACAAGATCTCGTGTCGTTTCAAGTTATCAGGTTATCAAAAATCATTTAAAGTTCAATTGGGATTAGATCAAGGTTCAATAGCTTTCTGATCATTAAAACAAAACGATACTCCGCTTTCGATTCCACTTGATAAAAGGGTTATATTTTCATCATTTACTGTTAATTTTTGGAACTTTTCATAGGAATTGAATTGAAAAGAACTGATAGAAAGTGATAGAAACTGTCAAATATTTATTTGTTATTCCAGGCTCCCTCACCGTTGAGCGCCGAGCAACGATCGCACGATTTCAAGCGCATTTTGCAACGGTTTCAGGTAATAGTTAGAGCACTGAGCTCTCAGAGCACTTTCAACTGATAGTAATCACTGCTCACTGGAGTAGTCTTTATTATTATTAATTAACAAAACCCAAGATCCTAAAAATTAGATAATTTTAACGAGACTAATATTATTCAAAAACTCTTGTTTTGACAAGCTCCTGGAAACTTGCTTTGTTGTTTTGTTAACTAATGAATGGTCTAATGAAACCTATATCATTCAAAAGCTCTTGTTTTGACAAGTTCAAAGCTATATTTAATTTTTCCTACCGAGCTCTGTGAGCCGAGATATGGAGCTCCAAACTTTAGTACTGAAAATTTTAGTGCTCAAACTTTCTAGCTCCATATCTCGGCTCACAGAGCTCTGTAGAAAAAATAGAATAGAGTTTTGAAATTGTCAAAACAAGAGCTTTCGAATGATATGAAATACAAATGTTATCAAGGAACTCCAAGGACTCATCATTTCCTTATGAGAATTTCATTAACGTCTCTAACAACCGTTATTTCCCCTTATATTCAAGTCAAAGAGCACATTTCATAATCAATAATAATCAGCTCAACTGAAATCTTTCCTAACTATAATAAAATCCCCCCGCAATCCTCCGTCAGCTGCTCGCCCTCTCTCCCCCCGATCATCCAGTAAAACTCGGTAAACAGAGGTTAACACAGTACTACACTCACTTTATCTTCCCTTTTCAAGTGCCTTCGACATTTGTTGATTTCCCTCCACCATCGCTCTCTCTCTCGAACACTGATCATCACCTCCACCAAACCATAAAACGCACATTTTGCAGTCTGCGGATCGAGGATCCACCTCCTCGAACTCTTCCCATCAGCAGCCGCCACAGCAGCACTACCCTTCACACCTCATGTCGCCACCGATTGCCACGTAAGTCTAGCCCTTTTGACTCTTTGAGCCACTTCAAACATTCCTCAAATACGTAACATAACAAAAAAGAGTTGAAAACAAAGGTAGAGAGCCGGGGGCTCATTCTCTTCTCACCGCGTGACGAAGATGGTTGTGTTCAGATGGTCAGCGACGCCCGTCAAGATGGGCTCACAGGAGTCGTGGTCGACGCCGCATCGCAGTAGTCTCAACTCGAATTACAGGTACTCTTAGATGTTCTTTCAACTAATAGTGATAGTGCGCTCCATTGTGGTTTTGATGAGAGAGTGCACGATAATGAGAGACGTAGACTGTCTAACATTCTGCGTCTATTTTGAAAGAGTGCTCTCTCGAAGCTACAGTAAACTTTCAGAGACAGCCCGGTGAACTCTCGAAACACTTCGGCTCGATCTCGATTGAGCGTCTCATCAGCTCAAAGCCCGCACTGCTTCCTCCCAACCACCCGCGACTCTTCACCTAGATCTGTAAGCCTCCTCATCCTCACCCCATCCCTCATCAAACCCTTCCAGATCCCCTCGCCATCCCTGGTGCCAATGCGACCTGACAGCTCCCCCGACATCACCATCAACGAGTTCCACCACTCGCCATTCAGCCACACTGGCTCCACACCCGAGCCCACCGAAATCATCAAGCCACAATCGAAGGTTCCATCTCGACGAGCGTCGTACACAACCGGTAAGTTGGGAAAAAAGTTCGCTGCGAGCAGGGTTCGAACCTACGCGGGCAATGCCCATTGGATTTCAAGTCCAACTCCTTAACCACTCGGACATCGCAGCACGTCAGAAATGGGTCTCGGCGTGCTGTGAGGTGCGGAGAGAAATGGAGAGAGATAGGAAAAGAAGGAAAACCAAACGACAAACAAACAATTTATATAGGCTTCCCCAATCACGAAACGTTTGCGCCAATCCGATGGGTCAAGGAGACGGACGTCGACGACCCGCTGTCGATTCCCACAATGAGCCCCATTGGCTCGTCGGGCTCCTCGGAGGCCAACGTTGGTGTGCTCGCGATGAGGAGTGCGCCAATGTCGAAGATGCCCAGTGTGGAGAAGTTGGATAATCGGCAGGTGAGGGAATTGTATCATAGTTTTCTAAATTATCCATAAAATATACTGAAAAGAGCATTTTCTTCAAAGTATGGTGTTCATTGTCCACGAGAACTACACCAAATAAACAAGCAGCCAATGAGAATCAAGTTGATCATAACTCCGCCTATTTTTGCTCTTTTTGGCTCAATTTTTCTGGAGTTACTAATCAATATCAGAGCTACAAATTATCAGTTGAACACTTTTCATGAAAATCAAAATTAGCTCGGTTTCATTGATTTTTCTGTATGCTCATTGAAAATATAATAATAGCCCTCTTGTACACGTCATAACTCCGCCCATTTTTGCTCTTTTTGGCTCAAATTTTCTGGAGTTACTAATCAATATCAGAGCTACAAATTATCAGTTGAACACTTTTTATGAAACTCAAAATTAACGAAGATATCTTTCAAAAAACCTTCCCCATCCTTCCAGAACTCGATCCGCGGCTACAACAACCGAAGTTGCCGCCGGACAGTGCTCTCCGGTCTCGACCGAAACGCGAACCACTCGCCGAACGGCATCTACGTGCGACGTAGCCGATCGAAAGACGATCGACCCTCGCTGAGCTACATGTCGTTCAACGGAATGGATCAGCATGGTGAGTGTTGACACAGTGATAACCTTTTCCTTTTCCACTTGACACTTAACACGTCTGGTGATCGTTGAGACTTTACATGACGTATGAACTTTTGTGATTTTTCGACTTGAAATGTTTCCAGCATCGCCACCCCGCACCGCTTCAATTCCGATCTTCATGTCACAAGAGTCCATCTCGATGACGTCTCCAATGAACTCTCCCGTCAACGGACAATCAATGACCATCACAGACAGAGCGCCAGTGAGCAGAAACGACAGATCGCAGAGCAATCACAACCTATCTGGGGAGGAGCTCTACAAGAGGTTCCAACAAGTAGGCTCCCTCATCTCATTTCACACTTTTCCCTATGCGCTTCCAGATCTCTCTGTCGCACGTGCAGACCCTCAACATTGTCGCCGATAAGCTGTCGGAAGAAGCGCGACGAGGTGACGAGCCGATTTCCAGGAATCGTTTGGGCCAACTGGATTTCGCCTCGTTCATCATCACCTCCCCGCACCCGATACTGACAAAGGGGAAGTCGCTGTTTTACAATGCGGTACTTCCAAGGCAAAACTTGCCTGATTACCCGGTGACTTTGATGGTGGGTTTTATACTTTATAGCTGGTGGCCTAGTTGATCTAGTTTTATCGAGACTATTTTATTGTGGTTCATAATTTGAATTTTGAACAGTAAAATTGCATCCAAATCTAAAATTTCGATGAAAAAAGTCGCAGGGTTGCAAAAAACTGCGCGGCGCTTTGCAAATAATTTTTCTTTTGGAGCCGACCACAAAAAATTCGAAAAAACTTCACAAAATTCGACTTGAAAACTTGTCACAAATAAAATAAAAATGTTCAGATCGCACCATGCTCCCAATACGCACCACTAATGCGAAAAACCGAGTCCAACCACTTTGGTCTCCCGGGCTTCCTCGAAATCGAAGACCACGACGGAGCGATCCGCCAATTCCTCTACGACACGGGCACCCAGAACCTCGACGGGCGCAACACCAAAGTGATCGCCATGCCTCGCCTCAACCTGTGCTCCTTCCACAGCCTCGCCGCTCACCAGCTCAACCAGCGCATGGATCGCACGCACCACGAGGAGCTCGTCAGCTTCATCCTGCTCCAAGTGCTGCAGGCGTTGAAGATGCTCCAGGGAGAGGGCGTCGAGTCGTTGAGCACTAATTTCAAAGAGTTTTTGCTGGCGTACCGGTACCCGAATGTGAATTCGTCGTACAATGAGTTCCCGAGACTTCTCTTTTTACCTGTGAGCTTTTCAACTTTTCATTACTCTTTCATGTTATTATAATTTTTTTATGCTTCCAGGAAACTCTGGGCGCTGAAATCGAAAGCGGAGGCGATGAGCTCGTGGGACTCTGTCGATATGCTCTCCGAGCTCTTTGCACGTTGCTCCACCACAAAATGGACGGCAAAGCGCCGCCCATCCAGCTCCGATCCCGCTTCTCGCGAGCCCTGTCAGCATGCGCACTTCTCCTACAAGAGGACAAATCCAACAGTCTAACCAAAGCGAAAAATGTGATGGAGCTGGCTCTCTGGTCCAGTGGTGAGCATTTCAAGAACGAGCAGGAGGCGAGGATATGGATTGATACTGCGAGAGCGGACTGTGTGGATAACTTGGTAAGTTTTGGAGGAGTATCATTAAAATAAAGGGAATTGCTTTCAGTGCCGCCAATTAATATGCGAGCCGTCTCGCCAACTGGGAGCCCGCGAGCGCTTCCGCATCGAATTCTTGCTCAGCGCAACACCCCGGTCAATAATGGAATCTCAAAAGTCTACGATGGCTGCTAATGTCAAATAATTCTTCATTTTGCCCTCCTTATCCCACCTGTGTAGATTATATTTATTAGATGCTCTGATGTCATTCACTTTTGCTCCTTCTCCTTCAAACCAACCCACTTTCCTGGTATTCTGACAAACTCTTCACTTTTATTATGATAGTATAGAAACGATAATGATGATAATGATACCCGGATTCAAGAATTCTTGAAAAGAAATAATAAAACATAATATTTGAATTTCATCACCCTGTAGTGAAATAATGCACTGGAAGCTTCGAAGCGGTGCCAGGAGAGCATCTACACTTTCCAACTCGACACGGGAGACCATAACAGTTATCAGAAGACGCTGTGCACTTGGTCTGATGGCAGAAGGTTAGAAGCACTTTGACGAAAAGTTTGTAGCCGTGAGAGTGAAATGCCTGCACACAATCGCAGTATCCAGTGGAGTCACAGGCATTTTGCAAGCCGCCACAATCAGCGTCACTGGAGCACTTTTTGTTGGTGACACAGGCGTTGCAATCGCAGATTCCTAGCTCGGAGCCGAGGCATTTACCCTGGAAAAGTGATGATTTTTTGTGCAGTGTAGTGTCTGCGCAGTAACTGACGCCAACTTGCACAAAATTGGAAATTGGAAAATCGATGTTTTTATCCACTTGAAGACAGTAATTAGTTATTTTGAACCAATTTCTGTTATCTATTTCACACCAAAAGTTGGAAAAACTCGAAAAAGCGCCAAAGTTCAGCGGAGCGCATTTGCAGACCCCTCCAGCACTCTTTTTTCTGCGCATAAAGAAGTGTCTTATATCATTCGAAAGCTCTTGTTCTGGCGAGTTCAGAACTATTCTCTGTTTTTCCTACCAAGCTCTGTGAGCCGAGATATGGAGCTCCAAAGTTTCAGCAATAAACTTTCTAAACTTTGAAGCTCCATATCTCGGCCCACAGTGCTCGGTAGAAAAAATCAAACATAGTACTGAACTCGTCAAATCAAGAGCTTTCGAATGATATAAGTCTCATAAGCACAATCCAGATTTCATTGGAAAAGAAGTGGTCTTACCGTAGGACACTCGGAATCCTTGTAGCAATCCCTGTCGGGAACACATTGAGCTGGTTGCTTTGGCTTTGTTGTGGTTGTGGTCGGTGGAACAGTTGTTGTTGTTGTTGTGGTGGTCGTGGTTGTTGTAGTGGTAGTTGTAGTACTAGGAAAAAGTGGCTCTGAAACTTCTTTACTACTTTTCGAGCTCAACAACTCTCTCTTACTTTGCGGCTTCAAGTACAGCTTCTCATCATCTTTTGTCAGAATGCCAGATCCTTCTAGAATTTGCAATTCGTCATCTGAAGTCAGCTCGCTTCGAAGTGTTCTCGCGATTTCCACTTCTAGCAGTTGAAGGAATGCGTCGTCTTCTAGTTTTAGAGTTTTGGAGGGGATCGAGTTGGTAGTAGCAATGATGAGGGTTATCACCGTGATTTGAAGATTCATACTTCAATCTAATCTGGAAACCAGAGAGAAAGTGAAACTGGTAACTTTCACTCGAACTTGATAAGTAAGTACTGATAAGATCTGATAAGATGATAAGAGTTCGTTGGAAAGATAACAACAACATGACTTCAAATGCCATGATCAAATTATAAAAGGGAAATGAAAAGATACGTCGATTTCAACAAGAATCGAATCCCGTTCTCTCTCTCTGAGAATTCGACCCATCATCAGTGGCTGAACAAGAAATGACAAAGTGAAAGAGACGGAGAATCAGGGTGTTCATTTTCTTCTCCCCCTCTTCTTTCTCGAGAAACCTAGCAGACGGCAACACCTAGGATTATCTCTGGACAGGATTAGTGTTTGTTGCGAACAAGGTGGTGGCGACATGGAGGGGAAACAACGAGTTACAGGGGGGAAGTTGAAGAAGATGTAACAAAAGCATGAAACTGAGCCAGCTCATGAAAGCCGAGCCGTTTTCCTCAGAGGTCGCCGCCCGCCGGTCAACCTTTGGTCACTAGCCGGTGATCAAAAAATGAGCCGGCAACGCAAACATGCTTGACCTCTGACAATATCAAAACCATCTTGCTCAGTGACTACTACAGTAATCCAAAAGAAATAAATACAAAAACTTTATTTTTTCGTGTTATAAATCCATCTGAGACCTCACAGCGTATGCTTCTAGAAGATGAGCTCCTCCAAGGATCCAGCGTTGGCGGAGGCGAACGGGATAAAGGCGAGCGCGTTGACGGCGAGGGTGGAAGCCACGAGGAGGGCGGTGTAGAGGGCGGACATGGTTGAGCTGTCAGAATCTGTTGGATCTTGGGGACACTCTGCCGGCAGGCTGCTCTTTTATAGGGAACTGCTCCACGTGGCAAGGTGAAATTGTAAACATGATAAGATCTACACGATGGAGGGTCACGGAAGAAGCTTCACAAAAGTGTGAATTTTGGAGATACAGTAATCCGCATCTACAGTATCACCACACCAACTGGAATCCATCAAAACAATTGTACTCTGCCTGATTAACCGTTTAGTTTCTACACTTTCACAATTTTTAGAACTCTTTCTTCCACAGAAAGATCCATTTCACAGCAGTCAGAGCTCAAGCTATCTCCAAAATTCCTCCAAGACTTCTATTGTTCAAAGGCGCATACACATTTTGTGTCCATGTGTCTCGCCGCGCGCCGTCCATTCGAAAGGGGCGCGACGGCGCGAAGGCGCCACATTTGAATTTTGACGAGGGGTTTCTCTTTTTTTCTCTCATTTTTTTCACTTTTCCGCTTTTCGAAATTTATGATTTTTATCTCCAAACCCACATTTTAAAATTCGTTAAAAAATTTCACGTTTCCAGTTCCTACTAACCCGAAAATGAGCGCTCTCACCGACTCCACCAACACCATCCAGCCAGAGACCGAGAACGTCGGAAAGCCGATCGTGGAGGAGGTGAAGAAGGTGGAGACAGAGACGCCAGCTGAGAATGTCGCCGTCGCCGAGACCAAAGAAGTCGTCAAGGAGGCTGAGACCGTCGCCGCCGAGGCTTCCACCGAAAACACTGACACCAAGGAGTCCGAAGCTGTTACTGCTGAAGCAAGTGCAGAGAAGACTGAGGAGAAGGTTGAAGAGGCTGTTAAGGAGTCTGAAGCTGTCACTGCTGATGCTACTGAAGACGACGAGGCCATGGAGACTGAGGAAGCTGAGGAGGCCGACGTGACTATCAATGAAACTGCCGACGAGACTGCCGAGGTCGAAGAAACCAAGGAGGAGAAGTGAGCCAATGAGAACTAACCTTTCGAACATTTATTTTGCAGAGAGAAGAGATTCGAGGAGAATCTGATCGCCGGACGTCGCTTCATGAAGACGGCCGCCTTCAACCAGGCCACCGAGACGCTCAGCATCGTCGCCGCTCTCGCCGAAGAGCTCTACGGTTCGGAGCACGAGAAGACGTTCGACGTGCTCCTCGTCTACGGACAGGCGCTTCTCGAGCTCGCCAAGATCGAGGACGGCGTGTTGAACAACGCGCTGACCGACATGCCAAAGGTCAAGGAGGGAGAGGAGGAGCCCGAGGACGGCGTCGTCGAGAATCCCGACAATATTCCGGAGGAGGAACGCGCCGACATCAAGCACAAGGTCGAGGAAGCGCTCGGAGTCGTTGAGACGGAGACTATCGCTGAGGTCGTCGAGGAGGAGAAGATGGAAGAAGACGTCGTCACCGAGGAGAAGACCGAAGAGAAGACCGAGGACAAGCCAGCTACTGAGGCTGTTGTCGATGCGGAGTCAACCGGAGACGTCGAGATGAAGACTGAGCAACCGGCTACCGAGACTGCGGAGGCTCCAGAAACTGAGGCTGCTGAGGCTGAAGCTGAAGCCGAAAGTGACGATGACGACACCATGAAGCTCGCCTGGGAGATTCTTGAGGTATTCAATAAACTACAGAAGTTCAAAACCTTTTCACTTTTTCAGACTGCCCGCCTCAACTGCGAGGCCAGAATCAAGAAGTTGTCGGAGGAGGAGAACGTCGACGTGGAGATCGTGAAGGTGTGGCGTCTCAACAACGCCGACGTGCTCACCTCTCTCGGCGAGCACGGATTGGCCGACTCCAAGTACCCGCAAGCTCAAGAGGACTTGAAGAAGGCGCTCGCCATCCAGCAAGAGTTCCTGCCAGTCACCTCTCGCATCATCGCCAACACTTTCCACCTCATCGGAAAGGCGTTCGCCGCCGATGAGCTCTTCGTCGAGGCTGAGAAGCAGTTCACGTCGGCCAAGGACATTCTCAGCGCTAAGGTCGACGAGCTCAAGAAGCAGTTGGAGGGCGCCGACGAGGAGAAGACCAGTGAGATCAACTCGGAGATCAAGGAGTTGGAGAGTATCATCCCTGAGATCCAGTTGCTCATCGAGGATGCTCGTAACACCGAGGTCCAGCGCGAGGAGCTCAAGGCGGAGGCCGCGAAGATGCTCAACGCGGTCGCTGCCGACAAGGAGAAGCTGAGCACTGTGGAAACCACCGACATCTCGAACCTGGTGCGTCGTCCAGCGAAACGGCCAGCCGAGGAGACCGAGAAGGTGGAGGAAGCGAAGAAGCGCAAGTCGGAGGACGGCTCGGCCACGATTCCAGAGACCACCGAGACGACCGGCGAGTCCGAGACTGCTCCAGCTCCAGTCACCCCCGAAGAGGATTAGCTCATCCCAACTCATCCCAAGACACCCTTCCGATCTCTCTCTCTTCTGTTTTATGCACTGTACTAAATTACCCCATATTTATTTTTATTTCATCTCCGAGAAACTTGGAGTGATTGATATTTTGTTAATTTGTACCATAAACTGATTGAGGACACATCAAGCTGTTGATTTTCAGGAAAAGAAAGAGCCAGAAAGAAACAAAAATTCCAATAATAAACCCTTTATTGGTTATGAGAATGGCATAGGTGATTTTCACAGAAAGCTTCTAGAAGAGGAGCTCCTCCAAGGATCCAGCGTTGGCGGAGGCGAACGGGATGAAGGCGAGCGCGTTGACGGCGAGGGTGGAAGCCACGAGGAGGGCGGTGTTGAGGGCGGACATGGTTGAGTTGTCAGGATCTGTTGGATCTTGGGGACACTCTGCCAAGCTGCTCTTTTATAGGGAGCTGCTCCACGTGGCAAGGTGAAAGTGTAAACATGATAAGATCTGAGGAGGGTCACGCAAGCTTGAAAAGTGCGAGTTTTGGTCGCCACTGCCGGCGCTGTCACAACCGTTCGGCGTCTATGTCTCCACTCTCTCGCCCCGGACCACTGAACCACCGACCACCGTTTAATCTACAGCCGGCGCCAAGGACTGAACCGTCGCGACTCCGCTGCGCCTCCTCGTCTCGCACACTATCTCACTTATCGAACCGTCTGGAATGTCTCGGAGGCGACTATATAAGGGGAACTCAGCAGCGGATCTAGGCCGGACCTCACCATCACTTTCCTTTGAGGATTCCTGGCCTTTTCCTAGCTCTTGCTCCACATCTCGGTTGTCACCGGGTAGTCTAGTAGGCTAGCAGTCTTCACTAGAGAGGCAGCCATCGTCACCTCTGTTGTAAGGCAGGTGGCCCACATGAGCAACATGGAGACGGGTAGGCAGGCCCTCTCCACCCTCTCATCCTACCCCCTTTTTTCGAAAATTTTCACAAGTTTTTGTTTTTTCTCGTCTAGTCGTACAAGACGAGGCGCACATGGATGCGACCTACTAGTATGAGGGGCTAGTGATGGAGTGGACAGAGACGGCGATGGGGTTAGGCGGACCTCATTGTCGGGGAGTGCTGTGTGCGCTATGTGTGGTTCTTGGCAGAGAGGACCAAGTGACTTAGGTTACTGAGGTGAAGATGGTGGCCTCTCTATAAATGTCTATAATAGCTAGACTGCTAGTCTGCTATAAATGTGTTTGACTTAGTCTGCACTGTGTCTATTTGCTGGTATTATTGTTCTGTAAAGGATTGGCTCTTATTGTCGGTTTCATTGAAACTGACTATTATGATGGTCCTAGAGACTATCACTACTAATAGATATGCTCAAGTATTTGAATGTTGGATCTATTCAATACAAACTAAAGCCTAGAAATAGCTAAAGTAACTATGACCCTTCGAGTTAACCAAATGCCTCTCAATATGTTACCTTTGTATAAAAGGATTGGCTCTTCTAGTTGGTTTCACTGAAACCGACTAATATGATGGTCCTAGAGACTATCCCTATTGCTGAATATGCGTTGAATGTTGGATCTATTTTTGAACGGCTTATGTATTAAAGTTAACCAAAGTATTGTATGAATATAACAGTCCTTTTGTACTGTAATCTGTTGAGACTATACTCTGGTTGAATTTTTTGTTCACATTTTCAAAAAAATATTAATTGCATTGCTTATAAAAATTCATTTTTTGTGTAAAACTTGTCTGAACTGACAGGCAATTTTCTGGCTTTTTCAGAACTATTCTACTGTTGTAATAAAAATCTTCAGAACACAACGATCAATAATAAAATTCCATTAAAACTTCTTTATTCAATTACATAGAACGTTGAATTCATCTGACTCTGTCTTCAGAATTCATCTAGAAGAGGAGCTCCTCCAAGGATCCAGCGTTGACGGAGGCGAACGGGATGAAGGCAAGCGCGTTGACGGCGAGGGTGGAAGCCACGAGGAGGGCGGTGTAGAGGGCGGACATGGTTGAGTTGTCAGGATCTGTTGGATCTTGGGGACACTCTGCCGGCAAGCTGCTCTTTTATAGGGAACTGCTCCACGTGGCTAGGTGAGAGTGTAAACATGATAAGATCTAGGGTCACGCTTCTAGAGATAGAAATAGAAAATTTTATCAAAAAATAAGCGAAAAGCAAAAAAAAAAAAGAGATCATGATTTTACAATAACCGTAATCTGGTAAAGGTGGCATCACAGGGCTCAAAAAATTCAAAGTGTACAGGAAAAAATTAAATACTACTGTCATCATCGATGACTACAAATGGGCGGTGCGATTGGTGGGCGATGCGGCCAGTTTTCAGTATCAGTCCACTGTTCTTCCATCTGAATTTGGGTCAACTTTTCGTAACAAGAAAGAAAGATAAAGAAAAAAAAGATAAAGCTCACTTATTCTGCTCTCTGTACTCTTTTCGGCTGGTGCAGCACACGTCGTGCGCGTGCTTTGATGTGATTAAGAAGTAGGCGCAGAAGATGGAAAAGATGAATGCGGTGAGCAAGAGCATGGAGCCGAAGATGTGGATGTACGTGGCGAGTCCCAGTCGCTTCTGAAAACTACTTTCACTAAATGTTTCTGTTTTTTCTTACATAAACCGGTCCGAACTCCCCACGCTCTCTTCTCGAATGCACTGCATAGTCGGGATGCTCCTCGTGCTCTTTTGTGAATATCGGCTTCTGATTGAACGCAAATATGTAAATGATATCGGCGAGCAAGGAGCAGGCTCCTGTCATGAAGACTCCGACCACATAGAGAAGGGCGTTGGGTGGGAAGCACGGGGAGCAGGAGCCGATGATGATGGAGATGAGGCCGAAGACGAAGGTGAACACCGCGAAGAATATCACGCCTTTGTGGTGGGCTGGAAGAGAATGTTGGTGGGGGACTAGAAAAGTGTTTTAGGCCATGGAAACTTGTGAATTTCGAATTTTTTCATGTTTTTTCGTGATTTCTTCTAGTTTGTTTTTATGTGGCGGGTTCTAGGCCATAGAAATTTTTCGAATTTTTTGGATTTTGTTCAGTTTTTTCATGTTTTCTCGAAGTTTTTATTTGTTTTATAGCTATTTTAAGAATCAAATGTTGTCATTATTCGAAAATTCATAGGCTCCGCCCCCTGAACGATAAAACCGCGCCGCACTTTTTCGAACACGAAAAAGTGCCTATTTTTTTAGATTTTTTAGTTTTTTTCTGGGTTTTTCATGAACATTTTCAGATTGGGATAGTTATTTTCTATAGTCCTTTACAAAAAATTAAGATGAATTGGTCAATTTACAGAGAAAATTGAAGAAAATTGCGCCGCAAACTTGCAAAAGGGGGCGTGGCCTATTTTTTAACGAATTTTGGGATTTTTCGCACTTTTTCAACGTTTTCGGGGCCACATTTGATTAATTTTAGAACATAAAAACATGGAAATTGGAAGAAACATTGAAAATTCAGAAGTTGGCCTAGGATCAGATCCCAAACTCACGCAAAAACCGATGAAGTAAAAGCTCCCTGGCCTCCGCATCACCCTTCTCCAGAGCAACTCTCAAAGTTGCCTGCACCGCCGAGTCCATTTTGCTATCACATCGATCACCTGAAACACCTCCTTCATTTTCGAGTGAGCTCTTCAACCATACCGCGTAATTCCGCCTGAACTTCATGCAGTGGAATCAGGGTGTCATGGTGTACAATACAATCCCACCAGAGACCGTGATGGTGTGAAAGGTGGGACCGTGGGAAGTCGACGATCTCCCATAGCGGGCTGAAGAGTGAGAAGGCGGTGAGGATGAGGCCGGAGACGATGAGGAAGATGGAGGTGACCAGGAGGAACTTGTACATCACCAGTGGCATCTTCTGAATTCTGAAGTGAGGGGCTTAATGAAGGCGTGAAGGGCTCGAATTTCGATATCAAGTGGGTACTTGTACGGAACGGAAGCGAAAGCTGAGAAGACGTAAAGTTTTTTGGTTCTTCTTCTTCTTAGTCTTCTTCTTACATTTAGTCCTCCTTCTTCAGATTATGTTAGTTAGCTCCAAAACAGAAACAGAAGAAAGAAAAGAGTCCGAATTAAGCATTCTGTTGAGCCGAAAACAAATTCGAGGTAGTTGTCGTTTCTATTGAAAATTTGACTCGAAAAGACTAGTGGGCAAATCAGAACAGAATAGGCGATGAGAAGACGTGGTGAGTTGTTGCACATTTTGGCAATCGGCACGTTTCAGTTCCTTTTCCCCTTGAGGGGTGTGTGTGGAGAATAATCAGAAAGCAAACAAGATGAGCAAGAGATTTATGGAGTGTCGAGTGGCGTTTTGGAAAATGGACCTCCAGGGGTTCCGATAATGGAACATTGGGGGGAGTAGAGAAAGGGGGAGGGAGGAAGGTTTGGTAGTAGACGCAGAGAAAAAGAGAGAGAGAGAGAGAGAGAGAGAGAGAGAGAGAGAGATTTGGTAATAGACGCAGAGAATAAGGCAAGATAGAGATAGAGTACGATAATAGACGCAGAGAAATAGACAAAATAGAGATGAACGTTGATAGTAGGCGCAGAGAAAAACATGGGTTGGGGTAGGCGCAGAGAAACAGACAGACTAGAGATTAGGCGTGAGAGTAGACGCAGACAAACAGACAAGCAGAAGATTTGAGAATAAACCCAGAGAAACAGAGAAGCCAGAGATATAGTGAGATAATAGACGCAGAGAAATTAACAAAATAGAGATTAGTTTTCATAATAGACGCAGAGAAACGGACAAGCTAGAAATGAGGCTTGATAGTAAACACAGAGAAGCAGATAAAGTGAGGATTAGATTTTATAATAGACGCAGAGAAGCAGACAACGTAGAGATTAGACTTGATAGTAGACGCAGACTAGCAGACAGGCTAGAAGTGAGTCTTGATAGTAGGCGCAGAGAAACAGACAAGATAAAGCTTTCGTTTTATAATAGACTCAGAGAAACTAACAAAATAGAGATTAGATTTCACAGACTAGAGAGGAAGATTGATAGTAGACGCTGACTAGCAGACAAAGTAGAAATAAGGTTTTATTATAGACGCAGAGAGCGAGAAATCGTAGAGATAAGGGTTCATATTAGACGCAGAGAAGCAGACAAAATAATATTTAGATTCCATAATAGACGTAGAGAAATAGACAAGGTAGAGATTAAACTTGATAATAGACGCAGAGAAACTAACAAAATAAAGATTAGGTTTCATAATAGACGCAGAGATGCGAGCTTAAGAAAGAGTCAAAGAAACAATGAAAAATTTCAAAACCCATCCCTCCCTCTCCACCCTCTGCTCTCCGGAAGCACTGATGTCCATATGGTTTGAAACAAGATTAAGATTGAACATTTTCGAAACGACGTTTGAAAAATTACGAAATGCACAT
Organism: Caenorhabditis imperialis; assembly: GCA_963572205.1. Taxonomy (NCBI): domain Eukaryota; kingdom Metazoa; phylum Nematoda; class Chromadorea; order Rhabditida; family Rhabditidae; genus Caenorhabditis; species Caenorhabditis imperialis. The sequence goes on from OY751543.1 coordinate 748,731, forward strand.
CCGATGCTATCTTGACAGAAAAATACGTGATTGACAATGCGGATTTGGCATTTTTTCTTAACTTTCTTTTAGTGTAGGTTGAATTTAGGTCAAATTTCAGTTGAAGTGGGAGAGGGTCCTCAAAAAGAATCAGAGTTCAAAAAGCTAGACAATTTCAAGGAGTGGGTGCCACGTCACGAGTTCTCACGATCTTAAACTAAACTTTTCGGGGGTTCAAAAACTAGCAGCGCTCTCGTCGAAATGAGAAATGTTTGGAATGCATCTGTCAACTTGACATGTTGCGTTTCAGTGAGTTTTTTCCAGTATCAGTAGCTTTATATGGATATGGATAATGAAATATGATTATCTTTACAAGGAAAAACGGAAAAACAAGGTGTTTATAGGTGTTAGGCTTCTGATAAGCTTCTGATAATCAGATCTGATTCATTCCGAGTTAGATCTAATAACGAACAAGTTAGAAAGGAGAGAATCAAGTAGCGACTCAAAAAGTACAAGGTGAAATCAAAAATGCAAAAAATCGTCTAGAATGCATGAAACTCTCCTTCACCCTTCACCAAATGAAAATGTTCTCACCCCAAGACAAATGCGCAGTACGAACATTTGTCATCAGCTCCGCAAAAAATGAGGAGCAAAAGGGAAATAGCGGCGACAAGGAAAAGGAAAATGAATGAAAATTTTCGGAGGCTGTGTTTGTTTGATGTGATGGGAGAGGAGCAGAGGCGCACTTTCATTAATCACTTTGGACCTTAAATGGAAAAAGGGAGCTGGAAAAGGAGCATGAATAGTTGCTCAGTTTCTCTAAAAATTGCTAAAAATTGAGGGTGAGAAACATGGTATTTTCATTGTCAAGTTTGAGCCCTCATAACTCCGCCCACTTTTGCTCTTTTTGCCTCAAAATTTCTAGAGATGCTCATTGTTATCAGGGCTACAAATTATCGGTTGAACACTTTTCATGAAAATTAAAAATGAGCAAGAAATTCGAGCATTTTTAAAAGTCTCAAATACCGATTTTGGAGCCCACGTAACTCCGCCCATTTTTGCTCTTTTTGACTCAAATTTTCTGGAGAGATGCACTGATATCAAAGCTACAAATTGCCAGTTAAGCACTTTTTATGGGAACCAAAAATGAGCTCGAAAATGCACATTTTCTAAAAAGCACTTTAAAAATTGAAATTATTCAGGATGTTTCAAAAAATCAATATAACTGGGTTCATATTGGGTTTCATAAAAAGTGTTTAACTAACAATTTGTAGCTCTGATATTAATGTATCTCTCCAGAAAATTTGAACCAAAAAGAGCAAACGTGGGCGGAGTTACGAGAGCTCAAAATTTCATATACTATTTCATGTTGTAACTGAAAACTCGAAATATCCAGTTCCGTTTTGTTTTTCATAAAAAGTGCTCTACTGATAATTTGTAGCTCTGATATCACTTCATCTGTCCAGAAAATTTGAGCCAAAAAGAGCAAAAGTGGGCGGAGTTACAAGGGCTCCAAAATCAGAAAGTATTTTAGCCTTTAGGTTCTAAATTTCCGAGTCCGATCTAAATTCTGAAGACTCTACACTTCACAAAACTAACGAAAAGCTAGTCTCTTCCCCCCTTCCCCAAAACCAAAAAAAAACTAAAAAAATAAAGGAAAAAAATTCCCGAAATCCAATCGGTCAAATTGGCAGGACTACATGAAGGAGACGTAAAAACAAAAGGAATGGAAGAATAAAAAAACAAAAAGAGCCCTGAAAAAGGGGCGTGGCCATCGAAAAACCGGATCGATAAAAGAGTAAAAAAATGATTTTTTTTTTGTGTCAAAAGATAAAAGCCGGTGGTCCGAAACACTTGTCGTCAATTTTGCTCACTTTTTCTTTTTGCTCAAGCGCCTCTGCGGGAGCCGCGAACCACCTCACCCATCTTCACACAATTGCATTTATTCGCTCTCTGTGTCTTGGCGATGAGAAAGTGCAACTAGAAGAAGAAGAAGGAAAAAGGAGTCTTCCAGTTGCTCGAGTGTTTTTCTTTTTTCTTTTCAAAATCTCGAGGTCATTGTTCATTTATGAATCAGAAGACGTCTACGTCTACTGAATTCGTACTAAGGAGGGTGGGGAGGTCAGAGGAAGAGAATTAGTTGAGTTAAAACGAGCTCTTTTTGCAAATTTATGGTCCTTTTGAAGCTCCTGTGGAGCTCCTGATGCTCTTTTCTCTTCTGCCTTCAGTTAAAGTTCCTGAATCACTCTAACAGTTGTGAGACCTCGTTTAATCATAAAACATACACAGATCATTAGAATAAATGGGACACCAGTGAGAATTGTGATAAATGGGAAAAAGGAGCAGAAAAAGAGCCAAAAAAAGAGCAAAATAATTAAGCCTTCTTGAAGAACGAGGTTATCGTCGCGGTCTTCTTGCCGGGTTTCGACGTGCCTGGAATCGGCGCCGTGATCTTCGGCTTTGGCTTTTCCGGAGAAGGCGTGCACTCCACTTGCTTCTGAACTTCTTTGGACACTGAAATAATTCAGAATTATCATCAGAAGATGTTGACGTGGCTCACCCAAATAACCATCCTCATCTACGAACGTCTCCATGACCTTCTCCATTCGAGTTGCTCGACGGCGTTCGGAGCCTTCTGGAGTTCTCTCCTTTTTGATGGTTTTCGGGGTTTTCGGAGCCTCCTCCATGGGCTCATCATCTGAATCCGCCACGATCAACTTCTTCGCCTTCTGCTTCTTATTCTCGTCGTTCACCTTGCTCTTCTTCGCCGGCGGCGCCTTCTCGGGAGTCTGCTCGCGAGACGATGGGAATTCGTCGTCGGATTGCTCGAAGACGCTCTTTTTGTGCTCTTGCTTCGGGGTGGGCTCTTTAGGGGTGGGCTCTTCATCATCCACCTCAATCTTCGGACGCTTCCGACTTTTCAGATAGTCTGGCGGTGGGGATGGAGACTTTCTAGTGGGTTCTGCCTGCTTTGCTATCGCTTTTTTGGTGAACATCTGCATCACTGATGCTTTCTTCTTGGGCTCCACTGGCTTCTTAGAAGACGTTGGCTCCGTCTTCTCCTCCTTCTGAGTCTTCTTCACCTCCTCCATTATCTCCTTCTTCTTCGGCTCTTGCTTCGGCACACTTTTCCCTTCCAAATCATCATTACTAGCCCACGCTCTTCCGTAGACCCTCGTGTCCTTTGGATTCGTGCGCTGAACACTGTGAAGACGTGTCGACGTGACTTTATCGAACTTTGACTTGACGTCTTCTAACTGCGACTCTGGTACCACCACGTGTTTATACATTTTGACGTCGCCGACGATGCATGGGAATTCAGAAGAGGACACCGTGCCGGAGACCTCGTACAGCGACCAGATCGGTTCGCCTTTCGATTTTACATAGGATTCGAGAATTCTGAAGGTTGAAAAATATTGATTTTTTGAAAATTTTCGAAGATTTGATACTTGATAGCTTCCTCCTTGGAAATTTCGCATTTTTCACTGAATTTTCTGACCGTCAGTGGATCGCAAATGGCGTCGAGTATACTGGCGAATTTCTCCACCATCTGAACGGAATTTTAATGGAAGCGTTGAAAAATCAATGAAAAGATATATTCAGAAGGAGAAAAGCCATTAAAAGCTGATATAAAGCTTGAAGTTTGAAATTTTATGATAAAAACAAAAAAAACCAAGAAAAAAAGAAAAAACAATGAGACCTGTATCACATGAAACTAGAAATTCACTAAAATTATCCTAAACTTTATCATTTATCATTTCTCTCCATCCGGCAGCAAATTAATCTCATCCGTGTTGATATCATAGTCCACGAATGCCCTCTCCATATTGTGCCACCTGCCCAGGAACCCGACGTCGACGATATTCCGATAGAGCTCCGTCCACGGCCAGTCCTTCAGATTCGAGTCCTGTGACGAGTATATCCGCAGTTTGTCGTTGTGATTGCCGGCGACCAGAAGCGAGAAGAACCACAGGTTGTAGTGGTGCAATCGGTTTTGGCTCAGGAGGAAGTCACGGTTCACAAGCTCTTTTCCTGGAAAATGATGAAATTTCAACTGGTTTAATGGGTGAAAACTCACTGGTAGCTGGATTGTGCTCGGAGCTCGGTACGAGCACTAACTGCTGCCGCTTTTCACAATAATAATCGAGCATCTCGAGCTCTGTGGGGTTTGTCTGATAGGCGTAGGTGAGAAAACCGAGTCCAGAGAAGACGATGGCTGTAAAATATCATTTCCAGCTTCTTGTAAACAAAAAAATGTACAAACCAGCTTTTAGGGGCTTTTCTTTACATCCAGTTGCAGTTTCTCGAGCCACTGTCGCATAATCTTTACCCATCCGCTGAAAGTACTCTTTGATGCTGACTCCGGTTCTCTGGAAGAAGCCGCGGACTGATGCGGCTGCCATTTTACCTGAAAATTGTTCAATTTTTATGAAAAATTGTTAAGAAATTGAAAAAAAAATTCAAAAATCACTGTGAAAAAAGAAAAAAAACCAAAAAACAAATTGAAATCTCGAAATTTTTTCAATTTTTTTCAAAAAAAAAAAGAAAATCACAACGACGCTCCGAAATAACGCAGGGTCTCGTGGCGCAGAGACTACGGTGGCACTCAATGTCGGCTGTGTGAATTTTTGTGTATAGGCGGCCCTGTGGAAAAATTCTGATTTCAGCAAATTTTTTCTGTTTTTCATGGCTTTCTGATTTTTTTCTAAAATTTATTGATTTTATCAATTTTATCATCTTTTTAGCGTTAAATTCATTAAGTTTCGAGGTGAAATATCGATTTTTGAGCCTGGGAGCCGTGGTTTTACATCTTTCAATTTATTTCTCATGTTCAAAAAGATATTGCTGAATTTTTTCATGTCTGCAGCTTGTTAATAGTGCAACTGAAAGTTGTTTACATTTTTTTGTTACTTGAGTCAATTTTCCCTTACCAATACCCCCGAGACGCCGTAATTTATGCTTGTAAACGATTTTTTTTCGATTTCCAACGTTATCAATACATTTTTCAGATGTCGGCCCCACTCAGACATCCAAATGCGGTGACGCTCCAGCCACCAACGGTGACCATCTCGCCGTTGATCCGTTTCGGACGCTACGCGGCTCTTTCCCTCGGAATCGTCTACGGTGAGTTGTTTCTTCATAAAAACAAGGCATTTTTCACTTGATAAAGTCAAACAGAGCCGTAACTATGCTCATAATCATAAAAAACGTTAATATATCATGAAGTCTATTCCAGGATTCTTCCGTCTCCGCTCGATTCGCGAATACCACGCTGATCTCCGTGAGTGGGAGCACGAGAAGGCCGTTGCTGCTGCTGAGGAGGCCGCCAAGAAGAAGAAGTGGCTTGCCAAGGACGAGATGAGATACCTCATGCAGGTTTGTAATTAAACTTGTTTATGAAAAAGCTTAAAAAAGAATTTTCTTTAAAGAAAATTCAGAAAAATCAATTTCTTGCATAAAAAAGGGAAAAGTTAATTGAAATCGGATTCCCATATCAAATTCATTCTAAAAATCAAAATATTCAATTCTGAAAATCGACGTCTTCTAAAAAATGAAAATTGCAGGTCGTCAACATTCCGTTCGAGGAGGGAGTCAAGCAGTTCGGAGTTGCCGATCTCTACAAGGAGGACTAAACATCAGACGGCCACCGACACGCCGCTTCGAATCCAGAAGAGCTTTCTCGCTTTTCGTTGGTACTTCATTGAATTATTTCTCGGAAAACGAGTCGTTTCTTCTCTATTTGAATGCGTGTTACTATTGTATTCTTCTTCAAATTTTAAAGTGTCTCGATTTGTTTTTGTAGTAGACGAAAAGGTTGAGTAAATGTCAATTTTTTTATTTTTTGTTGTTGCTGTTTAGAATTTCAAATTGAAAACATAGAATGAGCCTGACTCGAAGTCATCGAAAAGAATCACAATTGAGAAGAAGTTGTGTGGGGGGTTTGGTCAGAAAGGGCGGCGGAAAAAAATTTGAAAAAGGAAAATAGGAAAACAAATTTATAAAAGAATAGGAAAAGGCGAAAACGACCTAAAATAAATAAATAATTTAGGATAAAACGGACGCGGGGAAGGGAGGGGGGAGAGGGATATGTAGTTTGAATCTGAAAGTATTTCGTTCACGATTCGATACTTTTGTGGTGAAGTTTGGAGGGAAAGCAGTAGGGGGGACGACGAATTGGATCGTACAACTGATAAGTGTCATTGAAATCAGAATCCTAGAAACGGGGGGTGGATGAAAGACGCGGGGATGCTAACTAGGAAGTGACCGGTATTAGTTGTCGATGTCGGCGATGGGCTCCTCCGGTTGCAACTGTTTGCAGTACTGGAAGAGGATCTTCTGGTAGTACTCACGGGGTGTCAGTGTGCGAGCAGTTGAGCACCTGGAAAATGGAGCAAGTTTCAGTTAGATTGTGAAGCTTTTCAGCATATTTATATGATAAGTAGCCGAAAGATCTTTGAGCACATTCTTGGAATCATATTATAAGGAATGCTCCTCAGAGCCGAGATATGGGTCAGATCCAGACTTCTCTAACCCATATCTCGGCTCTCAGAAGCATTACTCATAATCTGATACCAAGAATGTGCTCAATGAGTTCTCGACTACCTATACTATAAAAGTACCACCCTCACCTGCTAGTATTCAAGTCAAGGCTCTCCATGCTCTGCAAAACTCGATCCGAGGCGAATGATAACGTCCTCGGGTGCTCGATCCACTTGAAATAGTAAATATCCGGCGGCACATACGGCCTTCCGCCAATCCAATTCAGATCGGGCTGCCGGCCATTGATCAGACAATCCAGTAGATACTCCTCGGGCAGTTGGGAGAGCTTCGTGAGCTGCTCGGCGGTGAGCCCGTAGTTCTTTTGGAGGAACGCCACGTAGCCGAACACTTCGCCAAGGTGCACCACTTTGCCGCCGATCGTCATGAATTGGCGGCCGAGGCTGCGGCCGTAGAAGTGAATGTCGCGGATGTACTCGCTGCCCACCAGGTCTGGAAATTGGCGATTGGTGATTGGTGGGAAGGGTGGAAGTGTGCGCAGGAATTGCAGAAAGGGGCGTGGATTTGGTGATTTTCATTGTTTTTCATCTTTTTTAGAATGTATTGTGAAAAAAAAATTCCTGCGACACCGGGCGAGCGCGCGAAAATTTGAATAGGCCCCGCCCACCGAGCGGTCGGCCGACGGTTCCCACACAAACACCACTGCGGCGTCGGCCGACCGCTCGGTGGGCGGGGCCTATTCAAATTTTCGCGCGCTCGCCCGATGTCGCAGGAATTTTTTTTTCACAATAAAATCGAAGAAAAAGTTTTGAAATGTCAAAAACCATGGAAAATCTACAAAAGCGGCCTTTTTTTTTATAGTTTTCCGCTTCGAGATCCATATTCTCAATATTTCGAAAGACTATGTAAAATTGAGAGAGTTTAGAGAAAAAGAGCAAAAAAAAAGTGTAGGTTAATAAGAGACGCAGAGAAATATAAGAAAAACTGTCTGAATTACAGTATTATCCATTTCTGACGGAGTGATAGTGCGCCCAGAAAGTGCAAGTGGGCGTGGCCAAAGATCTCGCCACGAAAACTTTTGTAATTTTCGAATTTTCGTCGTTTTTCCTTAATTTTTTCAGTTTTTCCAACTTGTAAAAATGTAGAATTGAAAAAAAAAATTTTGTGGTTGAAATTTTCCCAAAAATCGCCAGAAAAACGCAAAAAACTGGATCGATTTACAAAATTAGGGTATCGTTCGCGGCGAGACCCATGGCCACGCCCACTTGCAATTTCTGTGCGCACTATCACTCCGTCGGGAATGGATAATACTTTTGTTGATTTTTGGAGAATATTATGAATTTTTCAGATATTTTTCAAAAAAAAGTTCATCTCAACTATCGGGAATCGAAAAACACTGTCTAATCGCGGAGAGTGTATGAGAAAAACAAATTTCGAAGAAAAATCATGCAAATGAGAGACGCAGACATTTTTCAAACTTCATCTAATCAGTACTGCTCAATTCAATAATTTTTATAAAAAATAGGCAAACTAAAATTTTCTAATACTAAAAACCAATCCAAAAACTCTTACCGATGCACATGGTGGTAATGATAAGACCGACCACAATATAGGCCAAAGTTGCTGGGAGCCAATCCACGTTGGCAGGCACAATGTCACCGAACCCTGAAAATAGGATCTTAACTCTCTTTCTCTGCGTCTCTTCTGTAAGACATGTTTCTCGCTGTTCTGACTGTCTGCGTCTACTCATTAACACACCTCTCTGACTCTCTTTCTCTGCGCTCTCGCTGCCTCTTCTCTGACTGTCTGCGTTTCTTATCTAACGCCTCTCTCTCTCTCTCTCCCTCTCTCTCTCTCTCTCTCTCTCTCTCTCTCTCTCTCTCTCTCTCTCTCTCTCTCTTTCTCTCTCTTTCTCTCTCCCTCTCTCTCTCTCCCACTCTCTCTCCCTCTCCCATCACTACTCACCGATAGTTGTAACCGTAACGAAACAAAAGTAGAACGCCTCGAAGAACGTCCACTCCTCCCAATACCGTACTATATAAGCACCACCCGCCACGTAACCTGAAATATCCATTTTATTCCAAAGGGCTCTCGGAGCACTCACCCAGCATAATGAGCAAAATGAAGAGCACCGAGATGCGATGGTCGTGTTGGGTGAGTTCAAAGTTCTGGAAAATTTGCAGTTTTTGAAGGGAATCATGAAAATCATGATAATTAGAAAAAAAATTGAAAAAGGAAAAAAAAAAAGGTTACCGGTGGCTGTTCTTCCTCCTCATTGTCATTCTCCCCGTTATCACTGCCATCGTTGATTTCACTGATGTCTGGAAATTGGGGAACTTGTATATGGTGATATTTATATCAATCGACGCAGAATTTTACGCTGAACAAGATTGTAGTACTTCATTTTTTATGAAAAACAATTTTGATCGAGTTATGAGCGATTAAAGTTGGATCTAGCGAAAAGTGCAGAGCCAAACCATCCAAATCGAAAAAAGCCTATTCTTTCAAAATTATGGGGACAAAGTATAGAGTTATTTATATCAATCGACGCAGAATTTCATACTGAACAAGATTGTAGTACTTTTTTTCATGAAAATTACTTTTGACCGAGTTATGAGCGATTAAACTTGCGGCTTGCAGCGTGCACCTGGAGGGGCAGGACGTTTAACTTGGAAGGCTCGTAACTCGGTCAAAATTGATTTTCATGGAAAATAATGTGAAACAAACTTGTTCAGCATAAAATTCTGCGTCGATTGATATATAAATCTTTGAATTTCAATGAGTTTCAAGAATTTTACACTATTTTTAAAATATTCAAATTTTTTCAAGTTCAATTTTCCGTATTTTCCAAATTTTTCTCTCTTACAAACTGTGCAGCACACCTAATTCCAAAAATATAAATAACACCTAGAAGCTGATTCCCACAAAAAAACCAAAAAAAAAAAGTAGAAAAACAAACTATCAAAAGTGCCGGCATCGGAAACATTATCCCTCTGCTGCTTCTTCTTCCTGCCGCCACCTCCAGCACTGGCCGCCGTCGCCGCCACCGTCGGATTGTTGTTGTTGTGCTGATACAACTTCTGCGTTCTTTGCAACAGCTCCAACGTCGGCATCGGGATGTGACGACGAGGCAGTCGGATCCAGCAGCACGCCCATTTGACACACTTCAAACACGAGTTGGTGATGAACGAAATCACTGCCACGTAGCCGTTGTGCAGTTTGACGATGTAGGCTGCAAAGCGGGTGTGTGGTGAGGATGGAAAAAGCAGAATGAGCCGGAGCTTACTGGCAAGAAATCGTCCGATATCTGCGATGGTGACGAGGATCAGAGGGATACCGAGGAGCGCGTAGAAGATGATGGCGACGCGGCCCTCGTCGGTTCGGGGCACAATGTGACCGTAGCCTGGAATTAGATCGATTTGAGCAGTGATATGAGCTTCTGAAGCTGCCAAAATAGTTTATCTACAGCTTAACCTTATTTCCTTTTTATTTTGCTGACTTTTTTTCCAAATTTTAGTGAAAACATTCACCATTTTGGAGCCCTCATAACTCCGCTCACTTTTGCTCTTTTCAGCTGAATTTTTCTGGAGAGATACTTTGATATCAGTGCTACAAATTATTAAATTAACACTTTTTATGAAAAGCAAAAATGAGCAAGAAATTGAGCATTTTGTGAGCATCTTAAAAACGGTTCGAAAATCGACATTGGAGCCCTCATAACTCCGCCCACTTTTGCTCTTTTTGGCTCAAATTTTCTGGAGTTACCCATTGATATCAGAGCAACAAATCATCAGTTAAACACTCTCAAAGAAAATCAAAAATGAGCAAGAAATTTCGAATTTTCGAAGGGCATATTTCAAGCCATTTTCAGCGCAAGCATGTTTTAGAAAATAGAAAATATATCTGTAGGTTTTCATTTTCATAAAAAGTTTTCAACTGATAATTTGTAGTTCTGATATCAATGCATCTCTTCAGAAAATTTTAGTCAAAAAGAGCAAAAGTGGGCGGAGTTATGAGGGTAGCTCTTTTTGTGTAGTTCTCGTGGACAATTTCATTATTCTAAAATTCTGACGACAATTCTATCATCTTCAGCCACTCCTTCACTTCTATACCGGTAACTCCTATATCCTAAACTTGCAAAATTGCTCACAAGTTCCAACTTCCACCCAACTCATTTATCACCCTCCCCTCTCCCCCAAAAATATTTCATTATTCTATTTCACCCGACTCAACCCGAGCAGTAAATCAATCTGCAGCAAAGTGCAATTGTCTCATCGGGAGCCCTTTTGGACATGATTGCGTCAGATAGCATAAGTGGTCCGCCAATGCTCCGGAGCGCCGAAGTGTTCCCGCGAGACACGGCGAGATAGTGTGGCGGGGGTGAGAGACGCAGACAAAGATTAATGGATTTTGAACATGGACCCCTTATCTCGCCCAATTAATCAGGCGCCCGATTTTTATGGGTGGTGTTAAGCGAACGGAAGTGGAGCGAAATGTCGAAACATATGGTATCGTAATCCCTACCTATCGTCGTGATCGCCGTCCAGGAGAAAAAGATGCTCGACATGAAGGACCACTTCACGGGGCCGTCGCCATAGATGACGTCGTCGGGTGTCATGTAATTCCTGGTGTAGTCCATGAAGACGTCGCGTATCAGTTCGTCCATCCCGTCGTTGGCGGTTTGGCGCCACGTGGAATAGGCGGTACCGTTGCTGCTCATTCGCCACAGGTGGTCCATGACGCGGTTCTTTAGGGCGCCTATCCGTCGTGATGTCTCGTTTCGCAGGTGTTGTTCGTATGGTTTTTCGTACTGAAAGTTGATTGGTTTTGGTTTGTTAAAGATTTTCGAGAAACTGATAAAGTTATTCTGTTCAAAAGTCGTCATTGAAAAACTTGTTTCCAATTGATTTAAGGTCATTTTAGAGCCCTTCTAACTCCGCCCACTTTTGCTATTTTTGGCTCAATTTTTCTTGAAGAGATGCACTGATATCAGAGCTACAAATTATCAGTTGAACATTTGTCATGAAAAGTGATATTAACTTGGTTATATCAATTTTTTGAAACATCTTGAAAATTTTCAATTTTTAAGATCCTTTCAGAAAAAGCTCAATTTCTTGCTCATCTTTGATTTTCATGTAAAGTGTTCAACTAAGATTTTGTTGCTCTGATATCAATGTATCTCTCCAAAAAATTTGAGCCAAAAAGAGCAGAAGTGGGCGGAGTTATGAGGGCTCCAAAGTCGGTTTCTAAGACTTTTTCAAAATAACTCAATCTCTTGCTCATTTTGGATTTTCCTAAAAAGTGCTCAACTAATAACTTATTGCTCTGATATCAATGAGTCTCTCCAGAAAATTTCAGCCAAAAAGAGCAAAAGTGGGCGGAGTTATGATAGAACAATTTCACAACTGTAATTTTGATAATCCAAAGTCCTCGAGGACTACAAAATTTCAGTTTTTGCGTGTAGTTTGTGTTGTAGACGTGAACTACAACAACCACAAACTACGCTCCATGAACTTTTCCTCCAAAAAAAAACTCACATGATGAAAACATAACGCCCCTATCAATGTGTAGGTGACCGACAGTAGAACCAGTCCAAAATGAGGTAGTGCGATTTTGAACCACTGAAACCATAATTTTAATTTTCCTCATAACCCAATTTTCTCCTTCCCCTCCTTTTCACCCCCCGACGCCGCATTTCGCACGCGAGAAAGTGTCTTCGGCGTCACCGGTCTGCGTCTCTCCCATTCACACACTCTCTCGTCTCACTGTCCGGACTCGAAGATAGTCCCTCGGGGACCGACCACTTTTGACCCCCCTCGCTCTCGCCTTCTTTTTTTGGTGCAAAGCGAGGAGCAAGTTTTGCGATCCGAGAGCTCGTCTGTTGAGGCGGCAACTCGGCATGTGTGTGGTCAGAAAGAGAGATAAAAACGTCAAAATTTTTTGGGGTCTGGTGGGAAGGAAGGAAAAAGTTGGAGAGATGGGTAATGTCAAAGATCGTAGTGTTGTACCTGACGAAAAAAATGCAGATTGGATAACCTACAGTCTAGTGAGAGAGAGAAAGGGAGAGAGAGAAAGGGAGAGAGAGAGAGAGGGAGAGAGAGAGAGAGAGAGAGAGAGAGAGTAGACGCAGACAGATAGAAGAGGCATGTCTTACATAGGAAACGCAGATGGCTAGAGAGTAGACGCATAGAGTGCATGGAACCGAGAGACGCAGACTCTCTGACTACCTGCGTCTCTTCACACTTTCTCTATGAAATGCGCTTTTTTCTCTGCACTCTCTCTGTCTCTTTCCTCTACCCGTCTGCGTCTCTTCTGTAAGACATGTCTCTCCTTCTTCCACCGTCTGCGTCTACTCATTAACTCCCCTATCTCTCACTCTGTTCAATAGAGCGCAATTGCCAACTCACATTTTTCGCGCCCGTCCACCACTTCTTCTCGGCCGGCTCATCGGGCTCCTCTTCCAGATTCTCGATCTCGCCCTCCTGTTTGTCCAAGTAGAGATTGAGCCGTTCCGCACTGAAAACATCTCGAGTGAGAGAGTACACGATTCGAGGAGACGCAGACTGTCTGACTGTCGGCGTCTCTTTGAATCGTGTGCTCTATCACTTGAATTCCTTTTTCCCTGAATATGCGAACATTCCCTTGTTTTACATGTTTCCCCTTGTTTGTGTTGCACACGGATTATTGCCCGAAAGTGTGTGTGTGTGGCGCTTTTGGTGAGGGGAGGGCGAACAAGACCGAACAAAAAAGAGTTCGGACGCATCACTCACTCGCCACTTTTTGCTCCCCGCCGTCACTAGTAGAGGAAGTCAGGGACACACACAACACAAACAGACATATTATGTGTACACGAAATTTTTGAATTATTACCATACTTTGTGTAATGCCCAGTGTATAGGTTGTTATGCGCCCCAGACTCGGCGCTATTTTTATCTTTTATCGCGAGCTCTGGAGCCCATTGCTCACTCGGGTGCCAATAAAAGTGGCCATTCGGACTGTCATAAACACGAGCCGGGGTTTTATATCATCTAACAGGTGCTATCAGGACGTCATGGGGGGAAGAGGGAGGAGGGAGCGATGGAGAGGGGAGAAAGAGTCTAGTTGTCTGCGTCTATTCTCTAGCACAGGTCTATAGTTTGTCTAGCTGTCTGCGTCTCTTAATTAGCAGAGGTCTCTAGTTTGTATAGTTGTCTGCGTCTATTCTCTAGCAGAGCTCTCTAGTTCGTCTAGTTGTCTGCGTCTCTTAATTAGTAGAGGTCTCTAGTTTATCAAGCTGTCTGCGTCTATTCTCTAGTGCATGTCTCTAGTTTGTCTAGCGATCTGCGTCTATTATCTAGCACTGCTCTCTAGTTTGTCTAGCTGTCTGCAGCTGCGTCTACTCTCTATCACTATTCTCTCAACTGTCCAGCTATCTGCGTCTACTCCTTATCACAGCTCTCTCACCTGTCTAACCGTCTGCGTCTACTACCTATCTCTTCTATCTCTTCTCTCTCTCTCTCTCTCTCTCTCTCTCTCTCTCTCTCTCTCTCTCTCTCTCCCCTTCCTCCTCCTCCCTCTACTTCTCCCACCAACTACCAAAATCTCAACACTTACTAATGCTCGCTGAGCCGAAACCTGGAAGCCGGCGTGGCAAAAAACGAGGCCGACAGTCTTCCTTGTACGTGCATGGATAGATGAAAAATGCTCGCAAAAAAGCGAATAAGGATGGGTAAAGTGTCTGCGCGAATTACGTCCCCCCTCTCGTTGTGTCGAATTATTCAGTAGCCCTCCTGTGCCTTTTAAGGCGAAGAAGGCATCCTTGTGGAAACTTATTGGGGGATAGGAAGGTGCAAAGTACTTGTTGGTGAGGAAGATATTTTTATAATAAAGCTCACATTAACAAGTACAGAAGTGGACCTACCTCAACTCCTCGATATCATTATTATTATTCTGTTGGTCTACCGCCGTCAATGACGCGATCTGCTGCAGATTATAGAGCGACGGTGGCGAGGACGGAGGGCCCAGCGAGATGCCCGGCGACGAGGGCCGGTGGTGGCGTTGAAACGACGACGTCGACGGCTGGTACGAGATTTGCGGGTTCGGCGTCGACGCGCGATGCTTCATGTACATCGGATTCAACATCGTCTAGCGCTTCTTCGACGGTCGCCGCCGCGCGACCGTCACACCCACGTCGCCTTCTTCGCTTCCTCTGCTCGTCGGGATCCGGGTCAGTGGTGCTGGTGGTGGGGCTGGTGGTGTCGGGAGATGTCGTGCTTCTTCGGGCTCGTCTCATCCGCATGTGAATCGACGCATTGGGGTGGGGGAAGAGGAAGAGCACGTCTGTTTTATTGGTGACAATTGGCAGAGGTGATAAAGAGGAAGCGGAGGGAGATATGTACTTTCGGATGAGATGCAATGATGCTCTACTGCACTTGTGATAGAGTTAAAGGAAGAACTTTTAAAAAGTGCGCTGCCAAAATTGTATAAAGTCTTGATCTAGTTTCATCGCCATTTTAGATCCAGAGACTCTGACTCCCCTTTGAATCCAGTTAGAGGCGCAATTCCACTAATTCGCGACGCCCTCCCCCTATTCTCTTTTACCCAATCTCAATCCCATGCCCAATCCCAAGACTTCAGAACGGAAAAAGTGCAATGGATATATATATAATCAGATATGGCCTCAAGGCGGTTCATATTGAGCAGAAGCAGAAGAAGAAGAAGGCGAAGAAGACGAAGAAGAGTTTGCGGATATGAAACACACGCTAATCTGATTGAGGAGAAGGAGGCGAATATTGAAAGAGCGGGGAGATGCGTGATATTCGTCGAACGAACTTTTTTTTTGGGATCGAGTGGAAAATGGGTTTCCGTTTTTTTTGGAAAAGGGGAGGGGAGGGAGTGGCGAGTATAGCTATAATGAGAAGGTGTTATCTGGAGACGTCAGAGTTCTAGGGGAAGAGATGGAGCTCTAGAAGCTGGGATTATTGCTGGTCAAGTGATAAAGGTGAGAGAGTACATGATTCGAGGAGTCGCAGACTGTCTAACGAGCTGCGTCTTGTAGAGCACATGCTCTCTAGTTTGAGATACAGTGGAGCGCGTTTTCACATAGGGATAATATGTAGGGTTCAATGATCTTGGCTCAATTGAACTGATTGTGAAAGTTACGGGCTGATAATTAAAATGAGTGAGATAGAGTAAATTTCGAGCTCAATCTACTATACTTGTAGTTGTTTCAATGTGAACTAGATCTAACTGTGAGCAAGTTTACGAGCTCTTTTCAAACTCTGTCAAGACATCTGGAGATTCGGAATTAGATCGAACTCGCAAATAGATCTGATTCTGATTGAACTCTGCTAAAAATCAAACAGATCAGTAGATCTAACTCCGAACGGGATCGATCTATACTAAAAGTAGACCATCATCAAGTAGAAACAGCTCAAAATTTATCTTCTTATCGATCAGTTACTAGATCTAACTGCGAGTTCAATCGATCTTTAGTGAATCTAGGGTATCATCGAGTAGACGCTCCAACTTTATCTCTAGGCTCTTCAAGTGAGCTCACTAAATCTCGAGCTGCAACTAGGCTCTCTAAATCTCGAGCTCAAACTGAGCTCTTCTCATCTCGAGCTGAAATTGAGCTCTTCTCATCTCAAACTGGAAATGAGCTATCCAGAGTTCGAGCGAAAACTGAGCTCTTCTCACCTAAAACTGAAAGCTAGCACCCCAATACTCATCCTAACACTGAGCCATCTACACCTCAACCTCAACCCCAAAACCAAGCTCCACCCCAGATCCTACCTAATCTCCCGGACCAATCTCCCTCCCCCTGGATCTCCCCAAATGTCACCCCCGAAAACCCCGAAAACCTAAAAACCTAGACAAGAGAGTAAAGACAAAAAGGCAAGAAGTGCACAGACACTGACAAATCTGAGTCGAAAAGTGGGCGTGGGGGGGGGGTCTCAAGAATAGTGGGGGGTATCTTTTGGCGACTCTTCCCCCCCCCCCCCCCCCCCCCCCCCTTCTCGCCGACCTGCGGCGCCGCCCACTTTCTCGTTCTTCTCCTCCGGGACGTTTCGAAACGAGAGGCGGGGAGGAGGAGGAGGAATCTGGGTATGAATATGTTGGTGTGTAAGGAGTCGTCCTCTTCACACATCCACCACCACCACCACCACCAAATACGCAACTTTTCGGCGCCCTCTGGCCCTCGCTCTGGCCCCCCGCCACACACACACATATTTTGTGGAAAGAAGACAAACAGGGAGAGTACTCGGCGAGTTGGAGAGCAAGAAGACAATGGCTGTCAGAATTTGCATAGTTTTTCACGGACCCGGGGCGATGTGCTCAAAAAAGAGACGAGCCGGGAGGGTACAAACGGGTGTGGGTTCAGAGTTGAAGTTTGGGGGGTTGGGAGGTCATACTGTATCTGAACTGTTTCTGAACTGTCAAATAGTTCGAAAAGAGTTGAACTGTAATGAAACATCCAGTTTCAGATGTCTCTAGTATACAGTACCGTTGAAAATAGAGAAGTGAATCAGGTGACTTTAGAGACTTTGTGACTCCGCCCATTTTTGCTCTTTTTGGCTCATTTTTTCTGGAGTTACTCATTGATATCAAAGCTATATAATGTCAGTTAAACACTTTTTATGATATTCAAAAATGAGCTAGAAATCAAGCATTTTTGAAAAGAAGTCTCAAAAACCGTAATTTTGGAGTATGGCTCAAAGATTCCGGAATTTCGAGCTCATTTTGAATTTTCTTAAAAAGTCTTTTATTGATGATTTATAGCTCTGAAAGTATTGTATCTCTCCAAAAAATTTGAGCCAAAAAGAGCGAAAATGGGCGGAGTTATGAAGAGTGCAAAATACTCCTGAATGAGCATGTTAAAATTTGATAAAATGTGCATTTTTGAGCTCAATTTTGATTTTCATGAAAAGTGTTCAACTAACAATTTGTAGATCTCATATCAATGTATTTCTACAAAAAATTTGAGCCAAAAAGAGCAAAAGTGGGCGGAGTTATGAAGGATCTTCAATTCCCATTAAAGTCCACTGTTTACAATACAACTTTTTACAATAATCAACATAGCAATCAATAAAAACCAATAAAATCACTAACTTTTTAATTTTCTCCATTTGCTCCACGGACGCTGGAAACAGTGCTTCCAGATAGCTCACTGATAACCGCATCTTTTGATATTTCTGTTGCCACGGACTATTCAACATGTTCTCCGTCTTGCCTTTCTCGTTTCTCTTTGCGATTTTCATCCTTGGACCCATTTTGATAGTCATTTGCTCCTTCTTGTTTTGCACATACGGAAGGGTTTGAATAATAGCGGCAGACATGTTGGGAAGTGGTAAAAGGTTCAAAAGTGGATGCGAATGAGGGAGGGGAAAAGTTAAGAAGCTTTCGGGTTGTCTTGAAAAACTTGAAAAACTCAAAATGGCCCCAGGCAAATGTGTTACAAGAACGTTTTTAGACAATGAAAAACGAGCAAAAAGTGATAAAACTCACCGCCGGTAGATGTGATGGGCGAATTTGGCGCGTGCGAACATTCTCGTCTATCGTCTTCAGATGATGACGTGGCGAACTTCAAACATAATTGAGACCGCCTGTACTGGAAGTCATTATATTCAGAATCAGAAGGAGATTGATAAAAAGTGAAAGAGGACAAGTGAAACAAGAATCTAAAAGTAATGAGAAGAGCCGCAACTCCGGAACCAGGTGGAGGGGAGAAATAGCGTGTGAGACTGAGAGACGCAGAGTATGTAGATTGGATTTCAATACCGGAGATCGGCAGTGGGGGAGTCGTGGGACCCGCACTAATTTTGTTTTGTAAGTCAAGAAAGACGAAGAAGAAGTATAAGACGAAGAATTCCACTTGAAAGTGCAAAAGTGCCATGTTCTTGTTAACTCAAATGCTTGTTTGGTGCACCTATTCAACTTCCAAACGGGGTAAAAGATAATTGGCGGGAGGTTCAGCGCTTCAGAAGGGCTTATATCTATATTTTCCCTATTTTTCGGGTCAAAATGGCGGGAAAAAAGGGGGCGCCGAGAAAAAGGGCTCGAAAAAGTGTCGTGAAATGTGAATAATTGAGTGCGGATGCGGTGATGCGCGGCCAGATCTCTCTTTGAAGGCGTCGAAAAGTGTTGGTGACGTCGAGAGAGAGAAGAGGCAATTGTTTAATGATGATGAACTATGGATGATTGAAATGTGCAAGACTAAACAATAGTGTGTCTATGGGGGATCTATGCTTTGAAATTGGGGATGGAATGCAAGTTTGCTCTATCGAGAGGCGTAGAAGTGCGTAATGAAGAGACGCAGACAGTTAGACGGTTTCTCTAGCAGTCTGCGTCTCTGCTGATAGCGCGCTCTCTCACTGGGATGCAAAATTTCGAATGTCGCGCGTATTTTTTGCAGAAAAAGGTATTCTGATACAAATTTTAACGATATTTAAACGAAAATCACGAAAAATGGACTTTTTTCATGAGATTTTTACCGTTTTCAAGTTCTGTCCAATAGAGCGCACTTGCACATGAAATTTCCTACAATAATCTCCCAAAACCCTAAAAAAACTCGAGTACGAAAACAGCTGACATCTGGAGAATTTGATAAAAGATAAAATCATCGTGTCCAGCTCCCTCTCTCTCTTTCTCTCACTCACTCTCGATCTCTCTCCCTCTCTCCCTGGATCTACGAGAAACATGTCCAGTGGGAGAGGGCACTGAGAAGCAGGATGAGGTGTCTATAAAACAGATGGATGTCGCGGTGAAATGTTCCACCCGTGGTGTCAGTTGTTGCTTTTCTTTTGTTGCACACCAAATTTTTGGGGCGACGGCGGAGGATAAATGATATTATCATAAGGAGAGAGAGAGAAAGAGAGATGTGATAATGAGTAGACGCAGACAGTCAGAGGTGAGAGAGGTGGCTTACAGAGGAGACGCAGGCAGCTAAGCAGGCGAGAGAAACGTGTTAGAGAGTAGACGCAGACAACTAGATACGTGAGAGTGGCGTGCTAAAGAGTAAACGCAGACAGCTAGTCAAACAGAGAAAGAGAGTGAGAGACCTGCTTAACAGAGGAGGCGCAGACAGCAGACGAGGTAGAGACCAGTCTAATAGAGTAGACGCAGACAGTAGAGAAGTGAGAGACATGGTTTCTTGAGTAGACGCAGAGAGTCAGACACCTAACTTCAAGTGCTCATATCTTTGCTCCCAGGCATCTTTAACAAATTCTGAATACAGTTTTGAGAAGCTCAGAGCAAGAGCTCCAAACCTAGTACTAATAAGGACAGTTATAATGGTTATTGGGCATTCGTTAGTGATAAAGAGCTCTTACAGTAACTATCATCGGGGTCATTGAGCTCATCACATCTAACTTGATCAATCGGAACCTTAAGTTTTGCTCTATAGAAAGAAGTAAAAGCTCATTATACTGATAACGATACTGATAACCCCAGAATTCCGATCCTCCCGCTTCCGAAGAATCAGAAGGATCATGAACCAACTCTCCAGACAATAGCTCCAAAAATAGCGCACCAATATGCAAAATTAGAAGTTCCCAAAGATCCTGAAAAGAGAAAAACCCAAACTGCAAGCCTGACTAGCCGCATTGTGATGGGTCGCAAAGTGCGTGGTCAATAGTTTATTCATAACTATACCGCCAGTGTGTGTCCCCCCAACACTTTCCACTTTTTTGTGGTTGGTTGGCTGTGTGTATTTGGTGAGGGTCAAACAATTCTGATGAGATGACGTTGATGCATTTCTAGGTACCAAGCTCGTTTATAGTTTTGAAGAGAGAAAGAAAAAAAACGATGTATAAAAATGGGTATCGGAATAAGATGTGCGAAACCAGCACAAGGATTAAATTGTCAAAATTCTTGGCGCTGGGTGGAAAAAAAATAAGTTGGACGCGGTTCCTCGCGAGTCCGAGTTGAGCATTATTCGATTATGGGACCCGAGGACATTTTCGGAAGGAGCAGATCTGTGGAGGAAGGAAACGACTCACTCTTCAAGTCGTGTTGATCGCGCCGTGTGCATCGAATTACGGTTCGAAAAGTCCGACTCGCGGTAGCTTTGAGGTAGAGATCTGGAAATGGCTCAATGGTGAATTAGGAATAGAATTTAATTTTTTGTGATTTTGTATTGGTTTTCAAAATTTGGATTATTGTTGTTTTCGGGTTGTTTTAGTTCATTTTCGAGCTATCATAACTCCGCCCACTTTTGCTCTTTTCGGCTCAAATTTTTTGAAGTTGCTAATCAGTATCAAAGCTACTCATTATCAATTACACACTTTTTATAATAGTCAAAATTTGCTCGGTTATATCGATTTTTCTGAAAGCCTATTGGAAAAAGGATATCTGGTTTAGTGCCACCTTCTACTTATCATAACTCCGCCCACTTTTGCTCTTTTTGGCTCATTTTTTCTGAAAAGATGCATTGATATGAGCGCTACAAATTATCAGTTGAACACTTTTCATGAAAATCAAAAATGGCTCGGTTTTATCAATTTTTCTGAAAGCCTACTGAAAAATGGGTATCTGCTTTGGTGCCACATTCTATCTATCATAACTCCACCCAATTTTGCTCTTTTTGGCTCAAATTTTCAGGAGTTACTAATCAATATCAGAGCAACAACTTGTCAGTTGAACACTTTTTATGAAAATCAAAAATGAGCTTGAAAATGCACAATTTTGAAGATGACCCTAAATTTCAAAAAACCTGTCTCATTTTTGAGTCCAATTTCAATTTTCGTGAAAAGTGCACAACTAACAACAGCTCTGATATCAATACACATCTCCAAAAAGTTTCATACCAAATGAGCATTTATGGGCGGAGCAACATTATCAACTCACTCATAACGATGCAGGAGCAGGTTGGGCATGAGCAGGTGAGTCAAATAGCGCCTCATATAGCTCATTTTCTAATTCATAGTAGTAGAAGAGACGGGGATGTGTCCAAAAAATGTGCTCACGGGTGCTCTATTACATCAGGCCTCACCATGAAAACCGCCTTGTTCATATTTTTATGTTATTATTTATTCGCGCTTCTTTCTGGGCCCCCATCCTGCGTCTGTGTGTCGTGCCATGCGCCTATTACTACACCGGGGACGCTTAATTTTTTTGGAGGAAAAATGGATGTAGGAACGGAATAGGGGAACAGGAGGATGGAGGAGGGGTGATAGTGTAAGCGGGAAAGGGGGGGGGTACTGTAGTAGAAAAAGTACAGTAATCCATGAAAGTTGAGATGTGATTTTGAGAAGGTCAAATTTATAAACTGATAGCTAATGATATGGCCTAGAAAGTGAGGTCTAGGCCAAAAGGAATTGATGTTCTTGATGGCCTAGAAAGTGAATCCTAGGCCACAAGAAAATGATGTTTCTCATGGCCTAGAAATGGGATTCTAGGCCACAAGGAATTCAAACTCATTATGGCCTAGAAAGTGAATCCTAGGCCACAAAAATGAATCATTCTAATTTTCACTATCACGTCAGATTGCACCAGAACCATCAGAAGCTCCGACTCTATCAAATGAGCATTTTCAAAGAGCATTTTCAGGGAAGAGCTCAACTACAAACTACAAAGTCTGAGCTCTGAGTCATTTCAGAGTACTTTGTGGCTTTCAGAACTTCCAGAACTTTCAGAAGCTTCCCTGTTTTTGGGACATGGTTATGAGAAATATGAGCTTCAGAAAAATATCTTTCTCTGAGTCTCTCTAGATGAGAGAGTACTTGTCGATTTCAAAATTTTTACTGAACGTCTATATCTTTACAACTATTAGCTTTTCCACCCAAAAAAGAGCATAGCTATGATTATTTCTCTGCATCTCTCTAGATGAGAGAGCATTCCAAACCTGCTATCTTTCTCTGCGTCTCCTCACACGAGATAGCACTTTCTAGTTCAACACTTCCAAAAACTCACGGCGGAACAGGCGGCGGCGCGATGAACGTGCCGATCAGCGGCTGCTTCATCGTTCCACTCCGACTGGTGGATGGCACCGCCACAAACTGCTTCATGATGTGGCTGAAAATCTTCTCCTTTTTAACGATTTCATTTTCTAGAAGATAAGTACTTATCAACCGCTGTCCACCGGTAGTTTCATCCAGATTGAATGATGATGGTCTGGAATATAATAGATAAAAGAAAAAGAAAAAGGAGAAAAGAGAAAGGAAAAAGGCGAAGTGTGCAAGTGAGAGGGGGAGGAATATATCTCT
Organism: Caenorhabditis imperialis; assembly: GCA_963572205.1. NCBI lineage: Eukaryota > Metazoa > Nematoda > Chromadorea > Rhabditida > Rhabditidae > Caenorhabditis > Caenorhabditis imperialis. Next base: position 771,392 of record OY751543.1, read on the forward strand.
AAACGTCTAAAACTTCAAGAATAAAGAAATACGTGAACACACTCGAACTCTTATGACTATGTCGGTGCCACATTTCTCTAACACTCTCCCTTTCCCACACTGTCTCGCTAATTGTCTCCAGGCCTCTCTGCTCCAAGAGCATCATCATAAGTTTAATTGTATTATGTTAGTTCATTTTGAAAACGACACTTCAAAAAGTTTGAGCCGAAAAAAAAGAGGGGGGAGAAATTCCAAGTATATACTACCTTGCGTCGGTGAGGGCGGACACCATTTGTCATCGAGAACTGCGAGTTGACAGAAGGAGGGCGAGTATTTTGCAGGGTTTTTCAGGAAATAATTGCTCAAAACTTGATGTTTTCGAGGAGTTTTTGGGTAGTAGAGCAGGAGAAGAGCGAGGGGGGTAGGTGTTAATTTGTTGTTGTGGTCAAGAAGTTGGAGTGAGCAGGTGAATTAGCAAAGTTTTTGCCTTTTTAGTCTGCGTCTATTAGCCAAAAGAATTTCTCGTGCTCTAACTGTCTGCGTCTATTGTATTAGGTTCTCATTTCACTGTCTGACTGGCTGCGTCTCTTATTGTAGATATGGATCTCATGCTCTAGCTGTCTGCGTCTATACTTCTGGTTATGCTTTTCACTCTTTGATTTCCTGTGTCTCTTTCTGCTAATCATATATCTCACTCTCTAACTTTCTGCGTCTCTCATTGTAGGTATGAATTTCGCTTTCTAACAGTCTGCGTATATTCTTCTAGCCGTGTACCTCACTCTCTAACTTTCTGCGTCTATCATTATAGCTTGGTATCTTACTCTCTCGCTGTCTGCGTCCAATCTTCTAATCTTGTACCTCACTCTCTCGCTCTCTGCGTCTATTCTTCTAACTATCCTCCTGACTCTCTAACTCTCTGCGTCTCTTATTCTAGCCTAGCATCGCACTGTCTAACCTACTGCGTCTCTTACTGTACTCATCTATCTCACTGTCTAACCTACTGCGTCTCTTACTGTACTCATCTATCTCACTGTCTAGCTGCCTGCGCTTCTTACTGTGCCTATGAATCTCACTATCTAACTGTCTGCGCCTATTCTTCTAACCATTCTTTTCACTCTCTCACTCTCTGCTTCTCTTACTGTAATCACCCACCTCGCTGTCTAGCTTCCTGCGTCTCTTATTGAAACCATGCTTCTTACTGTCTCACTCTCTAACTGTCTAGATCTCTTACTCTAGCCATCCATCTCACTCTCTAACTGTCTGCACCTTCTCACACTCTAACATTCCACGACTACTACTCTAATCATAGCTATCACTGTCTAACTTCCTGCGTCTACCCTCTAACTATCCTTCTCTCTCTCTCTCTCTCTCTCTCTCTCTCTCTCTCTCTCTCTCTCTCTCCCCTCTCTCTCTTTCTCTCTCTCTCTTACAATCTGTCACTTAAAAGCTATCTTTTCAAAATACAATGAAAGCTGCCAGATTTTAAAAAAAGCACAAAAAATCAGAAAAAAGTTCGTGAACTGATAATGCTCACTCAACTAAACCAAGCTCCTATAACTTCTACTTCCCCGTTTTTACGTTTCACCTGTTTGATCAAAATTCGATCAGAATATTCAATTAACCGAGTACCAAACATCACATCACAATTCCTATATTTAGAACAAAACCTGGTTTTTTGGTTCCAAAAAAAAAATTCAAAAAAGTTCACCAAAAAAAGAAAAAAGAAAACAATAAAGGAGCAAAATGAACACTACAAATGTATCCGGTGGAGATGACGTGCCGTGTGTGCTCCAGAAGAAGAAGAAGTATAGAAGGGCCCCCACCACCACCACGTCTGTCATTTCACCACAATTACCGCAGGTGTGTGTGTGCCCCCAAGCTTTCGGCTATTTCTTTTTCTAAAGGGACCCATGCCCTATTATTTGTCAGTGTGTGTGTGTGGGGAGAGGGAGAGCAAAAATTGGTGCGAATTTGCGAATTATGGTGGTGGTGGTGGTGAGAAAAACGAGAAGGGGGAGGAAGTGGGCAGGAAAATCGGGTTGCTATCAGAGGTTTTTGGTTGTTGCACCGGATGTGCATTTAGAATGTGCTGGAAAGAAGAAGGAAAATTGCTCAGTAAACCTACAGTACTACTCATTTCTGAGTAGCAGCGGAGACAAAGATCCTTTAATCTCTGTTTCTCTCGACTCTCTCGCAGCGCTGTTCTGTCTCACTTCTTGGGCGCTGCGATTTGAACTCAACTGGCATCTCCTCAGAAAACGATAATAAGTGCGCTCTAATTCAAAATGATGAGAATGGAAGAGAAAACGGTGGATTTTAGACCATGGCCATCGATTTTTCAGATTGGTGGTCGTGTTGTGCAGTAGAGCGCACTTACTGTCGCGATTCTAGGCCAGCTCGATTCGGGAGTTTTCGATTTTTTTAATGTTTTTTCGTGGTTTTTCATGATTTTTTATGGTTTTTTCGATGAAAAATGGTTTAAAATTGCACAAAAATCAACTGAAAACCCATTATGAGTGCAAAAATCACGAAAAAACAATTAAATTTAAGAAAAAACTGATTTTATAGATTTTTTTTCTGTTTTTCTTCAATTTTCATGATTTTTTCAGGGTTTTTCGATGAAAAATAGTTCAAAAAGCAAAGAAACCTTCAAAAAATCACAAAAATTCGAGAAAAAAATTCGAAAAATCATGAAAATCACTAAATTTCCGAATCGAGGTGGCCTAGAATTCCACCTCGATATTTTTCTAGTCCCTCTTGGTCAAATCGGAGAAATATAACAGAATACACTTCTGGAAAGTATTAACTAGGTCCTATTATCTATGATCACAGCTAATATGAACCATTTGGAGCATTTTATGGAGCAAAATGACATTCCAGAAATTCCGGAGGAAGGGATCTGCGATTTGGTAGAGAGGGACTAGAAAAATATTGAATTCTAGGTTATTTTTCGTGAATTTTCTTGATTTTTAAAGGTTTTTCGACAAAAAATCGTTTAAAAAAGCCAAAAAAGTAGAGTTTTGGCGAAAAAATTATGAAAATCATAGAAAAACTTTTAAAATCGAGCTGACCTAGAATCCGCTCAATGTCCTAGTCCTCAATGCCAAATTCACAATATGAAAACAAATATTAATGAAGTTCAGGAGATCGCAGTTCTCATTAGAGCATATTTGCTAAACATTAGCAATTCTGCACTTTACTCATTTTTAATCAGGTGTTCTCAGGTTCTCAGGGCTCCACCTCAAAACTCATGAGCTCATGAACAGCTCCAACCAATAAACAAAGCACCTAGACAAAAATCGAGCTCATTGAAAAAGTGGCCTCCAACATGTGCGATGAAGTCTCGAATTTCTAGACGATGGGCCCAGCACAAAGTGTTGAAAATTGTTCGTCGTTTTTATTAGTGCCCTCTTCCATCTCCTCCTCCTACTCGCCGCCGCCGCGCTCATCCTCAGAATTTGTGGCTTTGGTTTAGCAAAACATATGATGATGACGGGAGCGATGGACGAGCACACGGGGGGAGCAAATTTTTCTGACTGATGGAGGAGTAGTGGAGGGGAGAGTGTGTAACTCGAAATTATGACAATTGGAAGTGATTTTTGGTTGGTTATTGTAAGATTTGTAAGATTTGGGAAGAAAATAACTTAAAATCCACGAGAAGTACACGAAAAATACACTAATATTATGAATTTTTTGAAGAAAATTGGGTGATCGTGGCTGGGGGACGAGGAAAATCTAGGCCAAGTTTGTGAAATGTTAATTTTATCGATTTTATCGATTTTTCTTCGATTTCAACGATTTTTTCAATATTTTTGGGTAAAAAACCTTTTTAACATGGATTTTCGAGTATTTTACATACTTTTTACGCTGTTTAGCCATAAAAAATTTCCAAGAATCCTCAAAAACCTCTAGAAATTGCAAAAAATCGACAAAAACTGTCTGGCCTAGGTTTTCTCAGTTGTGGCCTAGAAAACCACTTTTCAGTTAGGCCATGTGAAATTCTCATAAAAAAATCGCAAAAAAACACTAAAATCCACGAGAACTACACCAAAACCACCCAAATTTTCAAAAAGTTCATTAATTTTTCCATTTTTCACCAATTTCGCTGATTTTTTTGGATTTTTCTGTGAAAAACATTTTAAAAAGTGAATTTTAAGTGTTTTACTCAATTTTTGCATCGAAAACTTGGAAAAATCATCAAAATTGGAGAAAATCGCCAAAAATCAGATGGCCTAATTTTTGTGGCCTAGAAAACCACTTTTGCAGAATTTTGATCAAAATTTTTTTATTTTCTGGCCTAGGATTCAGTTTCTAGGCCACGATTATCAGTAGTACAAGGGTAAAATGATAGAGAAAATGCAAACCGCTTCTCTGATTGGTTGACGACTTCATTTTTGTACTTCTCGTGGAAACCACCTGGAGTTCTGGAGTTGAAATGTCGGAAACCATGCTCTATTGCACTTTTCAGTATTAAGATTAGCTCGAGCACAACTTAAACAAAACTTTCACCTATTTTTCCAACGAGGAAACAAAAAAAGTGACCGCAAAACATGTCAATCTTAATAATTCGTAATGAAAACTAAAAGTCACTCATCACGACTCGTCAATCGGCGTTGCGTCAAACTGAAAAGAGAAAAGAGCTCCACCATGACAACCCCGAACTCTTTTCCGCCATTCGAGAAGAGCGGATTGAAATTCGACGTTGGCATGGGAAGAAAAGGATAATAAAGGGGCAAAAGTAAAGTGAGCTCGTGGAATAAAGAGCTCAAAAATCTGTAGACATCGCGTGTGTGTTGCTTGTCGTCATTGGTGGCGAAGCGGGAGGGAGAACACTGGCAAATGACAGGGTGTCTTGACGTGAGCCGCACCTGGCAAAAGGCGAAATCGAGACGACCTCGGAAGCGAAATGGGGGAGATGGAGCTCAGAGGGGGGCGGAGAGCTCATTAGAAGTGCTCATCGGAGCAGAAGGGGGAGGATGTTATTTTTTGGAACGTCTAGGATTTTTATTTAATATGAGATATATTGATATTTTGAAGGGGAAAAGAAAAAAAGGGAAACAAGGAACGGGATGTGAATAAATGAGAAGTGGAAAGGAAACAACAATTGAGGATCCGTTTATGGGTAACTAAATAAAACACTATCAATTATTAATCACTCCAAGTCGTCGGTGTCGTCGATGAGCTCCTGGATCTGCGCTGGTGGTGGTCCGTCTCCGAGGTATTGCACAAGTGGTGGCTCGTTCTCGGCCTCATCAGCTCGAGCTCCGAACATATCGGCGAGACGCTGAAAATTACAATATTTCTTTGTAATTTTTGTTCTGTTTCCCAAAAAGAATATCAAATAATTACTTCACGAGTGGTGGGCAACTGCTGCACCACGGCGCGGAACTGCTCCTCGGACAGCGTCTGCTGGAAGATCGAGAGCAGCTGCTGCGACTCGCCGCACAGCATGACCGCATTCGCGATATGAACGGCTCCCTCCTCGACGTTGCCAGCGGCCATCAGCTCCTCGCCGAGCTGCACCTCCTGGAGGAAGAACCTCTGCATCTGGGTGGGGTCGGTGATGTCGGGCGCGCCGACGTCGACGTTTCCACTGGCGGCGGCGCGGCGGACGGCTCCTCCTGCGCTTCCAGCTTGGGCGCGGCGCTCTGAAATTGGCTCATTGAGGTGTTGTTCTGAATTTGATTGATTTGAAGGGGTCTCTCTCTACTCACTCTGACGGATCTTCTCCTTGTAATCCGGAGCGGTGATCCGCTTGTGATCAAAGTAGATGCAGTAGCCGAGGAAGGCAGCGCCCGCGATTCCCGCCGCCAACACGACGTTCGATTTGTTGAACCCGAGAATTGTGTCCGACATTCTGAATGAGGACAATTTCTGAGTTGAACTGTTTTGCATCATTTTTCAGAGTTTTGAGGGATAATTCCGAAAAATTCAGGATGAAACTTATAGAATCAAGTACGGAGAATTTTTTTAAAACATTCCCCACTGAAAATCATCACTAGAAACTCAAAAAATCACGAGAAAATGCGAAAAATAAAAAATTTTGCGCTGCACCGAGAGCGCGCAAGCGAATATCGCGAAACGCGTCAGCAAACATTTCACGCGCTCTATTCAAATTTAGTTTTAAAAGTTTTTTTCTGCGTGAAACCCTGACATTCTCCAAAAAAACAGGGAAATGGAGCATTTTTCCACATACTTCCACGTGTCACGAAGTCACCCCAGTCTCCCCCCAAAATCCAAATCATTCCCGCAATGCGCGCGTTTCGCTGCCCGTACTTTGTGACCACCGTCGTCGTCGGCGTCTCCGCCGTCGCCATCGCCCTCTACTGGTACTGGAGTCCGAAGAAGAAGGCGTGCTGCAAGGATCTCAACAAGACGGACGAGAAGACCATGTCCAACGGCTCCTCGTCGACGTCGACGATGTCGGCGATCTCGTCGGAATCCGAGCCGCGTCACGATGGTGGAAAGGATATTGATACGGAGGAGGAGGTGGAGCAAGAGACCATGTTCAAGTTCGAGGACGAGAATGTGCGCAAGGTGTGCGAGAAGCTCTTCTTGGAGCAGATGGATCTGGGAGAGGCCTATCTGGAAAATGGTAACTTTTCGGCATGGTGTTTGCGCTGGAATTAACGAAAAATTGCAGAAAATGAGAAAATCATTCATTTTTCCGATTTTTTCACACAAATTGTCATGAAAATATGATTTTTAACAAATTTATCCTCTCTAAATTGTATATTTGTGACATTTAGTGCAAAAAACAAGAAAAAACATCGATTTTCCAATTTTCTGCAAATTTTCGTCAGTTTCAACCGTTTTTTTTTCAGAAGAAACCGCCGAGCGTGGCGCGATGCACATGGCCAACGCGATTGCTCTCACTGGAGAGACGGAGCAACTTCTGAAAGTGCTCAAAAAGGCGATGAGCCCCACCAACTTTGCCACTGTGCAAAAGTACATTCCTTCGGCGGATATGGTAAGCCTCTACCCTTTTTGATGCTCATTTTTCCGAATTTTTCAATTTTTTCTACTTCCAGCGCGTCCACCAACTGCTCCAAGACGAGCTGGCAGTGGAGACGATCCACGAGCACTTTGGAATGGAGCATCTTTGAGCCGAGTGCCGAGCAAGAAGTCAAAACGAAAACACATCCGCACAGTTTCGTATGATTATGGCAGACTTTTCCTTTTTTTGTGTTCTTTTTGTTTGTAAAGAGTAAATAAATTTTTATGCTGCCTATGACAGGGAGAACAGAGCAATGAGAGTAGACGCAGGCAGTTAGAGTGGGTCTCGCAGCGAAAAGTACAGTAATTTTGTATTTTTTAAATTTTCGAACAAATTTTGAAGAACTTTATTGATTTTTACATGGAATTTTTGATGAAAATTGTAGTTTTCTTTGAAAATTAAATTTAAAAACTCGAAAAATCTCAAAAATCTGCATTTTTTGCTGAAAATTAAAGGAATTCAGTGTTTTCAGCTGCAAAGTCTTGAAATTTGACGATTTTTCGGAAATTTTTACCTGAAAACGATTGAAAATTACAGTAAAACTAATTTTTATTGATTTTTTCATCCAAAAATCTAAGAAAAAAACCCCAAAAACCGAAAAATTTGAACAAAATCTCTGAAAAAATTGATTAAAAAAAAATTTGAAAATTGAAGACCGTGGCCTAGATTTTTCTAGTCCGCCGGCCAGAATTTCAAATTTTCGAGCTCCAAAAAGAGCAAATTGAACGTTTTCTTCGATTTCTAATCGAAAAAAAAAACAGAAAATAAGAAAAAATAACCGCACAATACCCCTTCTCCTCACTTTTTTCTCCCATTTTCGCCCCATGACTCAACAAAGACACAACTTTTTCGCGACACAGTTGTCACCTCTGGCACAACACACCGACTCCGAAATTGTTCCACACGCGCCCCATTTTTATTATTTGCTCAATTGATTTTTTCGAGCCCGCAGTAGCTCATTGTTGGCACTGGTAGTAGTCATAGGATTACACCAATTGTTTCGTCGACTTTATTCATTTTCGTTCGTTCGTTTCGTTGCTACGCACACCGGGTTACAGTGCCTATCAGGAGAAAAAGGGGGGAATGTTTAGGAAAAAAGTGGGCGTGGTTAGATAAGTTATGCGAGTTCATTGGGTGGGCATGTCGATTCGTCTAGTTGAAGATGAAGATGACCAGGAAGCCGATGACGACGAGCGCGATGACGATGAGGATGAGCATCATCTGAAGCTCATTGATTTTGGGGAGGCTCAATGGGAGAAAGGTTAATAGGAGCTTACCCGAGCGTTCTGCCACCAGTACTTCTGGCGGAGCGTGCGCGACGACTGCTGGAACTGGGAGGCGCCGTGCTGGAGCTCCTCGGCGCGGTGGTCCAGAGAGCTGAGCTGGTTCTCGCGCTCCATCACCTTGTTCACGTTGTTCTGGAAGGGGTTGAGTAGAAAGATGCTCATTTTGTAGGGCTCAATGATAATTCTAGTGTTTTATCTGGGCATGGGAAGTGATAGCGCGCTCTATTGAATATCGGTTGAGAAAGTAAGCGATCGAGAGAGACGCAGATAGGTAGACTGTCTGCGTCTCAAAGGATCGTGTACTCTCTCCCTCCCTCTCTCTCTCTCTCTCTCACTCTCTCTCTCTCTCTATCTCTCATCATGCTGGTGATAGAGAGTGTACGATCCGAGGAGACGCAGACAGTCTGCATATCTGCGTCTCCTCGGATCGTGTACTCTCTCTCTCTTTCTCATTTTGCGATGGAGCGCGCTTTCACTTTGCCATAATCCGAATATCATAACACCCCTTGTTTGTCCTCCACACATCCCATTCCGACACTGTTTACCCAACCCAATATGTTCCTTAACACCTTCATACAACCCCCCCCCCCTTTCTATCTGTACTTAGATGCATCGTTCCTACACCTATCAGAAGTAAGTCCGCTTACCCGCATCACGTCGATGACCTCGTTGACCTGCGCCTGCGCCATCTGCATGCGCTTCGAGCCGTACGTCGAGTTGCCGGAGCTCACCGGAGCTCCTCCTTGCTCCAAGTCCTTCTCGGTCTTGTCGGTGCTTGACATCATTGAGTGGCTTTTTTGGAAACTTGACTGAAAACCAATTATGATGAAGATTTAATAAAATGATAAGGAAAAAGAAAATTGAAAGAGAATGACTTTCAGAATGTCAAACAACGAGCTCGAGCCGAACAACTTTCTAATGGTGCCGGTGAGCCGGCCGCTTCATCTGGACACGAGCGCCCTGACGCCGAGGCCGACGTCTCCCTATCAAATGGTGCGTCTTTTCAGTTCGAGCAAAGGGGCGTGGCTCATTAAGCAGTCCGCAGGGGGGCGGGGCTGGAAAACATGGGGAAGAAAAAGTACAAAAATGTTTTGTGTTCGTAGACGCACACTTCAAAAACATAAGGAAAAGGGGGAGATGGATACGAAAAAAAGGCACAATTCACACACAAAAAGTGTCTGTATTCGTGTTGCTAGAAGTTGCAGAGAATAGGAAGTGAGTTTTATAAGGTTAAGCTATGAAAATATGAGATAAGAGGGTAAAGAATTATCTGGAATAATCGTTTCTCAATTTCCACTACTTTGCACTGAAATTCGGAAAACCATTTTTATACCATTCGAAAGCTCTTAAAATTCTGATCGAAATCCATTTTTTCAATTTCAAAAACAATGAAAAATAACCGAGAAATTCAAGATTTAACAAAATTTCACCTATCAGTCTGCGTCTCTAACCAAGAACGCGTCTCTAGCTGTCTCACTGTCTGCGTCTCCAGCTAGAGATGAGTCTCTCGCTGTCTAACTTTGTTTCGATTGTATCTAGACTTGTAGTTGAGCAATCCCGATGATTTTTATATCATTCGAAAGCTCGTGAAATTCTAATTCTGATCAGATTTTGAAAAAGTTGAAAAAGTTAACTATATCCTATCAAAACTCCTATCTTAAAGCCATCTCTTTAAAGTTAGAGTCTAAACTATCTAAACCGTGGGCTCTCTTTGCTCATTCTCACTTCGATCTACTACCTAGACATCCTCCCCAAGCGGCTCCTCTGTCATCAGTGCCACGTCACCTACGTCAGTGACCCCTTTATCATCTTCCTCATCGTTATTTTTGGGGGCTCCGTGACGTTTTCTTACCAATTCAATCAAATCACATCCTTAATAATAAAGTGTAAAAGTTATCCCATTCCACAAAAGGAAGAAGAAATGAGGGAAAGACCAAGAAGCTAATGAGCCAGGATTCTCAGTACTAGTCAACAATTAGCACACCTCCCAGGGGTTCATATCACCTGATAAGAGCTCGTGATACTACTAAACATAAAGGGCTCTGAATCTGGAAGGGGATGGATTTCTGAAACAAAGCGGGTGTGACGTGGCAATCATGACGCTTTTGACGGGGGCAGAAGGTACAAATTGACTATGAATTTCATGGAGAAAATAGAATGAAAATCTTTCTTATATTTAAAATCCTGTTGGGGGATGTTTGTGTATGTGTGTGTGGGTAGTCAACTCTGTGCATGTAGGGGAACGAAAGAAATAACGTGAAGTAGACAAAAGTCGAACCAGCGACCTTTTGAACGAAAGACAAACGTGCTACCGAATGAACCACCCATACAAACATTTTCACGTGAATATTTCTGAATAACTTCCCAGCCATGCTGAGGCGGCGTGAGCCGCCCCAGCAGGCTGGTGTAATGGAAAATGACGTTTGGCTGCTCATCTCGTGTAGTTCTCGAGGACAATTAGTTCAGAATTTCAAGAGCTCACTTATAAGTATATGAATCACTTCTAATCTCTGATTTCATCATTTCATAAATATAAATGCCAACAACAATACTTTTTATCATCATGTCCCTCTTTCCACATACAATTTTTGTCTTGTGACATTCGCCGATACCAATTAAAATTTATACTCGTTTCTCAGAACATGACAATACACTTTTTCACCCCGCTTGAAAAACGTTTCATGGCGGCGAATTGGACCCATATTAAATTGGGATCTAGAAAATGACGAATAAGGGCACAGAAAATAAATAAAAAATGTGAAAGAGTGACAAACACAGAGAGGTGGAAAATGCAAATAAGAGTTTTGTGCATCACTGATAAGGCAATCGATTTTTGAGAGAAAAGCGCACTTCATTTTGATAGTGATTCATTCATTTCATTTCATTCTGATTTTCTAAAAATATGGAGAACCTAGAAATTGAGCCGAGGCCTAGAAACTTGACGGTGACCTATATGGATGAGATTCATGGCAATGTAAGTCATAAATACATTTGTTTTCTGATATTCTGATAAGGTAAAACTATAAAAGATTGAAGTCAAAAAAGTCATAAAATGAGCACATTCAGGAGCACTCCCCAGCGTTGAGCCAGAAGATCAAGGTGCCCAAAAAGCAGTACTATTCTCAAGAGGATCCGTTGAGAAGAATGGCGACTCCGGTTTTTGATAAGGTTTGTGCTCACTTCACTGGAAAAAAAGTTGATAAAAAGGAGAAAATCTACAAAAAGTAATGTTTTTCTCATGAAATTCAATCAATTTGAATTCTAAATTCTAAAAAATACAAAAAAACAGGCTTCAACAAAAATGTTGCCTGATCGAAAACCTGCACTTAAAATTTTTGTTAATTCTGAAAGCACAAAGATATTTATATCAATCGACGCAGAATTTTATGCTGAACAAGATTGTATAACTTCATTTTTAATGAAAATCAATTTTGAACGAGTTAAGAGCGCTTAAAGTTGCGTCTAGGAGAGCGCATGTGCGCATAGCGACAAGGGGTAACTTTGACAGCCAATAACTCGTCAGATATTGATTTTCATAGAAAATGAAGTACTACAATCTTGTTCAGCATAAAAATCTGCATCGATTGATATATATATATCATCATGTTTTGAAAATTACTTTTTGAAATTTCGAGCACTTGAAATTTTCCGAATTTGAATTTTTTCTACCATTGTTGAGCTAGTACTGTAAATTCAAACTTTATCATCCAGAATTTCACAAAGATTTCACTATTTTAGACCAATATCTTTCATACTGTATCATAATCTTATCCAGTGGTCGTTGCAAGTGCGCTCTATTGAACAGAAGAGCGCCAACAACTTCAAATCCGACCAAAATGTTTGCATTTCCTATGTTTTTCGAGCTCCTTCTCTATCTGAACCTATTCCAAATCATATGAAGAATATTCTTCCAGCACGAACAAGAGAACCGCAAGAAAGGTCCCTCATCGGCCGCCACCGTGTTGGCACTCTCCGGCCTCTTCGTCGTCGGCACCACCCTCATTCTCAGCGGGATCATCGTTTTGATCGTGGTGAGTGCCGCCTTCGTCGCTTTGCTTTCAAATTTGATTATCGTTCATCTCTCTCGCTTATCTGAATCACCTCCCTTTTCCACCCAATTTATCAGCTGGTTTATCGTGAAATTATTTCGAGGCGAGCGGTCAATCATCAAAATTCGGTGAAATATTGAAGAGGGGGGAGGAAGAGGAAAAAATGCTGGTGGTGGTGGTAGGAAACCTGATTTGAGAAGTTAAAAATGGGTGGTTTCTCAGTGTCAGCGGGAAACAAGGAAGATGATAAGAAGAAAAATAGATCTCTGAAACTGAAAACATAAAATTGTACAATAGAGAAGGCTTGCATTGCTCTGGAATAGTTCATCATTATCATAAAATGAGTGGGGGTTACTGTAGACACAAAATCTCTGATCTGGAGTTTAAAAACATAAGATCCGACGCAAAGTTGCGGACTTACATAGCCATCTCGTAAATAAACACTAAACCCGTAAATCTAGCTGAACTCACCGTAAATCAACACCAATTCTTCGTAAATCTACACTTGACCCCGTAAATCTACACTAACTTTCCGTAAAATCACACTAAACCCCCGTAAATCCACACACTAACCCCACGTAAATCGACACAAGCCCCCGTAAATTGACATCAATCTTCGTAAATCCACACTAGCCCCCGTAAATCAACACAAGCCCCGTAAAATGACACCGATCTTCGTAAATCCACACCAGCCCCCCGTAAATCCACACCAACTCCCCGTAAATCCACCCTAACACTCTGTAAATCCACACTAACCCCAAGTAAATCCACATCAACACCGTAAATTCACACAACTCCTCGTAAATCTACACCATCCCTCGTAAATCAAAAACAATCTCCCGTAAATCCACACAAGCCTCGTAAATCTACACTACTCGCTGGTAAATCGACACTAGTTCCTCGTGAATTCACATCAACTCCCCGTAAATCCACACTGAACCCCGTAAATCTACACCAACCACCAAATTCACTCGAACTCTTGTAAATCCACTCCAGGTTCCCGTAAATCTACACCAATTTCTTGTTAATCGACACTACTCTTCGTAAATCCACACAATACACTCTGGATCCTCGTAAATCTACACCGTCCCTCATAAATCAACAACATTCTCCCGTAAATCTACACTAACCCTCGTAAACCAACACCAATTCCCCGTAAACCCACACCAACTCCCCGTAAATCTACACAGTCCGCAACTTGTCGTCAGATCCCACGCATCCTGAATGTCCTTTTCTCCCCCTCCTCACCAGGAAAAACTGAAATGAACTGAACATGTGTGTGGTGCGGATCGGGCCGTCTCCAACCCGAAAGTGACAACTCCTCTCGCTTTCATGTCTCGCTTCTCGAGAGATAGTGTTCACCTGGAGAGACAACCGCTTTATATCGCCAATCTTTTGGACACATCCTTTTCCACTTCTTATCTTCTCGCTTTTCAATTGTGTCCATGATTATTTGGAAAAGGAAGAGGAGGAAGGAGGAGGAAGAAGAGACAATAGATCTAGCCAAAAGGGAAAATTGTTTTAGAAGCGCAAAAAAATGGATCTGTGGAATGTGTCTAATAGGGTGGGGAGATAAATGTGGTTGTTAGAAAATTGAATTAGAACGGCAGAATTAGCCATCTGGATATGGTCAGGTGTTCGTTCCATGGAAAAAAGAGAGGTAGAGAGCGAGAGAGTAAGTGAAGAGACGCAGACTGTTAGACTATCTCAATAGAGCGCGTTAGCACTTTGCAAAGACCAACAATAGAATGATACCTCTATGAGATTCGAATGATTTTGAGCTCCACTTAGCTTAACAAAGTGATAACCTGCTCCACTGACAATTTTTCAGCAACAAGAACCCCCATTCGTGGTCACCGGCTGCCTGTTCCTCGGCGTCGGCGTCGCCATGCTCCTGGTCTGTGTCGCCCTTCAACGCAAAAACCTCGTCAAATTCGTGCTCGACATCAATCACGACCTATACTTCCTAAATATGAGCAAATCGACAATGTTCAAAACCATGTTCGAGATCAATTCCGAGCTTCCCTTGTCGCACGCCGATTGATTGTAACTTTTGTGTTGGGATAAAACGGGTTCGCTATCTTGTTGTTGTTATTGTTTCGAGAACACACAAATCGATTGATAAAACAGATGGAGGAGTGATGAAATATTAAAACGTTTGAAATCTTTCAGAAACCGGAAGCGAATCTTTTAGAAGAATCCAGTTGATTTCGCTTCCAAGTTGATATCGGATGGCATCCCCCGCCAAAAAACTCGATAAGCGTTCGACACAATTCCGCAACTTTTAGTACTTTTACATTCTCCAGCGACGTCTTCATCCACATTTGATAGCTGTCAGATCAGAGAATGTCTTCTTCGTCTTCTTTTTTTTTGCAAACCGTCACGACGAGACTGGATTGATTATATTATGCGTGAATGAGTGGAGATTGGGCGTCAGCAAAAACAAAAATGAGGCGGCTGATTATGAATTCATGGCGTTTTCAAGGTCGGAATGTGGTGACGTCAAGGGGATCTGGGATCTGAAACTGCAATGACCTTTTGAACAGGGTACTGTATCCTGAAAACCCGGGATACCCCGGATGATCAAACATCATCTCCTGATTATAATCTACCTTCATTTTCACACGTCTTTACCCTCCCCATCTTCTAAACAATATCAAATTAACAATGAGCAATCCACTTAAACGGAGCTCGAGCCTCTTCCTTTTATCACCCCCTACAATGTGTCTAGTAAGATCTCCGGCTGATATAGTACAACGATAAGTGACCTTTTTGGTGGGGAGGGGGGCCGAACGGCCTCTAGAACAATAATACATAAATGTGGCGGAACGATCATGTGAGAGGAAGGGGTGTTTCAGTGAAAAACGCGCGGATTGTTATCTTTTCAGGATGGGGAGAAGAGTCGGGAAAGAAGGGAAAGTGAGAAGTGGTGCAGATGTGATGGGTTACGGTAGAAAGGGTTGAAAAACGAGCTCGTTATACTGTTCGTGGGAAGTGGAAGTGCGCTCCAATGAACCTCGACAAAGAGAACATATGGTTTGGAGAGACGCAGACAGTCTGCCGATCTGCGTCTCGTAAAAGGTGTGCTCTATAAGCAGTGGCAATGGAGCGCACTATCACTGCAAATGTGCTGATAGTATAGAGAGCTCGTATTATAGTTAAGAAGTGTTAGAGCACCTAAAACAGATCCTTAAAGTAACATTCTATGATTTTCAAAGCCGTCTCAAAGATGAGCAATTGTAAAATGAACTTGATGTCACAACTCATGGAGACATATTGGTTCTAAAATTGGAGATAGATGGACAGAAACACACACTCATTTAGATAGAGCAAAACTGAATATAGTAAAACTACGATACTTCCACAACTTTGCTCTTTTTGCAATCAGCTCAAGGATACAGAATAATCGCTTCTCAATCGGATCAAAATCAAATGAAATCCTTCGATTTCAAGTTATACATTTCAACACTAACTCGATGCCATTCAACTTTTACAAAACTCAAACTCATATCAGCTTCACAAGCTCACTCGCGAACTTTCCTACCACTAGGTACACCTCGAACCAGCACAACTCTTGAATCTCGAACCTCAAAAATCACTCCAACATCTACTGACCCACATCCTTTCACCATCTCGGTCTCCGCTTTTCCGCATCCCTCGTCCATATCCCCACAATCCGCCATCCCTTCCGCGGCGATATCTGTCCGCAACGAAGTGGGCGGTCCCATCCGCGCGGATCGTCTCTCTCTCGCGCCCCCACCCTCTCCGACCGAGTATATAAGGTTCGTGGCGACGACGGAGAAACTCGCATCAGCCCTTCCCTTTTGCAACACATTATGGAATCTGACGGTAGGCTCAAGGCCTACAAGTTTGTGGCCTACGCCGCAGTCGGCTTCTCCATCGCCGCCGTCGCCTCGGTGCTTTTGACGCTCCCGATGGTGTACTCGTACGTGTCGCACGTCAGACAGCAGATGCACCACGAGATCTCCTTCTGCAAGGTGAGCCACTTTTCTTCTTTCTTGTTATTTTCAATATCGTCTAGTTTCCCGTTATCATCCTATTGCTTTTGTAGGGATCCGCTAAGGACATCTTCGCCGAGGTCAACTACATGAAGGCCAACGCCGGACCAGTGCCACCACGCAACCGTACCGCCCGTCAGGCCTACGGAGGACCAGAGGTCAACCCAGCTCCAAACCTCCAGTGCGAGGGCTGCTGCCTTCCAGGACCACCAGGACCAGCCGGAGCGCCAGGAAAGCCAGGAAAGCCAGGACGTCCAGGAGCGCCAGGAACCCCAGGAACTCCAGGAAAGCCACCAGTCGCGCCATGCGAGCCAACCACCCCACCACCATGCAAGCCATGCCCACAGGGACCACCCGGACCACCAGGACCACCAGGAGCGCCAGGAGACCCAGGAGAGGCCGGAACCCCAGGACGTCCAGGAACTGACGCCGCCCCAGGATCCCCGGGACCACGCGGACCACCAGGACCACCAGGAGAGGCCGGAGCCCCAGGACCAGCCGGAGAGCCAGGAACCCCAGCCATCTCGGAGCCGCTCACCCCAGGAGCTCCAGGAGAGCCAGGAGATGCCGGACCACCAGGACCACCAGGACCACCAGGAGCGCCAGGAAACGACGGACCACCAGGACCAGCCGGACCAAAGGGAGCCCCAGGACCAGACGGACCACCAGGAGTCGACGGACAGTCCGGACCACCAGGACCACCAGGACCAGCCGGAACCCCAGGAGAGAAGGGAATCTGTCCAAAGTAAGTCAAAAACGTTGAAAAGCAATGGGTTAATGACCATTTCCAGGTACTGCGCTCTCGACGGAGGAGTCTTCTTCGAGGACGGAACCAGACGATAAACAGTCGTCCGCACTTCCATCACATGTTGGTAGACGATGTTCCTATTCCGCGTCGCACCGACATCTCAACCCTTATCCTCCCTCTCTTCTCGTTTCTTCTCACACTCCAAACCTCATCATCATCTCGTTGTTGTGTATAGTCATCGGCAGTGAGCCACCGAGACACTCTTGAGCATTCATGTTTCTCACCGAATCGTTTTGTCCAACTGTGAATCGGTCTTGTTGCGAACGACCAAATAAATTATTATTTATTTGATTTGACTACTCTTATCTTTTTCCAAACTGCCGCATGACCCACATACGGGGGCAAAAAAGTGTTCCGATCGCTATCGGAAGCGATATGTATCTCGGCACGGGAGGGTGCTCGCATCTGATATATACCGGATTATTAAGACGGAACTCGACGCTTTCTCACGGAACGCGCTAATTGCCGATTTCCACCTCATAAGCGACGGAGTGATCCAGTCTTTTTGTCGGCAATTTCCCAAGTGTGTCCGAAAATCGAAAAGGCTGTTGCCAGAAACTTGATAGAGGACTGGTGATAAGCAGGCTATCGGGTTTACGGCGATTTTTCAGGAATGCAATGGAAGAAGAGGGGGAGTACACTTTATTTTCAAAATCAGATTGTGAAATCATTTGGATATGCTTCATGCCGAACTCTTTCCAGGTACTCGATAATCTTGGGGAAGTCCTTCTCAAGCATATCACACACTGGATTTCTGAACGGGTAGTAGACAGAGGCCAAGTGACCAAAGACAGTGGCGTCCACCGGCTGGAGCTTGTCGCCGAACAAGAACTTTTGCTCCCCGAGGACCTCCTGAATGACTTGCAGGTCGTTGTAGAAGAGCTCCTTCATATCTTCCGGATCGAAATCTCCAATCGCCATTTTGGATTTGGTGTAGATTTTGTTCGAGAACAGTCTGCGAAGCACCGGGAGAAGCACTGGCCACAAGAATCTTGGTGGGCCGATCAATTTCAGAAGTGTGACGAAGAATCCGTCTCCTTCGCATTTGTACCGGATTAGCATGCTGTAAAGTTGGGTGATTGAGCACTATCGTACATGGTTTTTGAGCAAGAAAAAAAAAGAAAACTCACTTGAAAAGATGATTATCAGCGAGTCTTCCAAGAGCCACCGCATGCGACTGTTGAGGTTGTGGGAGGGACTGAAAATGAGCAAATGTTTTTGATTCTGATTATCCTGTATACCAACCGGAATATTAAAATGCTTCCTCAATCGATGCTCAATCAGATCCGAGTCAGCGATGTGCTCCCCATTGAGCTCAATGAAAGGGATGGATCCGTTGCGAGACCAACGTCGTTTTTCATCACAGATCTGGAATTGAAAAAAGTTTTCATTTTTATGAGTGGAAAATCGAACAAATTCAGAGAATTTCGATGAAGAAATTTTGGAAAATTGCAAAAACTGTTGCGGAAAATCTGAACTACAGTAACCCACATTAAAGGGACATGCATATTTTTACAAAACTAATCAACTTTCAAATTTTTTACATGTGCTTTTTTGACTTTCTGATTTCAAATTCAAATTTAGCTCCCATTTTTTCACATGTTCATGTCACTTTTCTCTCACCTCATACGGAATCTGATTCGCTCTGCACAAGATCTCCACTTTCATACAGAACGGCGAAAGATTCGGACAATTCTTGACTCTCTTGAACTGATAAAGATACACCACATCCTTCTTGTAGTCCTTTTTATAAGGCTCTGGTTTCGGCGCAATCTTCAGTTTTTTGAAGAACTTTTTGTAAACCAGATAGGAGATCGTGACGGCCACAATTCCAGCTGTCAATGGACTGCAGGAGCACAGCATTTTCCCGTATTTCTGAAGGACGGCTCTATTAAAAAAATGAAATGTTTCTTACCAAGGTCTTATAAAACCACTTGACAAGCCAAAGAAAATGCATGATTCTCGGTCGATTCGGAAGGTTTATATAGGAAAATTTCACCGATCAAAAGTGGAAAACGTTGATTTTATTTATTTACACTTCGCACAAAGGAAACGTAGACCAAAAAGTGTTTCGAAATGGGGGTGACAAAGAGAGGAATAGAGAAGAAAAGTGTGTCGAGTTGTGGTCTAGAGTACGTTCTGGTCTGGGAGGAAGATGCTGGAAGCGGGGAGTGATGTCAAGAAGAGAGGAGTGATGCAAAGATAAAGATTCTGCAAAAGATAAATGATAAGAAAAGGGCTCGAAGTTTCTCCAGAATGGAGGGATTATGATGTTGAGTTGAGGGTGATGTTTTGAGCTCTTCATAGAGCACTTGGTGAAAATGGGACTGTATTCCAGTAAAGTTGTCCTTTAGAATTCATCCTGATACCATTCAAAAGCTCTAGTCGAGCTCATTCTATCGTAGATCAAAAGTGGAAGTAGATCAAAACCTTGCTGTTATATTTGGAGTTATTTTGTTTTGGAGCATTTTCAGATATTGATCGTGTTCACATGAAGTGAAAGAAACCTGATACCGTTCAATAGCTCTATTGCTAATTGTAAGATGCGCAAAACTGTTATCAGGATGTGCTAGGGACTCTTGGGCTCCTAGATATGATGCTCTAACTAGCACAAAGCTCCAAGTACTCTAACTACTATCTCGAGAGCTTAATTCCAGAGCTTCATTTTCTACTATCAGGGTCGAAGCTACATTTTTCAAATCCTGATGATCTTCTTTCCAATTGCTCCATGCTCTTCAACTCTTCAACTCTTCCATCTGCTCTTCTACTCTAACAAGATCTGCCAGATGCTCATTCCCCCTCCAAGAAGACATCACCTGATCTTGTCTACTCGCGAATCCAAACATTCACATTCACATTCAGAATAACACGTATGATATCACACCGACATTTCTCCCATATTCCAGGTGAAAATGATTGCTCTCCAGCGGCCTCCTTCCGTGTTATATTATTCTCACTTTCAATTAACAGCCTTTTCACTCTGAAATGTCAAGCTATGACTGGAGTCTTCCTGAGAAGTGTCGCAATCAAACTACTTTTTATGATCGTTATGATCATAAAGATCATTATGATCATCATGATCATCATGAGCACTCCACCTATAAACTGGTAATGGCGATAATGGGGGTTGCTCAAATCCCATTCTTCTTTTTATCAGTCTACTGTATTCTGAGAAGATCCCCGTGGTCCATGGGCTTCTACAAGTGGATGATTCTGATGTTTCAATTGGCGTGAGTTTAACTGGAATGTGGAGATAAACCCGCATACTTTTAGGATTATAACATTCAATATGCACTTGACAATTCTCACCCTCCCCATTGTTTTTTACCCGTACCTCTGTGGTTATACTCATGGATTACTGACAGCGCTGGAGGTGCCAACTAGATACCAGTATCTCATGGCGACATGCTCCTTGTCTTGTAAGGAATAGATCCTTTTTGGAGTTCAGATGATCTTTTGAAGTAGAAAATCACTTTTACAGGCGTCGGAGCCTCCACCACATGCCTCTTCGAGTACCGCCACCACACCGTCCTCCCCAACTTCCACGTGCTCCGCCACTCCGTCGAGTACCGCGTCTTCAAACACTTTATGTACTACGCCATTGGCATCTTCCACGTGGCACTGCCCATCTTCCTGGTGGATGTTCATGACAAATCACTGCTCCTGCAGATTTTCAACAACTGGGAAGATGCTCCATGCGAGATGTGGAATCGTGGGAGCATTGTGATCGCTACTTATAAGCTTGGCTTTTATCATTTTTATTATATCGGAGGGATAGTTTGTGTGGTGATTTTGTCCACTGTCTATGCGGGTCACTCGTTTTATATCATCAGAGCCACTAGGATATTGCTCTCCAGGGAGATGCAAAAGATTCAGAGGAAGTTGTTGAAAGGCTTGATGCTCCAAGTGCTCATTCCTTATTCTGCGCTGTGTTTGCCAGCTCTGATCGGCCTAGTTGTATTGATATCTACTGATATGTACAGTCAAAGTGAGTCTGATAAAGTGATAAGATTATAATGTTTCAAAAATTTTCAGTTTCCGTTCAAGTCGGGTTAGTTTTGATCTCCTCACATGGACTGCTCTCGACTATCACCACTATCCTGGTCCATCAGCCATATCGGAATTTTGCAGTGTTCCTATTCCGCCGCATGTTTTCGCCAGTCGGTATGATTCATCTTCACCTGCTAATAACTTCTGAATTATAATATTATAACCAGTTCAGGTGTAAAAGTGAGCACCGTCGACGAGCTCACCACCTTGCCGAATCTGCGAAAAATGGGAACGCACACCCATATCACAAAGTTTTGATTGGAATGGAGTAGAATTGAATGGGGACGTGAGTCACACTGATAGGAGAATCAGGACGAGTGGGAGTTGGACAACAAACACTGATAACTCTCTTGCCATTTGTATTGATTTTGATTTCGGCTGCTGATTGTGAAAGTTCTGTGAAAATGAAGTTTGGAATCGATGGTTCTTTTTCTTGTTCTGTGATCATTTTTCTTGGATTGTTTGTGAATTTTGGTGAGTAATCGGTTTTTTTTTCAGTTGAATCTTTCCTTGAAAATGAATGCATTTTAGTTCACTCTATCACTTTTATTACAGCTCAAAATTCAAATATTCCTAGTTGAACCTGGCTCAACTTGGAGCCTTCATAACTCCGCCCACTTTTGCTCTTTTTGGCTCAACTTTCCTGGAGATATACCTTAATATCATAGCTGCATTTTATCAGTTGAAAAATTTCTATGAAAATAAAAAATGAGCAAGAAATTTCATAACTTCGGAACCATGTATCAACCCCAAAACTATAACAATGTATGGGTGCCTTCTAAATTTTACATTTTTGGGCTCATTTTTGATCTTTTTGAAATGTACTTTGAAACCAATCTGTAGCTCTAATATCAATTAATCTCTCCAAAAAATTTCAACCAAAAAGAGCAAAAGTGGGCGGAGTTATGAGGGCTCCAACTTGAAAGTACAGTAACTTTATCATAACTCTGCCCCCTTTTGCTCTTTTTGGCTCAACTTTTCTTTAGATACTCCTTATTACCATAGCTGCATTTCATCAGTTGAAAAGTTTCCATCAAAATTAAAAATGAGCAAGAAATTCATCATTTTTCAAACTGTGCTAAAAACCCCAAATTTTTGAGTACCCTTAAGAAAATTCAGAATATCTTGCTCATTTTTAATTTTCATAACAAATGTCCAATTAACAGTTTGTAGCTCTGATATCACTGCAACTCTCCAGAAAACTTCAACCAAAAAGAGCAAAAGTGGGCGGAGTTATGAGGGCTCCAACTTGAAAGTACAGTAACTTTACCGTAACTCCGCCCACTTTTGCTCTTTTTGGCTCAAATTTTCTGGAGATACTCCTTAATATCATAGCAGTATTTTATCAATTGAAAAATTGCTATGTAAATTAAAAATGAGCAAGAAATTGAGCATTTTTGAACTGCACTGAAAAACTCGATTTTCAGAGTTCTTGTCAGGAAATTCAGAATATCTTGCACATTTTCGACTTTCATGAAATGTGTTCAACTAAAAATTTGTAGTTCTGATATCACTGCATCTCTCCAGAAAATTGCACCCAAAAAGAGCAAAAGTGGGCGGAGTTATGTGCCCTACATTCCGCAAAACCCATAATTTCCAGTCTCCCCACTCATCTGCGAAACCTGCGACGGCTCCACCTGCTTCGACCAGGACCGTTGGGTCCAGGAGAGCTGTCTGCCCTCCACCCAATTCTGCTACCGGTTGTCTAATAACGGACAGGCTTTTCGAAGAGGTTGTGCGGATTTTCCATGCGCCAAACTTCCAGGTGTGGAACCGGGAATGGAGTGCAGGACTTGCAGTCATGATAGGTTCGTTATCAATGACAAAAAACAAAAAAAAAGAGGGAAAACAAAAGAAAAAGGAGAGGAAATTGCAGGTGCAACAACGAGCGCGACAACTTTTTCCATCAGCGCGGCGGCGGTGTCAGCTGGAAAACTAATAATAGTGTCACTTCCTCATTCTTGTTGTCACTTTCTTTCTTGATGTTTGTATTGCTTTGGTGATCACAATTTCTGTATAATAATGTTCTCTCACTTCTCTGCGTCTCTTTTTGCCCGGCGACCGCACCGCGACCGCGACGCAACCACCTTAAATGGACAAAAACTTGCAACGCTCATAACTTGCTTCAAAATGACCCAATTACGATGAATTTTAGTTCATTCGAAAGCTCTCGTCAGGACAAACTTAAAGGTAATAACAATGTTTATTTAAAATTTCATACTCGTTTGGAAAAGAGGGGACCGGTAGCAGCACAGGGAGGTTACAGATAAACAGCATTTTTACGACTGGCAAAAAAGTCAATGAGATCCCCTCTGATTTTCGGGTTGCAAAGATAATAAATAATGATTCGGATAGCTGATGTGAACATGTAAACGAAAGAGACGCCATCTGAAAAGAAGGTGTGGAATGAAGAGGACATCAGTGGGTCTTCATCGGATTTGAGGATTTGGTGGCCGGATCTGGAACACTTTTATGTTGATTTTGATATAATTAGAAGGCGCTCACCTCTCCAAAACAGTTAATATCAAGTGGAGCACATTAGAAATCAGATATGAAGTTACGATAGCCGCCATTGTAAACACCGCACTTCTCACCGCCGGGGACATGCTTTTGAGGGGTGGAAAAGAGAGTCCAATAGCTAAAAAAACACTTTTTCTTTGAGTTCAGAGCTCTTTACTTACTGGTACTGGACTTATGAACCGGTGTAATTTGAGTCAATAGACGATCCTCTTGAAAGCACACCTCGGTGGGCTCCGGGACCTTTTCCTTCTGCACACTATCCGAGCACATTCGTCTCACGATAATCAAATTGAGCCCGACGAGCAGGATAAAGGGGACGAGGGTCTGGGCGATCGTCATTACTTGGAAGTCGAAGAAGTGGTAGACGTCGCTCGTTTTTGCCCACTCCCTGAAGATTTAAGATTCTAAGGATCTTGAATCTAGAATCACCTCTGATCAGTAGTCTTGGTTCGAAAAAAATCCTGACAGTTCGGATACTCATCCACCATGATCGCAAACGCGCTCGGCGACCTCAACACCACACACATGAGCAGCGAGGTGATTACGGTAACGTGTCTGCCCGTCGATGAGTGGAACGCCTTCAGAAGATTGCTCCTGAAACGGGGTGATTCGAAGAGTCAAGTGGGACGGCACTCACTTGTTCTTGGACGTCCAGAAGAGGCGTTCAAGTGTGGCGAAAATGAGCATGTAGGGGATGGCGAGTTGAGTGATTCGCGCCATCACATACGCGGGAACGATGTAGATGTAGTAGAGGGTGAAGAGGCTCTGCAAATTTGTAATTATGCATCATAATTTGATGAAGAGCATCTAGAGCAGGGAACTTACTTCAATTTTCAGGTAGGAAACCAGTGCATCAACTCCGAAAAGTAGAATGTACTCGAAGCAGATGGCGAAATCGAGGCAGGCGAGGACAGAGGGGTAGAGGGTTGCAGGGGTGTTGGAGATCTGGAAATTTCAGAATGTAAGGTGCTTCTAGGAGCATGAAAGAGCATTTAGGAGCATCACGAAGCTTCCAGAAGCAGTGATTAGCTTTCAGGAGTGAAAAAGAGCATCTAGGAGCATGAAAGAGCATATAAGAGCATCTAGGAGTATCTAAGAGCTTCTAGGAGCATAAAAGAGCTTCTAGGAACATCTAATAGCTTCTAGAAGCATCTAAGAGTATCTAAAAGCTTCTAGGTCCATATAAAAGGTCTAGGAGCAACTAAAAGCTTCTAGAAGCGTCTAGAAGCTTCTAGAAGCACCTGATAGCATCTAAAAGCATCCTGGATCTTCTAGGAGCATCTAAGACGTTTAAGAAGCATCTGACAGCTTCTAGGAGCATAAAAAACAAAAAAAAGCATCTAGAAGCTTCCAGGAGCAACTAAAATCATCTAGGAGCATCTAACAGTTTCCAGGAGCAAAAAGAGGATCTAGGAGCAACTTAGAGCTCTTTGGAGCTCTGGAACTTTGCTCATGATAATTAGACATATCATAAGGTCTTCAAAATTACTGCTTGACTACTAGAAGCATCAGAATCGCATCAAAATAGCTCTCCCAACCTATCATTTTAACCTAACTTATCACTCCCCTTTCTTTCTCATCTTAAACCCTCACCTGTTTTGCTGAAAACACAATCAGCAACAAAATATTTCCAATCGTTCCAAGTGCCGCTATCACAGTGGCAATGACAATTAACGCGAATCGAACGGGTGTATATGTTTCGTACTGAAAAATCCTTTATTATATGATTTTCTAGTCAATGACTTACATGAGCACAACTCAACTCATTCTCGGCGAGTTCACGAGCATGCATGAGCTCCGCGAGCACGGTGAGATTCATCTGGAATCCTGAAATCAAAATCTGGTTGTTCATTCAACAAAAAAGGCAGCGAAGAGAGAGCGGCTCATTTGGAGCAATGGGGGAAATGGTAATGAAATGTACTAGTGTGTGCTCAGACTCCGCCCCTTTTTAAGAGGAGGAATGACGCAAAATGGGGGTCCCCGGTGGCGCATTTTACGCGTTCCCGGCGAAAGTTTGACGATAAATGCTACGAGTAATTGAAATTCGGGGGGATTGCAGCTGGTTATAATAGACATTTGTTTTCAGCGAAAACTTTACACTTTTTAGGATTTGGCTGTCTATTATAACGAGGAAGCTCCGCCCCCTTTGAATCATGACTTCCTTTTGAATAGGTGCTATCAGGGAAAAAAGGATAAGGACCGGAAATGATTCATATTGTGACGGAAACCAGAAGAAATTCATGTTGATTGTTTTGAGCACCAGATCAGATCAGCTCCTGATAGGATTTCAGAATTCCAAAAAACTCAAAAAACTAGATTCCTTAAAAGCACGACGTCATAGCGCACACTTTTAGCCTCCTTACAACCTTCTAAGGAAGGGAAAACAAAAATAAGAAGGTTTCCAAAGATGTCAGCGATCAGCCGGAGGTGTCAAATTTCAAAAGTGTCAAGGGCATGTGTAGTTTTTTCGCGACGCAATTTTTTCAATTTTGTCAATTTCAGAAGAAGGTGGTTGTGTCGTCACAAGAATCCTGAAGATCGGTTAGAGGTTTCGGGAAAAGTGTCAAATTTCAAAAGGGGGTTGAAAGCAAGTGGTCAGTTTTGAAATTTTGAAATGTCAGAAGGGGTATCGGGAGGTCAAGACACAAAGTTGGGGAACTATGGATGTCTGCGTCTACTATCTGTGAAGACTCTCTCAGTGTCTAACTGTCTGCGTCTATTAGCTAGGGTGGTTCTCTTACCTGTCTTGCTGTCTGAGTACAGTTTAGAACGACTCTCTCAATGTCTAACTGTCTGCGTCTACTATCTAGCACATCTCTATACAGTGCCTAGCTGTCTGCGTCTAGTATCTGGCACGGTTTTCACTGTGTAACAGTCTGCGTCTACTGCCTGAAGCGCCTCTCTAACTTCTCCTGTTCATTAGCTTATCTCTAGCTCTCTGCGTCTACTATCTAGCACGCTTCTCTCCGTCTCTCCACTGCCTAGCTGTCTGTTTCTATTCTCTATCACGCGTCTCTCTACTGCCTAACTATCTGATACTCTTCTCTATCCTTCGTCTCTCACATCTTTAGCTACCTGCGTCTACTATCTTGCACACCTCTCTCCGTCTCTGCACTGCCAAGCTGTCTGCGTATACTATCTAGCACACTTCTCTGCGTCTCTCCACTGCCAAGCTGCCTGCGTCTCTACTCTAGCGCGCCTCTTTCCACTGCCTAGCTCTCTGCGCCTATTCTCTAGTCCTCCTTTCTCACATCTCTAGTTCTCTGCGTCTACTATCTAGCCCTCTTCTCTCTCTCTCTCTCTCTCTCTCTCTCTCTCTCTCTCTCTCTCTCTCTCTCTCTCTCTCTCTCTCTCCCCTCTCTAACTGCCTATTCCAGCTCTCAAAACCAACCAAAACCAGACAAATCGTTCTAAAAATGCCACCAATTTCAAAGCAAAACACGCAGTGCTCAAAAACCAAACGGACCCTAAGGGTGCAAACGAAGACATTTGTCAATTGAAATGGGTGGAAAATGCATTTTCAAAAAGGGCGCGAGCTCAAAATTGATTATGCCTTTTTGGAAAGAAACAACGGAATAACACAAATGATTTGCTTTTCCCGGAGGAATTTTTTTGACTTTTTTTGAGTTTTCTTTGACTTCTAGCATTGATTTTCTTTATTTTTCTTGTTAGCCGAAAAACTTAAAATAAAACGAGGGAATAAGGAGAAAAAGAGGGAGGAATATGAACTGATCCGAGATTATAAAGAATAGCCCGAGATTTGGATTTGTGTCGCTCAAATCAGAGAAATCGGAGAATAATGGGAAAAAGGGAGTGATAATCTCAGAACTACTCACTAATTGTTGTACGGCTTCTATTGTGGTTGATAATGTCAAAGTTCGAAAATTATCAAGGAAACGTCATTCGAGCTTTTTTTTTGTTCGCGATGTTTTATGTTTTACCCGACAATGATGTGATTGTCGATGGAGCATGAAAACTGGGGGGATAAGTTGGTTTGGGGGATCTTTTTCGGGAATTTTTTTCGCATGAATGGGGATGTGAGCGTTCGATTTGACGCAAAATCACAGACTCGAACTTGTTATAACAGTCCGTGAATTGTCGTCAAGTTTGGTGCTTAGAGTGTGCACCGAAACGAGAAAAAGTTAGCAGAAATTTGAAAATTTTTGGAGGGAAACAAGGAGTACAACAGAGCGCACTTGCTGACAGTAATAGTCCGTGAATTGTCGTCAAGTGTGGCGCATTATTTTCGCGCCAATGGGGTAAACGCTCTCCATTGAAAATAAAAAACATAGTTGAAAATGCGCTCTATTGACAATATTAGGCACAGTTGAAAACTCACTCT
This sequence comes from Caenorhabditis imperialis, assembly GCA_963572205.1. Taxonomy (NCBI): domain Eukaryota; kingdom Metazoa; phylum Nematoda; class Chromadorea; order Rhabditida; family Rhabditidae; genus Caenorhabditis; species Caenorhabditis imperialis. The sequence goes on from OY751543.1 coordinate 799,442, forward strand.
ATTGATAACTCAAAACATCATTGAAAATGAGCTCGATTGACAACATTAAACAATGTTGAAAATGCGCTCTATTGACAACAGAAAACATCGCTCAATGTGCGCTCCATTGACAACACAAAACAAAGTTGAAAATTTGCTCTACTGACAATCTTAAACATTGCTCAAAACAATTCAAAACCTCGTTGTAAATGTGCTCTATTGACAATCTTAAACATTGCTCAAACCGCGCTCTATTGACAACATTTTACCTCAGTGAAAATGCGCTCTATTGACAAAATTTAACCTCACTGAAAACGAGCTCTATTGATAACTCAAAGACACATTTTTGGCTCAAAAAACTAAAACAACTTTGCAAAACTCTTTCTCTCCAAAGCAAAACAAAGTAGGTCATCCACCCGAAAACGCACCCAAAAGAGTTCGGGTCGATGACATCACCACTTTCTCCCTTCCCCGATAAGCCTAATTACGCATTCGTTCATAAGATCCACCCTCGTTTTTTTTCCTCAATGCCCCCCGATAGTTTTTGCGGACGTTTTCAAGCGTAAAATAGCCGGCGAGAAGTCAACTCTCAGTTTCAGTTGTGTCAATTTCCGTGGCTTCTTCCTGTTTTTAGCCGCCTAGATTGAATGGATAGGAGAATTGGAAAGTGAGAGGGAGAGAGATGGACAGTTCATTTGGAGCACGCTAATCGAATTGAAAAAAGCGCCCGAAATTCGCGAAAGTTTCAATTAATCAGAGTGGCTAGGAGATGGGTTGCATTCTGGAGCACAAAAGGAGCACAAAAGGAAACTAGACAAAGTCAGCTCAAAACAAGCAAAAAAGGAAGTGATAATCGTGTGCATTTATGAGTATATTTTGGCTGGGCTACAGTAATCCATCTATATTTATAACTTTCAGAAAGGACGTAAAGAATGACGCTGATAATTACAGCTGATTGAAAGAGTTCGTCACTCTGAGAATACTGATCATTCAAGACGGCCAATTATGGACGAGTTGACGTTGGTGTCTGGTACATACGTCGGATGGAAAGTCACTATTTTGAAATAGGAAAGATTAGGAATCATAGGGGAAGAAGTTGGGGATGGGGAGGGGAAGGGGAAGGAGTTAGAGGTAGGAGGGTAGAAGAGTGAGAGGACGAGTGAGGTAATAGACGCAGACGACGGGAGATAGTAGAGAGAGCTTCAAGAGAGTAGACGCAGACAAAGAAGGCTAGAGATCAGCCTGTGGTAATAGACACAGACAGTGAGGGAACGCTAGAGACGTGCTGAGGAAAATAGACGCAGACAACTGGAGAGCGCGAGAGGCAGAAACTGGTGATAGACACAGACAACGAGGGAACACTAGAGCTGCCGCAAAGAGCATAGACGCAGACATAGAAGGAACAGTAGAGATGTTGTCAAAAAAATAGACGCAGACAACTAGAGATCTCTAGAGGCAGAAACTGGTGATAGACGCAGACAGTTAGACAGTGATAGAGAGACCTGGAGAAAAGAGAGGCAGACAACTAGAGAGAGCTAGAGACAGGTTTCTGTGATAGACGCAGACAACAAGAGAAAACTAGAGATGAATTCAAATGAGTAGATGGAGACAGAGACAACTAGAGACCAGGCTTTCGGTATAGACGGAGACGACGACGCAGCTAGAGAGTAGACATTTGTGATAGACGCAGACAGCTAGAGAACACTAGAGATGCCGCCAGGAGAATAGACGCAGACAGAGACAGCTAGAGACCAGGCTTTCATGATAGACGCAGACATCGAGACCACTAGAGATGTGTTTCAAGGAGTAGACGCAGACAGAGACAGCTAAAGGCCTTGCTTTTGCAATAGACGCAGACAATTAGAGAACACTAGAGATGCTTTCAACAGAATAGACGCAGACAGAGACAGCTAGAGACCTAGCTTTTTCAATAGACGCAGACAACTAGAGACCACGAGACATTCCTTCCACTGAATAGACCTCTGCAAAAATGCGGAAAAAAGGCGACGAAGGCTTCAATTTGAGACACTTGGAAGGGTGCCAGATCGAGTGTACTCTTTTCGGAAATTGCTTCTTCTCCTCCTCCTCCTTGCCACTTGACTTGCCACCAAAAAGTACAAGAAATGGTAGGGGGCTCGGAAATCTCGGCTCATCTTGCTCCGAGTTGAGCCCAATTGTGCTCGGCTCTCCGAGCCACGAAAATGGCACACACATAGCAGACGATTTTTCATTTAACCTTCTCTCTCTCTATTTTTCATGGAGAATTTGAAAATTTCCTGGTTTTGCAAAAGAGAGGGGGTTGAATTCGAGATTTGTTTGAATTCAGAATTCAGAGTTTTGATTCAGAATTCAGAATTCAGATTCAGAATTCAGAATTCATAAAGTCTAGCCCGAGGGCAGACGAAAGACGGAGGATTAGTCGCTGTGTTCCCAAACTTTTCCCATCGACTTTTGTTTTAATGGTTTTGGATTAAGTTTTGAAAAGTACAGGTGATGAGTCAAGTAGATTTTTGGAGCAAATGGAGCAACTGGAGCATTTGGAGCATCTGAAAAGAGTTAAAGGGAACTGAGAGCAAATTGGTACTTGATGCTTCAATTCTAATCAGATCAGGAAGCTCTCGAACTTTGAAACTTGCTGATTGGCCATTGGTGTAGATGGTGTAGTTCTCGTGGACAAGACCCAAAATTAAACAAATTGGAAATGTGTTTTTCACGAAAAACCTATTTTCCAGCTGCTCACTTTATTCAAGAAAAATATGATGACATCTCAGATATTCACTATCCAAATAAACAGTGAAATTGAAATTGATACCTCCCCAAAAACTGGACGGAATTCCGATTTCGTAAAGCGGAAGGGGGGTCATGGGAAAAAGAGCAAGTTACGATTGAGCACACTGGTCTAGACTCGGATTTGTATTTGAGCTAATGAGTCAGTGTGGAGCTCCAGACCGAAATGGAGAACTCGTAAAATGTGAAGCCAATTGTTTTTTGGGGCGAGAGCCGAGTTTTATTACCTATTTTTAATTCGGCTCCACATTTTTTCGGTGCTCACGTCACCTTTCACTGCAAAAAGAGCCGGAATCAAAATCAAAATCAAAATCCAGATTACACACTCAATGTTGTTGTTTCACACACAGAGGTCGCGACGAAAGAAGATTAATGGGTTTCGAGGCGAAATTTTCACGTACTACTCTACTTGTCCGGACATTTCGAAGGAAAAGGAAGTCGAGAGCTCATTTTGGATGCTATATGGAGAAATCAGGAGAAAAAATGCAGAAGGTTCAGGAAATTGCGTGTCTAGAGTCAAGTGGAGGTGTGGAATAACAGAGGGATTGCATTTTGAAAGTGCCACGTAGATCAGTAGGGGGTTCAGGGAAATGGGTTTGCAGAGTCTAGTGGGGATTTACGGGAGTTGGTGTGGATTTACGAAGACTAGAATGAATTCAAAGAGGTTCGTGTAGATTTACGGGAGTAGGGGTGGATTTACGGGAGTTAATATGGATTTACGGGGTTCTTGTCGATTTACAAGAGGTTGGTGTCGATTTACGGAGGATGATGTCGATTTACGGAGGTTGATGTGGATTTACGGAATGCCGATGTGGATTTACGGAATCTAGTTTATTTTACGGACGTTAGGGACGATTTACGAGAGGTTGATGAGGATATACGGCGACCAATGGGAGTTTAAGTATGATAGTGTCGATTTACGGAGGATGGTGTCGATTTACGGAGGTTGGTGTACATTTACGGGGGTTAATGTAGATTTACGCTAGTTGATGTGGATTTACAAGGACTAACTGTGGACTTACGAAGACTAGAATGAATTCAAGGAGGTTGGAGTAGATTTACGGAGGTTGGTGTAAATTTACGGAAGATAGTGTGGATTTACGGTGGTCAGCGTGCACTATAATGGATTTTCGGAAGGTTAGTGTATATTTACGGGAAGCTAGTGTGAATTTACTGGAATTCATGTTGATTTACGTAGGCCTAATTTACGGAGCATAGTGTGGATTTACGGAGGTTGGTGTGGATTTACAGAAGGTTAGTGTAGATTTACAGAGGACAGTGTATATTTAAGGGAGTAGGTATAGATTTACAGTGACAAGTGTTGATTTACGGGAGCTCGTGTAGATTTACGGTGACAAGTGTCAGCTTACAAATATTGGTGTAGATTTACGAATATTGGTGTGGATTTACGAGATCCGATGTGGAATTACGGCACTCGATACACTTTAACATAACTTGATGTAGATTTACGGGGCTCTGTGTGGATTTACGGTGCAGTACGGATTTCCAGAACTAATATAAGTTTGCAAAAAGGAAAACCTCCAGATTTCCAAAACCCGGAACCAAAACATTCCTCGCAAAGTAAACAATAAAACCCGAAAACTGAAATATTTCCAGAGAAGTGGAACCGGAAAAAGTGAGGTACCCCTCATAAATTTTATGAAATCCATCTCTCTCTTTTTTCGGGGAAACTATAAACAGAGGAACGAGATGGAAAGAAGTCATCAGGAAGAGAAAGAGAGAGAAGGGGGGTAAGCTTTTGTTTTTCGGCGAGAGCCTTCTTGGAAACAATGCAAAGTTTAAGTGAAGAATTTTTTTTTGCTTGTCTTTGTTTTTTATTGGAGATGGTTTTAGAGAAGTTGAGGAAGGAACAGATTAATCAAAATTGAACTGATAGTGAAAAAAAATTCATCTGGATCCCAAAAAAAGTCAAATAGGAACATATGTACCTTGGCCTTTTTGGGGAAGAGAGTCAAAAGTTGGAAGCGGAGTACATTAATATAATTAGGTTTCGTCTCTCCGGGGAGCTCGCTATGAGGTCGTCACGGTTTTCATTTCCAAAGAAAAATGAGCGAAAAAGTTTCATTTCTCAAAAATCGGAAAGCATGAAAGTCAAGTTTCGTACTGTTTTGCTGGTCTTCCTGTTCATCAAACTATGCATTCTTTTTACCGGTGAGCATTTTTTTGAGGAGCTGAAAAAAGAGCTGTAAAAAAGCTGTAGAAAGAGCTGTAGAAAGAGCTGTAGAAAGAGCTGAAAAAAGTTGTAGAAGAGCTGAAAAAGAGTTGTAGAAAGAGCTGTAGAAAGAGCTGTAGAAAGAGCTGAAAAAAAGCTGTAGAAAAAGCTGTAGAAAGGGCTGTAAAATAGCTATAGAAAGGGCTGCAGAAAGAGCTGTAGAAAGAGCTGTAGTAAGAGTTGGAAAAGAGCTGAAAAAGAGCTGTAAAAGAGCTGTGAAAGAGTTGTAGAAAGAGCTGTAGAAAGAGCTGCAGAAAGAGCTGTAGAAAGAGCTGTAGAAAGAGCTGAAAAAAGTTGTAGAAGAGCTGAAAAAGAGTTGTAGAAAGAGCTGTAGAAAGAGCTGTAGAAAGAGCTGAAAAAAAGCTGTAGAAAAAGCTGTAGAAAGAGCTGAAAAAGAGCTGTAGAAAGGGCTGTAGAAAGAGCTAAAAAATAGCTTTCAAAGAGCTGTAGAAAGGGCTGTAGAAAGAGCTGTAGAAAGAGCTGTAGAAAGAGCTGTAGAAAGAGCTGTAGAAAGAGCTGTAGAAAGAGCTGTAGAAGAGCTGTAAAAAGAGCATCACGAAATCAATAACCCTGTTTCAGTCCTCCAAGAATCGATAGAATCCATCAAATCCGGTGACCATCCGTGGCTCTTCGGCACCAATGACATCTACCTTTTCGATGTGATGCTCACCATTATATGCTCCATATCCATCGCTGCCTCTCTTCTAATCATCCTCTTTTTTGCAATTGGTCACAATCGATTCAGAAAACCTTATGTCGTCGTGGCATTCGCCGTTAACCTGATCATAGTTGCTCCGTTTTTCTATTCAGGTACTTGTCTAGAAGTCTGTTTTTTCTTGTTAACATCATTTTTACTGTTATGTTCAGGAATAGCACTTTGTGCGAATCACTCCAATGACTTGCACATTTCACCATCACTCAATCGGAGTTTTAGTGGGATTCGTGTGCTCGCCGAGAAGTATTTGAGCGTCAATCAGGGGAGGAATGGGACGATGAAGGTGTTCAGGAATGTTAATGAGAAAGTGGTAAGTTGGAAAGGTTAAATGTGCTCAATTTGAGCTAGATCTAAAACAGTAAATTTCATTAGAAATTGCTCCAAGTTTTGGCTCATTTTCTGTCAGTATTCTGGAGCTTTTACCTCTTTTTTTGGAGCATAAACTGAGCAAACATAAGCACAAAAAAGTCCCGATTAACTAGCTCATTTTCCTTTTCCAGATCAGTCATTTTGACCAAGTGGAGCATGTGCAGAAGCGGTATTGTTGTTGTGGACTCACTGGTAGTGAGTTCTATGGGTTTCATAATGTGAGCAAATCATCCCCCCCCCCCCCCTACTTCAAATTTCTAACCTTCTCTTCTATCCTTCAGAAGACCACAGCTCTCCTACAATCCGTCCCTCTCACATCCAAACTCCACATCCGATGCCCGCGCACCTCCCTTTTCAAAAACTCCACTTGCACCGAATCGCACCTCCATGGATGTGAGCAACGTCTCCAGGAAGTTCACCCGCGACGCATTCTGATTTACTCGTGCATCGGAGCCATCTTTTCGACGTTATTCCTAGTGGTTTCGCCCATGATTTACTCGCAGTTTGAGGTACCTCTTTTTCTATTTTAGCTCTCAAAAATGATCAGTTTCGTTCCAGCTCGACAGAAGATGCGCACGAGTGACATTTATCCGCGAGTGGCGACGCACGATGGAGCTGCGAATCCGTGAGCACCGGCTCAAGCACCTTCGGAATGCTCAGCTGCTCTCCACGGTGTCGGCGAAGGGCTCGAGCTCGTCGAATGCTCCACAGACCACACTGAAGACTGACAAGACGCAAAAGAACGACAAGACTGAACGGAATCCGAATCGATCTTCGAAAAAGTTCTAGCTCTAATAAAAGACTTCATTTTTCAATTCGCAAAATTATTTTTGTTTTGTTCTTGATCATTTCCTAACAGAATCCGCAAGTCTTGGGGCACTGGTCCTTCATCAGGCTCAAGTAGGCCGAGTTGGTGCACAGGTAGGCCTTGGCAGAGCACTCGGACACTCCCGTCGATGGGTTCACCTTGTCCACGCAGCCTGGAATGATTGCTTTAGAGAGGGGAGATGAGAAAAAGTTACTGGAAGTGGATCCGCCGTTGTTGCTATTGTTGTTGTTGGATCCAGAGCAACGGTTGCAAGTCTTCGGGCATTGCTGTGACAAAAAGCGGTTAGGAAAGGAGTAAACTACAGTAATCCAGATGTACAGTAATCTACAGTAATCCTATCTTTTTCTACCATAGCCTTGTTCAAAACGTGTTGAGCTTCTTTGTATAATAACCAATAAAAGTTATCGTACAGTATTCAAAAACCGTAGTCTGACAGTGGTTTGCATTGAAGTAATTATAGCTACAGTAACCCTACAGTAATCTACAGTAATCCTGGGCTAGAGTGATCTAGAACCATCGACTTCTAAGACACTATTAATCTATTCATAGTTTGCTAACATTAACACTATTCAAATCATAGGATCAGACTCAAGAACTTCTACAGCAACCCTACAGTAATCCTACAGTAATTCTACAGTAATCCTACAGTACCCCTACAGTAACCCAGCGCTACAATAAATTACAGTAATCCTTGACATATCGACTTCTAAGGGACTATAAATCTATTCAAAGTTTGCTATCATTTGAGCCACTGCTTCACTAAAGTCCACATACCCCCCCCCCCCCCTACAGTACCCCTACCGTAACCCTACAGTAATCTACAGTAACCCTGGGTTAGATAAACTACAGTAATCCGAGACCCATCGACTTCTAAGGCACTATAAATCTATTCGTTGTTTGCTAACATTTGAGCCAGTGCTTCTGGCCCACATAAGTCTACAGTAACCCTATTACAGTAATCCTACAGTAACCCTACAGTAACCCTTCAGTAATCCTACCATATTCGATCCCTAAGGACTCATCGACTTCTGAGGCTTCATAATCTTGTTCGAATGTTACTGACATTTGAGCCACTGCATCTCACGAACAACATGCTAGGATCCTACAGTACCTCTACAGTAATCCTACAGTAATCCTACAGTACCCCTACAGTAATCCTACATTAATCTACAGTAACCCTGGACTAGAGTTATCCACATCCAACCCATCGATTTCTGAAGCTATGAACTTGTTCTAAAGTAGCTAACATTTTAGCCTCCTCACTCACAACATGCTAGGAACCTACAGTACCCATACCGTACCCCTACAATAATCCTACAGTACCCCTACCGTAACCCCACAGTCTCCCCATCCCTCCCCCATCTCCTCACATCAGTCATCAAAGCGTAGTAGACCGAGTTGTTGCACAATCCAGCGTTCTTCGGGCAATCAGACACTCCAGTAGATGGGTTCACCTTGTCAACGCACGCTGAAAATTCAACACTTCAGAAGTTCTCGACGACGTCAAGTTACTAGAAGTCGACGCGGCGGTGGTGGTGGTGGTGGAGACCTGAATATCGGCGTACTCGCAGCACGTGGTGTTCGACAGACACGCCATTCCATCGGGGCAGAAGTAGAGGTCCATCGTGTTGACCTTGGTGCTGAGGCATGCTGGAAAAGAGCAAGGGATTTGAAATGAAAGAGGAAGAGGGCTCTTACGTCCTTGATCATTGGCGCAAGTTTGTGCGGCGGTGGTGGCGAAGAGCGCGGAAGCGAGGACGATGATGAACAGCATTTTTTGTTACCTGGAAAGTTTTTTTTTCAATTCTTTATAGTCTTAAGAATGAGGAGAATCTAGGAGCTCAATGAGCTCCTATCAGTAAAAAGTAGCTTTAGAGAAACTAGAGCTCCAAAGAGAATGTGAATTGATTCCCAACTCACCGAGCACCATTATATACGTTTTCTAGAGTTTGGGCAATCTGTTCAAATAGAAATTTGCATTTTAAGGAGTAGAAGTTGCGTGGGGATCCGGAAATAGGCGTTGATCTGGAAAACCTGTGCAAATATATGAAACTGAAGTTTTGGATGGAGTTTTGAATGTTTAATTGATAAGGTTATAGATTTTGGAAGTTAACAAGAAGCCTTGGATTGATAGAGTTCGTAGTTAGATCTAGTTTGCAATTAGATCGACTTTAGTTTGTTTGTAGTTATTTCAGAATTAGATCAATCTGTGAGCATTTTCTAATTACAAGTTCAAACTTAGTAGATCTAACTACACATTTCTTCAAATGATTCGCATTCAGAATTAGATCTAGTAGATCGAACTACGATCTAACTCTGATCAAACTCCAATCTAAAGCAATTTCCCAACACTTCCTCTTTGATTTTGCATCACTTTCTATTTCGAAACATTCCTCTTTTTCTCTCCTCCTCTCTCCCCACCTCTCTCTCTCCATCTCCATTTCCTTTCCCTGCCTGCGTCTCTCTCTCCCTCTCAAGTTCTCACGTTCTTCCTGTGAGCAACCAGAGCAAATATACAACATTTTGCTCCACACTGCTTTACTTTTGGCTCATAGAGCTTTACTTTTGCATTTCACCTCGATTTAAATGGCATTAAAAGTGAGTAATTTCAGAAATGGCGTGCACTTGCTACCTGTATCCAGTCGGATTCGTCGCCTTGGCAGCTGTCTCCTATTTGATCTACGCGAATTATTACAAGAAGCCCAGTGAGCCGAAGGATGAGCCGAAGAAGGAGATCTAGCTCTAGCTCTAGCTCTGGATCATGAAAAAGAGCAGCAAATGACAAATTTTATCTCTATTTTGAAGAATATGAGCACAATTGTATCACTTTTATATTAATAAATCATCACATATTGTTCTTTTTGTGAAAGTTATCAATAATATAAAAATGACACGTTTCACAAAGTGAACTAGGTAAACAGAAGTGGTCGATATTTTTCCCTTTCTCTCTTTGCTATCTTTCTCATCTTCGATGATTTTTACACTTTTCACCACTTTTCAACCTATTCTATCACCCATTTCTCGTTCTTCAATTGATATTTTTAACCTTTAATAATCCTATAAAATGCACATTCTCTGCGCCGCCGAGTTTTGTTATATGGGAGTGGTAAGATTTCCTTGAATTAAAAAAACGCAAAAAATGTGGAAAAATTGAAGTTAGAGCTCAAAAATGATTCAAAACTCTCTCAGGTGAGAGAGCACACGATTTACGAGACGCAGAGAACCTGATGATCTGCGTCTCATAGAGTCATGTGCTCTCTCATTGGAGTTGCAATGGAGCGCACTTTCAATTTGCATATACGACTTTTATGGTTTTGCTCTTTTTAAACAATTGTGGCTCTTAGAGCATCTCAAATTGCTCCAACTTTAACCACTAAACCTTCCAGAAATATGGCGACATGCTCACCCCAATCGGCAGCACCATCATCGCCGCCTCCGTCTCCTACCTCGTCTACAAAAAGTTCTTCCAAAAGTTGACAATTGCTCCAAAACGCGAGCCATATAAAACTGACCATCAGCAGGATGTGGTGTACCTTTATCAGTTCAAAAGGCTGCAGAATTGTCCGAGTTTCTCGTCGTTCTGTATGAAGATCGAGGTGTTGTGCAGGGCGTATCGGATTCCGTATGAGGTGAGAGAAAAGTGATAAAAATTGGGCGCGAAAATCGAGTTTGAAATCAGAATGTCGAAAAGAGCGTTTGAAACAAAATTGAAAATTTGTTTTTTTTTTTGTAAAAAGGTGCATGTTCCTTTAACCAGGACTACTGTAGTCGACTTTTTTTCGCAATTTTTTCATCAATTTTTTCGCTCAATTTATCAATTAAAATTCTCTTTTTTTTCCAATTTCCCACTCATTTTCTGGTATTTCTTCATCAATTTTCAATTCCAGATCTGCGACCAAAAACAGCACTGGTCTCGCAACGGCACGCTCCCATTCATCGAGCTCAACGGGGAGCATATCGCAGATTCAGTGCTCATTGAGCATCGATTAAGAAGGCATTTCAATATTCCGGTATCTTGAATTGATTGAGATGTGTTCCTCATTCTAATTTCGAATTTTCAGTCCCTTCCACCAGTTGAAGAAGCTCGCGCATTGGCTCTGGCAAAACTGGTCGAGAATCATCTTTATAAGTGAGACTTTCATTTGAGTTGCAAGAGGAAAAACATAATCTGAAATGTGTTGTTCCAGCATTCTAATCCGCTACAAATCTGAAAGCGATGAGTTCTACCATCTCATTCTTGATCTCACTGGGCTCCCAAAATTCTTCTATCCAGTACTTTTACCAATTGTGAAGCCTATAATTTATAACAAAATCTACAAGAAGTCAAAACTGGCGATTGGAGATTTCGATCCGGAAGATATGAAAGAGTTGTTCTACGCGGATCTCATTGCAATTCGAGATTTTCTAGGCGATCAAAGGTTCCTGTTTGGAGATCAGATTCAGCCGGTTAGTTTTAACTATTTCAGCAAGTTCTGTTTCATAAACGTCAGTAGAAGACTTGTTTCCAGGTAGATGCAACCGTGTTCAGTCACTTGGCGTCGGTTTATTACCCATTTCGAAACGTGGTTTGCGAAGTTCTCGAGCTCGAGTTCCCCACAATTCTGCAGTATATGGAGAGAGTGAGGCATGAAATTTATCCGGATGATTTTACACTTTGAGAGGGTTATTGTATTGTGATTGAGAGAGAAATGAAGGTATTATTGTTTTTATTAGGTGATTAGGAACATTATGTGAAAAGTAAAAAAAAACGGTACCAGTGTCTGAACTGTCTGCAAGTTATCCTGGATCTTGTTCAGTGTCTCCATTATTTCGAGAAACTTTTGATAGCTCGGGAAGCGCCCAGTGCTCCCAGAGCCCTCGTTTTGAATTCTGGCTTCAATAAGTCGATCCAAGTCGATGCGATGCTTGAATCGCTCTGTCTTGTCTCTCACGTTTTGAGCGAAAATTTCGCAATCTGAAAGTGGGAAAAGTTGTAGAAAAATGGCCTGAAATACTCATAGGCCATGTGCTCACTCTTTTTCACGACCCCATTTGCATCACAACACGCTCGCAATCTTTAACAAACGCTCCCCAGTAGTCGCGTGTCATTTTAGCTTTCTGAATATATTAACACTTTTTGCTACTATTCAAAAAAATTAAAAGTATGCGAAATCGTATTGTATACGATAGACAACGCGAGACAATAAATATTAAATATCGCAACAATTTTTATAGATTTTTATAAAGAGCATAAAGCAAATTACTCGATTTCTTCGATAAGCACACTTTGCTCGAAATCGGCATCATTGTAATTAGATTCGTTTCCGGTTCCAGATTGCTCTTTCATCTCCTCGTGGTATTTCCTCTTGAGCTCTGCCAGAGTCGGAACGTTTCTAGAGTCCTTTTCTAAATTTCGAAAGCTTTCTAGGACTAGTTGATAAGTAGACCTCTCGTAATCCATGATTCTGTTTGATACATTTGCCTGGAATGATGATTTGGATTAATCTCAAAAATAAAGAAAGAAGTTTACCTTTTCTAACTCATGATGAGAGGCTTCCAGATAGTGTACCAATTCTTTACAGCGTCTGTGAATTCTTTCAATTGAGTCGATGATAGTTATCAAGAAGTTCTTCCCAGTTTCATCATACATTCCTTGAAGGTTGTGTATCTCGGATTTCAAGAATTGATCTGCCGAACGGGTAGCTTTTAGAAGAGTTTCAATACGCAGCATGAGGAGGTTTTTGTGATGTTCAATAGTGGATTTTGTCTCCGATTGGCGGATTGATTGGGTCAGTTTCATGACCGCAGTTTTGAAACTTGGAAACTCCTTGACAATTTGTTTGGTGGCACTTCTACAAACATTCAACTTGTTCGTCCAATTCCTCTCGATGACCTCGTTCCAAACTCGATACTTGAGCAATTCATGCAATCGCTCACTTTGCTCTTTCATTCTCCTCGTCTTCTCCTCCCACATCTCCTCGGATTCGCGTTGCTTTTCATGTGCTTCCAAACGAATCTTCTCCAATTGTTCGTCAAATAGAAGTTTGTCGCGGTGAATTTCTCTGAAAACTCGAAATGATAGAGGTAGCATTTTGAACGATTACTCTTCTTTTTGATCCATGATTTTCTGATGGTCATGAAGTTTTTCAGCTAATTTTTCATCTGCCGATTGAAGATCCGCATTGAACTCATTTTTCTCTCTGAATTTCATTAATTCGGATTCGAACAAAGTTCTAAATCCAACTTTTCCCTAATCTTCTCCATATCCAACATCTCCTTGGCAAAGTTTTGTTCATCCTTTTTAATTTCTTCCATTGCTCTCTTAAACGTCATCAGTTAAAAAAGAAAACATGCAACACCATGAAATCTCACCTTCGTATTATCCAACATTTTCTTATGAAGCATTTCCCTCCTCGCCTCCAATTCACTTCTATGTCTCTCCTTAATCTCACCCAGTATTTTCCCATCCCTTTCAGTGGTACTGAGAATTTCCTCCATTAACCGTTCAGTCTCCCTCCGCGATTTCTCTTGCTGCTCACGACGCAGTTTCTCAGATTCGGCTCTGTCTTTCTCTCTGAAAAAAAAGAGCCTTATCAGTTTGCTCAAATTGGTAGACTCACTCCATTCTTCTCAGCATTTCATCCACTGATTCGCCGAGAATATCATCGGCGGAAAGCACTGGTTTCTCACTTTTCACTTCAACTTTTTCATTGACAATTGGCGGCGGTCGTGGTGGTGGCGTCTGGACAACCGGAGCGTTGTTTTTCTTTCCTTTGTTCAAAAACGGAAGTTTATTTTTAGCATAATCCATCAGTTGTTGATGCTTTGATTTGGACGGAGCAACAGAAGTGCCACCAACTGGGGGAGCTTGGCTTGGCGAACCATACTGAAAACAGACAGGAATGGGTGAATGGCCACCATTTGGTAGAGCATGAATTGGTGTGATTTCGCTATGGGGGGTTGGAGTTGGAGCAGCAGGTAGGGGAGGAGCAGGTGGGCAGGAAGACGGGTTTGGAGGTTGGTGAACTGGTACCTGGAAACGACAACTTTCGATTTGCATTGGTCATGAGGTGATGGCTAGGAGAAGTGCAGCTAGTCAGTACTTGAAGACTTACAGGTGTCACTGATTGTTGACCAATTGATAGTGATGGTGTCACTCCGCCAGTATTGGGAATTGGAGACCAACCAGCTCGTGGAGGAACAGGAGGGTAGGAAGACGGGTTTGGAGTCTCGTGAACAGGAACCTAAAAAAATCATCTATCATTGTGCATTTGTCATATGATAATGGCTCGAGAGAAGTGCAGCTGGTTTCTTTTTGAATTGAAAGCCTAGCTTTTCAAGTGTGAAACCACGGCCCCCAGCCACATGCTACTTACTGATATAGCTGATGCTGTCACCCCGCCAGTATTGAAAATTAGAGTTGGAGCAGCATGTTGAGGAACAACGTGCGGATCCATGGTTTGAGGTTGGTTAACAAAACCCTGAAACCATCATTTATCATATATTGAATTGACATAGAGACTTACAGGTGCAGGTGATACTTGATGAATTGGTAGTGGTGGTGCCATTTCGCCACTATTGGGAATTGGATTCCAACCAGCATGTGGAGGAACAGTGGGAGCGTACGGATTCGAGTTTTGAGGTTGGTGAACAGGAATCTAAAAAAAATTATCATTGTTCATTTGTCATGTGATAATGGCTCGAAAGAAGTGCAGACTCACGTCGTTGATTTTCACATTGGAGCATCCGATCTCATTGAGATTTCGATTCAGATGCACCTTAAAAAACATTTATTTTTCAATTTTCCGGATTATACTCACCCATTCTTCTCCTTTTTCCTCTCCGATTGGAGTCGACTTGCTATTGTCCATTTCACAGTTTCACTGATAAGACAAGTTGCCAGCACTGAAAACTATTATAACAAAATGATTCTTTGAGAAAAGCGATGAGGAATAGGGAAACTAAAGAATAACGAATGAAACAAAATCGAACATTTTAACAGTTAGCAATACGATGAAATCATGAGGAAATCAATAGGAAAAAATAAGAATGAGCAATAAAAAATATGTTGACAGTTGGTGACTACACACTGATGACTGATAAGAAGTTGTGAAAGAGTTGAACAATTCATTAGGGGAATTGAAATATAATTTACATATCAAAAGAAGTGATCAAGTGAGAAAACAAAATAGGCAGTAAGAAGAATGGGGAATGAGGATTCGATCTAATACTGAATTATTTCCCAGCCCTTATCCATGATGAAGTTCCAAATATGTTCAATTACGATTGTTATCAGCAGTTTGAATCATCGGAACTTCTGGCCCCCGTTCACCCATCTGGATGGCCAGTGCACTTTGAGCGCTGTCCACCGCCTCCACCAACATCTGAGCATAACCTCCAAACTGTGTAACGTCCTGTCGATCCTCAACGACCTTCAAAAGATGTTGAAGAAGATAGGTGATCTCAATTCGAGAAATGCACTTTCCGACATTGTCAATGAACTCCTGAATCAGATGGTTTCTTCGAGAACAACAAAACAAAAGAAACGCACGTTGTGTTTTTCGTAGGCAGGAGTGTGAATCTTGGTCTGTCGGTATTCGTGAAGTTGGTTTTCGAGGAGAGTTTTATTGTTTTTAATGATCGTCAGTTCGGCCCGAAACTCTTCAGCCACTAGTGGAATACCCGGAATGGGAGGGCGGCACTGTGAAAGTGAAGAGTAATTCATTTCCTCTTAGGAGCAGCTTACCAACACAAGGATTTGTTGAAACGCATTCCGCATAGTGTTGGATGTATTGGTGATTCTCAGAACATCTTTAGACATTTCCGCGTGGATGTTATCAGCAATACACTTTTCAAGTGCTCCTTGCAGAAATGACAGTTGTGCATTTCTTAAATGAGAACGTTGATTTGAATGATTGAAAAGATTCAAACTCACTGTACTCTATCATCGTCTTCCATCGGTGTCCCTAGAAACAGTTATTATTAAAAGAACAAGTTGCTTCAAAATCAATGAAAAAAGAAATATAAAATATAAATGGAAACAAACCATTCAAAGAAGAAGGAATCAAATTAGACAAAACAGTAAAGAACATTTTCATTTCACTAAAATTTTAAAAAAGAATGTTAGAAGGAGAAGTGGAAACTGTTTTCTTGTAGTTGAACATCAAACTGTCTAGCTCCATCAAAAGCTTGCATAGCATTCCTCGGCAACCTTGGATGTTTCTGTTTATTGGAGGTGACAACTTTCCCAGAAGATCGTTGGTGTCAGTAGAAAACAGAATGTTGCGAAGCATTGTGAGAAAATTCTGAATGGGTTAGAAGGATAAGTTGGTAGAAAAATTGTAAGTCTCCCAAAAAAAAGTTGCAAATGATTTCCGCTTCTACTCAGAAATTTGAATTGCCGCGCAAAGTTCGCTACCGTAGTCCTGACCGCAGGCGACATCGCGGCGAGACCCGTCGGCGCATGCATCACTTTTTTGGCCTATTTTTCAGTTTTCTTTTTGTTTATTTCAGTTAAATCTATCAATTTTTCTTTAATTTTCATCGCAATTTTAATAAAATACTCTTAATTTTTGTAATTTTCAGCGCATTTTTGGTGTTAGGGTGTTAGAAACTCACCATATGAACCGGTGAAACCACTCTCGTCAATGAAGTTTGCAGCTGTTCAATTGAACGGCATATCGAATTGCGTTGATGTCTCAGTTCGCGAATTTCCGAGTCAACCTCACCATCCAGAAACTTCGCCAGCGCGTCGGACAGTGAGAGACACTGAAGAAATCGTTTTTGTTATCCCAAGATCCGAAACAATTTACCTTCACATCAATCGATTTCAGGTTAGCTCTAAATCGATCCAACTTTTGAATGATATCGATCAAGCTTCTGGAGCCATCGGACACTGCTTGTTGGGCAAAATGATTTCGAAGTTGTTGGCAGAGAGCCTCCAGCTGTTGAAGCTCCACTTCGCGAATCTGTTGAGCCTCGACTTCTATTGAACCCATATCATTTGGATGATTCTAAAAGTAATCGAGAAAGATTAAATCAAAAAGTTAGAGAGATCAGAAAGTTAGAGAGATAGAGGGATAAAGTACCATTTGGAGAACACACTTGAATCATATAAAAAAGTTTGCTTTATCAGTTGAGAGAATAATGATAATTAACGTAAGCAAACAAGATTTCACTTCTCAATAGCCTTGGTCTCGTCGACTTTATGTGTGATTGTGGCCAGTTTGTTCTCAACAATTTGGTTCAGAGTCAAAAACTTCGATCTCATATCCTCAGCCTTCTTCTGGTACTTCTCAATGATTTCAACGTTTTGAACGTCGATAGCCTTTGGAAGATAGGTGGTGATTTCGAGAAGAGTTCTATCTTCCATCACGTTGTTCATGTCGTTGATGAATTGCTGAATCATGCATCGATAAGCGATCAAAACGCGCAACTCACCGAGCAGATCTGCAGAACTTCTGGATTAGCATGGGTTGCGTTCATGGCGAACATCCGATAGCGTTTCACTCTTTCCTGATACAAAGCTCTTCCAGTGCTTATCTCGAGGAAGTCAGGGTCAAGCTCTCCGGGCTCCACGGCGGTGGGCTCAATGCACTGTAATTTTGACTTTTTCATGCGAACACTGATGTCAGTTACCTTGGTTCCCACATACTCCAACGAATTGCTCGTCTCGTTAACCTTCTCCAAAACGCCCTTGAACTTCAAGATCACTTCCCTCGAGTGCGCTGTTTGGAAATGTTTCAGGAGCTCATCAGTTCTCATGGTGATTTGAAGGAGCATGGTTTCCTTTTCTTTTTTTATGTTTTCACTGCAAAACAGACATTTTGTCGGACAAGTTTGCCGATTGATAGCACTTGATTTGACGAGTTCAGAACTTTGTTTCATTTTTTCTACCGAGATCTGTGTACTGAAAAGTTTAAAGTTTAAACTTGTGAGCTCCATATCTCGGCTCACAGAGCTTTGTAGGAAAAATGAAACACAGTTCTGAACTTGTCAAAACAAGAGCTTTCGAATGATATATTGGGAAAGGGAGTCATCATACATTAGCGAGTTTTTCAAAACTAACATTCTCAATTTGCTATTTGCCATTCTCATATCCATAGCATCCTTGTTCAGCTTCATGAGCTGTTCGTGATTTGCCTTCATCACCTTCTCCATCTCCTCCTCATAGCTTTTCAAGTTTTTCGCTCTCTCCTCAGCCACTGCCTCCACTTCAGCAGAAGCCTGCGCGATTTGCCGATCGCCTTCTTTCTTCGCCTCTTCCAGTTTCTGATTGGCTTCTTGCTTCTCCTTATCATGCTTCTTCTCAAGATCCTCCATCTGAAAAGTGATTTTAAAAATGTATTGCTGATCAACTTGCAATCACCTTTTTCTTGTGCTCGTTCGCCGCCTTCTCTCGTTCCTCCTTCGACGCTTCTCTCAACTCGTTCATCTGCTTCTGATGATCCGCTTGCATCTTGCTCATATTCGCATCGTACTTCTCCTCGCTCTCTCTGATCCGCTTCTCAATCGCTCTTCAAAAAAAGTTTTATAAAAATAAGGGGAAATTGCAATCTTACTCCTGAGCAGCCTGATTCACCGCCAGCTGCTCCTTGTATCGCCGGTCCGCTTCGGTTTGACTTTTCTCAGCCGCATCGTCAAACTTCTTCTTCACTAAAAGTCACTCAATAATCTTAAATTGAAAAGAGTCCAACTTACATGCTTCCATTGTAGCCACCGATTTCTCATAGTGCGCCTTGCTATCCTCACGGCATTTCTGCAGCGCTTCGCTTCTCGCTTTGCCCGGATTCTGAAATTTAAATTCGTCTTGACATCATCAGGTCCCAGAATTAATTACCGATCTCATGCTATTATATATGCCGTGAAGTTGCTGAAATCCATTGGCCACCGTGAGAGCCGTTGCGGTATAATTAACGACGGCGGCGATAGGAATTCCTGCCATGTCTTGAGAATGAAAGTGTGATTCTGAAATTAAATGGTTATAAACGGAGTGAAAGGTTACAACTGATAAGAAAATACAAGAGTTGAGGAACGTGAAAATGTTAAAAATAAGATTAGCAATGTTTCACAACATTTTCTCATCATAAAAAACCATGGATATCAACATCAGAAAAATGCATTTATCAATACACGTCTTCAATTTCCATTCTGTTTTTTCAACTCTGCCAACGTTGGTATCTCTTTTCCAGACTTATCCATGATGAAGTTCTAAATATGTTCAATTACGATTGTTCTCTGCCGTTTGAATCATCGGAACTTCTGGCCCCCGTTCACCCATCTGGATGGCCAGTGCACATTGAGCGTCGTCCACCGCATCCACCAACATCTGAGCATAATCTCCAAACTGTGTAACGTCCTTTCGATTCTCAACGACCGTCAAAAGATATTGAAGAAGATAGGTGATCTCAATTCGAGAAATGCACTTTCCGACATTGTCAATGAACTCCTGAATCAGATGGTTTCTTCGAGAACAACAAAACAAAAGAAACGCACGTTGTGTTGTGCGTAGGCAGGAGTGTGAATCTTGGTCTGTCGGTATTCGTGAAGTTGGTTTTCGAGGAGAGTTTTATTGGTTTTAATGATCGTCAGTTCGGCCTGAAACTCTTCAGCCACTAGTGGAATACCCGGAATGGGAGGGCGGCACTGTGAAAGTGAAGAGTAATTGATTTCCTCTTAGGAGCAGCTTACCAACACAAAGATTTGTTGAAACGCATTCCGCATAGTATTGGATGTATTGGTGATTTTCAGAATATCTATCCACATTTCCTCGTCGATGCCCGTAGCAATACACCTTTCCAGTTCTCTTTGCAGAAATGCCAGTTGTGCATTTCTTAAATGAGAACGTTGATTTGAAATATTGAAAAGATTCAAACTCACTGTACTCTATCAGCTTCTTCCATCGGTGTCCCTGGAAACAGTTATTATTAAAAGAACAAGTTGCTTCAAAATCAATGAAAAAAGAAATATGAAGTATAAATGGCAACAAACCATTTAAAAAAGAAGGAATCAAATTAGACAAAACAGAAAAGAACATTTTCATCTGACTAAAGTTTTAAAAAAGAATGTTAGACGGAGAAGTGGAGACTGCTTTCTTGTAGTTGAACATCAAACTGTCTAGCTCCATCAAAAGCTTGCATAGCATTCCTCGGCAACCTTGGATGTTTCCGTTTCTTGGAGGTGACAACTTTCCCAGAAGATCGTTGGTGTCAGTAGAGAACAGAATGTTGCGAAGCATTGTGAGAAAATTCTGAATGGGTTAGAAGGATGAGTTGGCAGAAAAATTGTAAGTCTCCCAAAAAAAGTTGCAAATGATTTCCGCTTCTACTCAGAAATTTGAATTGCCGCGCAAAGTTCGCTACCGTAGTCCTGACCGCAGGCGACATCGCGGCGAGACCCGTCGGCGCATGCATCACTTTTTTGGCCTATTTTTCAGCTTTTTTGTTTATTTCAGTTAAATCTATCAATTTTTCTCCCATTTTCATCGCAATTTTAATAAAATACTCTCAATTTTTGTAATTTTCAGCGCATTTTTGGTGTAAGGGTGTTAGAAACTCACCATATGAACCGGTGAAACTACTCTCGTCAATGAAGTTTGCAGCTGTTCAATTGAACGGCATATCGAATTGCGTTGATGTCTCAGTTCGCGAATTTCCGAGTCAACGTCACCATCCAGAAACTTCGCCAGCGCGTCGGACAGTGAGAGACACTGAAATAATCGTTTTTGTTATCCCAAGATCCGAAACAGTTTACCTTCACATCAATCGATTTCAGGTTGGCTCTAAATCGATCCAACTTTTCAATGATATCGATCAAGCTTCTGGAGCCATCGGACACTGCTTGTTGGGCAAAATGATTTCGAAGTTGTTGGCAGAGAGCCTCCAGCTGTTGAAGCTCCACTTCGCGAATCTGTTGAGCCTCGACTTCTATTGAACCCATATCATTTGGATGATTCTAAAGGTAATTGAGAAAGATTAAATCAAAAAGTTAGAGAGATCAGAAAGTTAGAGAGATAGAGGGATAAAGTACCATTTGGAGAACACACTTGAATCATATAACAAAGTTTGCTTTATCAGTTGAAAGAATAATGATAATAAACGTAGACAAACTAGATTTCACTTCTCAATAGCCTTGGTCTCGCCGACTTTATGTGTGATTGTGGCCAGTTTGTTCTCAACAATTTGGTTCAGAGTCAAAAACTTCGATCTCATATCCTCAGCCTTCTTCTGGTACTTCTCAATGATTTCAACGTTTTGAACGTCGATAGCCTTTGGAAGATTCGTGGTGATTTCGAGAAGAGTTCTGTCTTCCATCACGTCGTTCATGTCGTTGATGAATTGCTGAATCATGCATCGACAAGCTATTAAAACGCGCAACTCACCGAGCAGATCTGCAGAACTTTTGGATTAGCATGGGTTGCGTTCATGGCGAACATCCGATAGCATTTCACTCTGTTCTGATACAAAGCTCTTCCAGTGCTTATCTCGAGGAAGTCAGGGTCAAGCTCTCCGGGCTCCACGGTGTCGGGCAAAAGGCACTGTAATTTTGAGTTTTTCATGCGAACACTGATGTCAGTTACCTTGGTTCCCACATGCTCCAACGAATTGCTCGTCTCGTTAAACTTCTCCAAAACGCCCTTGAACTTCAAGATCACTTCCCTCGAGTGCGCTGTTTGGAAATGTTTCAGGAGCTCATCAGTTCTCATGGTGATTTGAAGGAGCATGGTTTCCTTTTCTTTTTTTATGTTTTCACTGCAAAACAGACATTTTGTCGGACAAGTTTGCCGATTGATAGCACTTGATTTGACGAGTTCAGAACTTTGTTTCATTTTTCCTACCGAGATCTGTGTACTGAAAAGTTTACAGTTGAAACTTTACAGCTCCATATCTCGGCTCACAGAGCTTTGTAGGAAAAATGAAACACAGTTCTGAACTTGTCAAAACAAGAGCTTTCGAATGATATATTGGGAAAAGGAGTCATCATACATTAGCGAGTTTTTCAAAACTAACATTCTCAATTTGCTATTTGCCATTCTCATATCCATAGCATCCTTGTTCAGCTTCATGAGCTGTTCGTGATTTGCCTTCATCACCTTCTCCATCTCCTCCTCATAGCTTTTCAAGTTTTTCGCTCTCTCCTCAGCCACTGCCTCCACTTCAGCAGAAGCCTGCGCGATTTGCCGATCGCCTTCTTTCTTCGCCTCTTCCAGTTTCTGATTGGCTTCTTGCTTCTCCTTATCATGCTTCTTCTCAAGGTCCGCCATCTGAAAAGTGATTTTGAAAATTTATTGTTTATCAACTTGCAATCACCTTTTTCTTGTGCTCGTTCGCCGCCTTCTCTCGTTCCTCCTTCGACGCTTCTCTCAACTCGTTCATCTGCTTCTGATGATCCGCTTGCATCTTGCTCATATTCGCATCGTACTTCTCCTCGCTCTCTCTGATCCGCTTCTCAATCGCTCTTCAAAAAAAGTTTTATAAAAAAAAGGGGAAATTGCAATCTTACTCCTGAGCAGCCTGATTCACCGCCAGCTGCTCCTTGTATCGCCGGTCCGCTTCGGCTTGACTTTTCTCAGCCGCATCGTCAAACTTCTTCTTCACTAAAAGTCACTCAATAGTCTTAAATTGAAAAGAGTCCAACTTACATTCTTCCATTCTAGCCACCGATTTCTCATAGTGCGCCTTGCTATCCTCACGGCATTTCTGCAGCGCTTCGCTTCTCGCTTTGCCCGGATTCTGAAAGTTAAATTCGTCTTGACATCATCAGGTCCTAGAATTAATTACCGATCTCATGCTATTATATATGCCGTGAAGTTGCTGAAATCCATTGGCCACCGTGAGAGCCGTTGCGGTATAATTAACGACGGCGGCGATAGGAATTCCTGCCATGTCTTGAGAATGAAAGTGTGATTCTGAAATTAAATGGTTATAAACAGAGTGAAAGGTTACAATTGATAAGAAAAGACAAGAGTTGAGGAACGTGTAAATGTTAAAAATAAGATTAGCAATGTTTCACAACATTTTCTCATAATAAAAAACCATGGATATCAACATCAGAAAAATGAGTTTATCAATACACGCCTTCAATTTCCATTCTGTTTTTTCAACTCTGCCAACGTTGGTATCTCTAAAGACGCCTGTAAAAGACGTGAAAAGCAATCCTTGATTTGACGCACATCCGGTGGAGAGCTCTGGAAAAAAAAATCAATGTTGAGCTCCGAGTCATTGCTCACCTTTAAAGCGTACTCTAGCCTGTCACACTCTCTTTTGACATCCTCGACGGCTTCTTTGATGGTTAACAGAAACTCTTTTCCAGTTTCATGGTGCATTTTTTCCATGGCTCGAGCTTCTCGCTCCATCAATGCTCTTTGAATACCAACTGCTTCTATCGCGTGCTCGATTTGAAGTTTAAGAATCTCCGGCTTCTCCGACGGCATCTGCCAGGCCTTCTTGACGTCATCAAAAGAATTCCTCAACGCATTCAGCCGCCTTGTCCAATTGTTCTCAATCTCCATACTCCACACTTTCATCTGGAGCTGTCTTCTGAGCTCTTCAGCCTGATACTCCATCTCCCGTCGTCTCGCAGAATCTTGACGCTTCAGTTCTTCCAGATGACGTGCGAATGTCTCCCTCATTTCATGAAGTCTCTGCTGGAACGCTTGCTCATCGCGTTCATCTTCACGTCTTCTAACACGCTCCTTCTCCTCCTGCATCCCTTTGGCTTGCTGATATCTGGAATCGTATTCCTTCAGAGCCTCCTTGAACTGTAATTGATCGAATTCGGAATCTCTCTGCATTTGTGCCAGTTCCGCTTTGTTGCTTTGCTCATTGTAAAATTGTTGTGCTTGAGCCATCTAAAACGTCACATGGAAATATTTATGATTAGCAATAAGTTTGGGTACCTGTTCTCTCATCAAGTTTTGCAACGCGGCTTTTTGTTTCAGCTTTTCCAGACGGGTTTCAGCAGCTTGAAAATAAAGTGTGTATTTTTGAAAAAAAAAACAACAAAAATCATCTGATATTATCCATTCCCCAGCGACTGGAATTCAAATGTGGGTCTCGCAGCGAACCGCAAGTTCCTTTAATCTCTGTTTTTCTCGACTCTCTCGCGTCGCCGTGCTCTCTCACTTTTTTGGCGCGGCGAGAGTCGCTTGCTTTGGGGAAGGAATAATATAAAGTTACCTAGTTTAAGCCGATCACTTTCCGATTGATACGTCCTATCACTCTGCACAATCTCCCAATCGTAACGAGATGCATCCGATTGAATGGTTGAAATTTTGGAGCGATGAAGACGTTCATCTTCTTCTTTTTCTCTCCTGGAACCCACAAACTTTTATATCTTGATACGCTCGAACTCACTCGTATTGCAACTGCACATTCGTGAGCAGTTCATCGAGTCGTCTGTCGGCCTCTTCATTGCCTGCCAACCGTCGTCGTTCAATCTCCTCTCGCAATCTTATCCTCTCAATTTCCCGTTCATTCGCATAAATATGATGGAGCACAGTTGCTCCCAAAGCTAACACACCGGTAACCGCCGCCAACTTGGTTGTGGACGTCTTAAACATCGACAATTGATTAGAAAACGAGACGTAACTCACCCAAATCAGCCTACACATCTCGTTCCAGAACTCTATAAATGTGTCGAGCAAAGATGGCGTTTCCAGCAACACGAACTCTTCCTCGGTTTCTTCAAGCTCTGCAGGACTCGGAGTAGAGGTCATCTGGGAAATTGCAAACGAAGTGGGGAAAGAGAAAATAACGATGAGCAATAGGTGTTGGGAGACAAACATGTGAGGGGAGTGTGAGGGGAGAGGGTTATAAACGGAGATAAGAAAAATAAAAGTTAGGAATAAACAATTATTAAGAATGGTTTTTGGTTTTATGAGTGTTAACTGTATGACAAAATGTTTTTATCACATTTTTTGCTATCCAAGCACATTACTTTTTCACTAACAAGGGAATGGTGAGAGCAGTCCCCGCTGTTTCTATATGAAACGTATATCATTCAAAAGATAATTTTATGAGGATTACAAATCTGTTATCAATTTTTCCTGATTGGCTCTGAGAGCCGAGATACCGCAGTCCAAAGCTCATAGGATTTTTGTGGAACTTTGAGCGCTCATAACTATTTTTCCAGTTTCATAAAATGGTAAGTTTGTTTTAGCAATTGATTCAGAAATTCAGGACAAATTTAATGATACAGTTGGTTTTTCACAGAATTGGTTCCGAAAAAAGTTATGAACGCTCAAAGTTTCACAAAAATCCGACGATCTTTGGACGGCTGTATCTCGTAAAAAAAGTAAATTTGAAAAAAAAGGTTGAAAAATTGATGAAATTTAAAGGAACATCGACCAGTTGGCAGGTTGGTGGCCTAGAAATCCAAAAAATAGCAGATGTCCGGTTTTCGATTTTCTTGCTCATTCTTATTTCTCATCCTTCAAGCAAAACATGCAGTGAATGCAAACTTTTTATCAGTGTCCCTTCTCTAATGTGCTAATATAGGAGGCGGGTCATCTAAGAGCACTCCTCTTCTGAATCTCGAATCGATTTTTCTTGCTCATTCTTATTTCTCATCCTTAAAAACAAAAAAAAAACATAATACTTATTCTTCAGATGGAGCCGGAGAAAACCGAGAGGATTGTTCAAGCATTCACGAAACTTCCCGTTCCGGTAGCAATAGTAGTTGGTGTGACAGTATTGATCGCTTCGATTGCTTCTTGGTGGAAATCCGAACCGGAACAACCTGACTCAAAGTGCACCCCTCAAAAGACAGTACATCTTCCACGTGGAAAGGGTCACAACGATGAAGTAGACTTGGACGATTTTCAAAAAAAGTTTGATGCGAAACTTCAGTGAGTGAGTAAACAAGACTGATAATAGTTGACAATGTTACAGAAAGGAAAACGAGGAAAAGGAACGTGAGCATCAGGAGCGGATTTCAAAAACTATGTTGGATAAAGAGAGAATTCTAGAAGATATCGATCGCCATGAATCTAACTGGGAACTCAAGTTCCGGCACCCTTTGAAAAAACTTCAGTTGGCGTAGAGAAAATGTTGCTAACTTTAAATTGTGTCTCTTTTTGCTTTGCTGCTGAAAGTCTGTCATATTTTGTAAGACTTTTTTTCATAATATTTAAAATAGATCAAGCACATAAAACCCATTGCGCTTCAGTGTATCTCATTCTCAGAAAGACCTGCTGAATCACAAATTACAGGGGATCGAGCAATTTTCAAAATTGGATGTTTCGGAAATTCCAACGGCCAATAAATCATTTTTGCCTTGTTTTTCTTTTTCTTTCAGATTTCAGAAGCAATCTGCCAACTCAAGTAAACCTTCATTTCCCTTTCAGTCTTTGCTGACTAAAAGCTCATCTTTCTCATAAAAGATGAGCCATATTCGACCAAATTCTGAAAAAAAGTAAAAGATCATTGCGCTCATTAACCACAAACCTTGTCTGGGCAGAAAATGTAGTAGATGAATTCACTCTTCTGATTCTTATTCTGATTCTGATATTGTACTTTTTCACAAATTATCCAGTAGACACATATGGCATCACCTGAAAGTACTTTTTTCCGATTGCTCATTTTTTCAAGTCTTCCCTGCTTTTCCAATAGTTTGGGTTCATCGCGTCCATATAAAAACACAGAACACTATCGAAAAGGTTGCCGGAAATTGCGCGTATGTTATCATGTATAATTATCAATAACTCGAGCCCCTCAGATTTTGCCTTGTTTTTCTCGTGCTCATTCTCATTTTCCTCGAAGTTACAGAGTCATGAACACCTCAACATGTACCACGATGCTCAGCTACTCGACCAATGCCCATTTGAAAGCCGCACTTTTGATCAATTGGCTCATTTTGCTCCCCGCTGTGCCAATTATAATGTATGGATTGCATTACTCGTTGAAGAGCAGATTGTTCCATAAAAATACGCAGTTGCAAGTGACGATTCACTTGATTGGGTTGTTGGTGCATTGTTTTGGAAGGTAAGGGGGTTCAAAGTTGATGAAAAAGTTTGAAAATTGGTGGACTGATAGAGAAAGAAATTTGCTATCTTTTGATTTAGGAATTGTGTTTCTAACATTTTTCTGACTGAAGCTATATTGTCTACAGTATTGGTATTTTGAAATCAGTATAACTCCAGTTGGGATAATGTTAGAAACTTGCTTTTTATACCAAAAGAAAGGAAATTTTTTGTTCTACAAAATTGTAAATTTTAAATGTAAAAAAATAATCTTGAGCTTATTTTTGAAGCTTTAAATGAAGGAAATTTTACCCTATTTTTGAGCAAAATTGGAAAAAAAGTTATTACTTTTTTCCCTAGCTTCTCTGTGTTCAAAATCTAAATTCTGTTAGCAGTAATATAGAAAAAAATTCTCTATCTTTTGATATAAAAATCAAGTTTCTAGCATTTTTCTAACTGTAGTTATGTCTCTTCCAATATTAATAACTTGAAGTCAGTATAACTCGAGTTGTAGTGAAGTTAGAAATTTGATTTTTATACCAAAATGTAGAGAATCAATAGCTCTTTTCTTTTAATGGGCTCATTTTGCTCATAACACTGTTACAAAATCAAAAATTACAGATTTGTCCTACACTCTGCTGACCTCATCAACTACTTCCGGCCTTATGATGATGGGTGTGAAATTTTACCCAATTTTTATCGGTGAGCACCTTTTTTTTCGTTTTTCCCTTTCTTTCTCTCTTTTATCCTCAAATATATGTTGTTTTTAAGTGAATACCTTTCAGCTGCCTCATCTTCCGCTTCCTCTACAACTTCGGACAGGCCCTTGTCTCAATGACGCCCATCTCCATAACAATCGAGCGCTTCATAGCCACCCGCTACACCCGGGGCTACGAAAACTGCCCCTTCGGCTACGGCGTCTTCCTCGGTGTGCTCCAAATCGTGCTCGCCGTCGCCTACCTCACCACTCGCTACATTCACGCCGCCTTCTCGCCCGACCAGTTCACCTTCTTCTACTGCCAGACACTGACGTCGAGCACAATCTCCACCGCCGAGACTTTCGTCCCGTTATTCATGATCATTGGCGCGCATTTCGTCTCGATTGTAGCTTTCAGACTGCTTGAGATTCGGAATCAGGTGAGAAGCGTTTCCGTTAGATCAGTGGGGAAATTGGTATGTTTTCTTTTCAGAGACTTCGTCAAGTGGTAGACATCAATTTGAGCACGAGATTTACATTGGAGCAGGGGAAACGGTATGATTATCAAAAGGGTGGAAAATGGGTATCATTTGAAAGCTCTTGTTTTGAGCTTTCCAAACCGGTTTTAAAATTTGATAAGGACACAAGTGAGCCGAGTTATGGAGCTCTTAATCTGGTACTAAAAATTTTGCAACCTTGGTCAATTCACAAAAGAATTGCGCTGTAAACAAATCAGTTTCAATTCAAGTGTTTACTATCATTCGAAAGCTCTCGTTATCAGCTTTCTAAAACTGTTGTCCAAATTTCCCAACGACTACTAGGAGCCGAGTTACGGAGCTCCAAAGTTTAGCACCAAAATCTTTAAATGCTTCTTATCATAATAAAGGCTTCATTTCAGGTCATTCGGAGCTCTGAAAGCGTTCATCCACTACAACTGCATCATGGTATCATTGATAACAATGGGGATAGTGGTGCTCTACGTTTTCAAGCAACAAATTATCAAGCCAGAGTATATGGCATTGATTGAAAGTTAGTTATCTTCAGAATGCGAGCTACATTGTGGCAGCTCTAACTTACTTAAAAGTTGTTGTACAGTGATGGTTTTAATTTCATTAGAAAGCCCGTTTTAAGAGCTTTACAATGATAAAAAACTTCATGATAACTCTCAAACTGATGCTGGAAGTGCTGAAAAACATACTTTAGTTGACACCTAACTTCTGAGCGCTCTAACTCCCTTCATACTCATTGTACAGCGATCATTTTCATATCGTTAAAAAGCCCATTTCAAGAGCTTTACAATGATATACTTAATTTTATGATAACTCCCACACTGATGCTCAAAACACTAGTGCAAAAAAAACATTCTTCAGACAATTGTATTTTGAAATTCTAACTGCTCTAACTCGCTCAATACTAATTGTACAGCAATCATTTATATTTCATTAGAAAGCCCATTTCAAGAGTTTCACAACCATAACCATCATTTTTACAGTGACCCACGCGCTTCCCCTCTACGGCATCTCAGTCTGCTTGGGAGTCTACTGGCGCCTCCGCTCCATCGACGGCGAGCAACGTCGCAACCTGACGATGGCTTTCCGCGGCGGTGTGGCTCACACCGAGCTCTACTTTCAGATGTTCGATCAACAGTTGAAAAATTGAGAATGATTATTTATTGTGATTGTGGATGAGCTCGCACATTCTTCTTATCCATCGGCTCGTCGTCCTCGTCATACATCACGAACTGACGTCGCGTTGTGGGCCTCGGTTCCATTGGCGGCGGCGGCGGACGCTGATGGTCGTCCTTCTGAAAAGAGTATTCTGATGATGTCACGTCTTCAATATAACGCTTAATGTTTAATGAAGATTCCGCAGTTTCACCTCCACCAGAGTACCTTAAAAAACATGCTCATCAGTTCCCCCTCTCGCTTCTTTTCGGTGTCGCCAAAAATAATGCCGAAGATTGTCATCATCCAACTCTAACCGAGATGAAATTCTCAATTTTCGGACGCCTTCTCCTCACTCACCTTGTCGGGAATCCGACCTGGCGGCTGCTCCTGAGGACGTCGAGTTGGCGGACGTGGTTGAGTTGTGGAAGTCGAACGGGTCTTCGTGGACGTCTTCGGCTTTCTTGTCGTCACCTTCTTCTTTTTCGTCGTCCTTTTTGTCGTCCTTTTTGTCGTCTTCTTCACTGCCTTTTTTGTGGTGCTCTTTTTTGTGGTGCCCTTTCTTTTTGTCGTCGCCTTCTTCGCTGCTCCCACTGCTCCCCCTTCCATCTGAACCCTTTTTCAATGAGCCCTTCAAATCACACTGCTCTCTACCTCACCCTCATTCTTGCTCCGTTTCACCCTTGTCAACACCGCTCCAGCTGGATCGCGATCTGCAATTCCATACATTAACCAGATCCCTCAAAGTATAATGGAAAACGAGTCTGGCAGTGTTAGAAGGTCTCACTCTTCCGATTACGCAAAGTTATAAAGTGGCGGATTTCAATGCGGACACCTTCTGAGTCTGTCGAGTTGGCGAACAGGTTGGTGGCGTTGTCGGGCAGCTCGAACTCGGAGTGCGCCTCGAACTTGAGACCGTGGTTCAGCTTCACGACGGTGATGTTGGATTCTGAATGGGAAAGGTTTGATTAGTATCGATTGAAAGCCCTTGTTCTGAGCTATTCAGAACTGTTTTCAGTTTTTCCTAAGGATATCTGGGAGCCGAGATATGGAGCTCTAATTTTTAACCTGTGCCTCAAGAGCACCATGAAATTTTGGAGCTCCATATCTCGGCACTCAGAGGTCACTGGAAAATTTCGAGGATAGTTTTGAAAAGCTGAAAACAAGATCTTTCGAATGATGTTAATTACATATATGATATTCAATTTTTTCAATGAGAGATTTCTTGGTGAAAAAACCAGAGTTGCAAAATTTTGAGCTCTAGATTGAAAGCTCCATATCTCGGCTCACAGATGCTTTTATCTAACTTTGATAACAGTTTTAAAAAGCTCATTTAAAGAGCTTTTGAATGATATTAATCACATTTAGGATCATAGCTCTATTCCAACTGCAACTCCTAGAGGAACAAATCGACATTCCAAATTTTCAGTACTAAATTAAGAGCTCCATATCTCGGCTCCCAGAAGTCCTTATCAAATTTAGATAACAGTTTTGAAAAGCTCAAATCAAGAGCTTTTGAATAATATTAGTTTCATGCTTAAAGACCAATTCACCAGTTGAGCATTGAGGCAGAAACCCAGACACTCATTATCATTTTCTCTCGCGTCATTTTAACGTTCTCTTCCTCTTTTTTTCTTTTTTCTTTCTTCCCTTCACTAGTCTAGCTCAAACAATACTAATGCTCCATGACTCTTACCCAACTCCATCTCCAACGTATCATTCCCCTGCGCCGCCACACCACTCCACACCACCATCGCCGCCAAACAAGTCGATAGCACAAACATTACAATAGAAGAACGATTTCGAAAATGCGCTGATGAACAGTAAAAAAGTGTTGTAGTGTGGCGATCTTTCGCCCCACTATGATCGGATTTCGATCTACTTCCCTCCCAGAGGATTATAGTTGATCACACCTTGTTTCGAGTTGGGTATTCATTCAATGTTTATACATCAGTTGATCGGGATTTGAAAAGGGAAACGAGATCAAAATGAGAATCAGTTCAGGAAGAAGCTACCGGGACAGGGAAAAAGTACAGTTGTAGAAGAATTGAGATCGTTCACATTTTGTGCCAATTGGCGAGGACTAGGATGATGGAGATGACGATGCATGTGACGAAGAGGAAGACTGCGAAAGTTGCCAGGCTGAAACTTGGTGGTTATTAGATTGAAGCTGATTGGAGTAATGAAACTCACCGATTCTGCATTTTGACGTACCATGACTTGCGGATGGTTGGCGGAGGGGTTAGCGGATCGCCGTAGGATTGTCTGAAAGAGTGGAATTGATGATATGAGCAATCAGGATATAGGTATTATTGATTTATAATGAGTTTTTGATTCAAGAACTGGAAAAGTACCCACCAGCCCTGTCCTAATGAAGCATAGTTTTCCACTGTTTTTAAACATTCCTATCCAATTTTCCACCTTTACATCATAAATCCAACAATCAGATTAGTGCAACACCATTGTAAGACTTCAATTGAATTCAAAGTCTACATGAAAGATTAGCACGACTCCAAAAAACTTTTGTAAGATTATCGAAAACTGAACGTCAAGTGAATTTCAAAATTTCCCGAGACCCGAACATCGAATACACAAAGATAATAGCATTATTTGACGCAGAATTTCATGCTGATCAATTTATCAGTACTTCATTTTTTATGATAATCAAGTTTGATCGAGTTATGAGCTCTACACGCCACCCGGTCTCTTGCAGGTGCAGCCTGACCCCTTGTGATACTTTGAGAGCTCATAACTTGCTCCAAAGTAATATTCATGAAAAATGAAGCACTACAATCTTGTTCAGAAGAAAATTCTGCGTCGATTGATATAGATATCTTTATAGTTTGTAGCGAAAATTTTGAGCATTTAGCTCAATCAAAAAGTATCCAAAAATGAAATTTGTGACTCGGGAAATTACAACAAAATTGAGTCTATGAGAAATTAAATCAACTGATAAGAACTTTATCAGTATATAACAAAGATCTATCTACTCAATCCCCGCTTAGAACTCCCCCTACAATCATATTTCAAAAATGGAGCATCCCGTTCCTATACCTGGTGAGCAGCGAGCTCGTGACAGTCGGCCGATTAACAGACAGCATTGCACAATTTCAGCGCGCGCACACACTGAAAGTAATCTGGGGGCGGGTGCAGTGCTCTTTTATATGCTCCAGACACATGTGAAACCTGATTCGTTCGCGGGAGCCGAGAACGCGAGAGTTTCAGAGCCAAAGAGCAGTGTATAGCGCCTCGGTAATAAGAGATTAGGTTCGGCTGCTCCGAGACGAGACGGAGCGCGTGTTCTCTTTTTCAGTTACTTTTTATGGTAATGAGCATTCCGCTGGGATACGTGCACTTTCGGAAAAGTTTGGAGCGAAAATGTGAAATTCAAATATCACCTGTCTGCGAGATTATTCTGAGAATGTCGTGCAATCAGAAGGTATAATGTATAATGGGTTTTTGATTTTTAGTTCTCAAAACGTAAGACTTGCGAGAGATGGGTCTTAGGGAGTAGACGCAGACGACGAGACGGTAGCGAGAGATGGGTTCTAGAGAGTAGATGCAGACGACGAGACGGTAGCGAGAGATGGCTCTTAGAGAGTAGACGCAGACGGCGAGACGGTAGCGAGAGATGGCTCTTAGAGAGTAGACACAGACGGCGAGACGGTAGCGAGAGATGGGTTCTAGAGAGTAGACGCAGACGGCGAGACGGTAGCGAGAGATGGCTCTTAGAGAGTAGACACAGACGGCGAGACGGTGGCGAGAGAAGGGTCTTAGAGAGTAGACGCAGACCGTGAGACGGTGGCGAGAGAAGGGTCTTAGAGAGTAGGCGCAGACCGTGAGACGGTGGCGAGAGATGGGCTTTAGAGAGTAGACGCAGACCGTGAGACGGTGGCGAGAGATGGGCTTTAGAGAGTAGACGCAGACGACGAGACGGTAGCGAGAGATGGGTTTTAGAGAGTAGACGCAGACGACGAGACGGTAGCGAGAGATGCGTCTTAGAGAGTAGACGCAGACGACGAGACGGTAGCGAAGGATGGGCTTTAGAGAGTAGACGCAGACGACGAGACGGTAGCGAATGATGGGCTTTAGAGAGTAGACGCAGACGACGAGACGGTAGCGAGAGATGGGTTTTAGAGAGTAGACGCAGACGACGAGACGGTAGCGAGAGATGGGTTGTAGAGAGTAGACGCAGACCGTGAGACGGTAGCGAAGGGGGGGGGGGGGGAGATAGTGAGAGGAGGGTGTCGATGAAGGTCCGTTTTTCTCTCGTTTCTCTGTTGTCTCTCTCTCTCTCTCACTACCGTTGTGTCTCACTAGAGTGGCTGACAGTCAGAAAAACACACCTTTTTTCTCGGTATTTTCCAAAGTTTCGTTTGTTTGATTCAAAAACTCACATGGATCCAGAAATTGTGATATCGAAATCGAGGCTGTCCTCATCGTCGCTGACCGGCATTTTCAATTGAATACTTTTTTGTTTGGATTCAAAACTCAAAACATTCCTCAGATCTGGAACAAGTTTTTTTAAAGTTGGAAAAGTTGAAAAAGTTGAAGTTTGATGATGAGAATTCAGAAGGAACGGGCAAGCTTTTTATTAGATTTGGAGAATATTTTGATGTGCATTTTGGCAGATTTAAAGTTTTTTCTTCTGAGAATCTTATTGGTATGCTAATAAAGTTTAGGGGATTACGGTAGGATAATCACTTCTTGTTTTTCAGAAAAGTGCACTAGTTTTATAGAATTTTTTTTAGAATTTTTACTGAAATTTTAAAGCTCCAAACTTCCAGTTTCTCTTTCAGAACCCTTTGCCTCATTCCCTGATGGAAGATGACGAATTACTTTTTGAGACAGACCGACAGACACAAACACTCCCTAAAAACACCCAAAAAAAAACAGAAAATATCTGCAAACCCCCCAAAAAGTGCGAAAAAGTAATTCATCAAGTGAGGTTTCGGCAAAGTGGCCGGATGAAAAAGTTTGCATATCTCGCCTCTCCTCGTTTCTCTGTTTGTGCTCATCAAAGTTCCGGCGGGGCGGCTCGAAACACTCTGACAACTTGGCGCCTTTTGCCTCCTTGGGACTTTCGGACGAATGTTTTTGCGAATATTTATGGGGGAGAGAGGGAGTAGAAAATGAGGATGAGGAGAGGGAAATGCTTGTTTTGATAGAAACCTGGTGGAACGTCTTCTGGGTTCGATTCAGAAGGGTTATAATGAGGACATTTTAAAGTTAAGATTTTTGTGTTTCTAAAGAATTGAGAAAATATTGAAGTACAGAAAAATAACAGAAAGTAAAAAACTTCACAAAAAACCCTATTTCAGTACATTTTGGGGTCATTATTGGTGCCCTCATAACTCCGCCCACTTTTGCTCTTTTTGGCTCAAATTTTCTGGAGAGATGCATTGATATCAGAGCTACAAATCATCAGTTTAATATTTTAGATGTAAATTAAGAATGAGCAAGAAATTGAGCATTTTCTGAAACCTACTGAAGCTAGTGATTTTAGGGGGACTTGAGAGCCTTGCAAACTTTTGCATTTTCTTGCTTATTTTTGATTTTTATAAAAACGTTTCAATTGACAATTTATAGCTCTGATATCAATGTATCTCTCCACAAAATTTGAGCCAAAAAGAGCAAAAGTGGGCGGAGTTATGAGGGCTCAAAACTGGTATTGCAAAGTGCCAAGTACAGGCTCGGAAAATGCTCAATTTCTTGCTCATTTTTGTTTCCCATAAAAAGTTGTCAACTGATAATTTGTAGCTCTGATATCAACGTATCTCTCCGCAAAATTTGAGCCAAAAAGAGCGAAAGTGGGCGGAGTTATAAACACACCAATTTATGGTACGGTAACCCCTTCAAACTTCTCACAAATTACCCTTCAAAATTGCTCCAAAAGCTCCAAAAAACTGGGTGGATAATCGTAAAGTCCATCAAACCCACATCCCACTCTCATAAAACGCGTCATAAAACTTGTGGATACCCCAAAAACGATGAATGCACAAAACACACACGTCAAAAATGGGGGAAAGAGAGGGGATGAGCTAATTATCTGCGAGATTTCCTTTTTATTCCCATTTTCTGCGCCATTGTACGAAGAGTGCCGGCGTTTCGTAGAACTTGAAGATTATGCAGAGATTAGATGATGACGAGGGAGGGGGGTTTCTCGTGATTCGGGCACTGATAATGAGGAAGAAAACTTTGAGGTTTTGATGGAAGAGAGAGTTGAAAGTGAGCCAACTACTTCTATTTGATAAAATGCGACAGACTGTGAGGAAAAGACCTACGGATGAGCTCCAAATCTCAACGAATCCTGACATGATTCACTTGAAAATGAGCCAGCATTAACATAAAATGAGCACAACTATCAGAATCTTTATCAGTTTAGTTCAATGTCCTGGTGTCATCACATCCTGATTCTGGTACAGATCCTTCAGTAGTCGTTGAAGTTCGGGTATTCTTTTTTGCGCTGTAAATACAAATTCAAATTCAGATTCCTCTCAACTTTTTCATCTTTCTTCAGAAGACTCACCATATTGAATAATTATTCTTTTGATGGAAGTGGTTAGTTCTCGTAGCAATGGAAGAGTAGTAGAAGCAGCAGGAGAGCGGTAATGAATTGGATTTGGCGATTTGGAAGTCACATTGACAGTTTGCCACGTCGTGGCAATGGGGACATGGGGCAGGTTTTGAGGGGGTCACGTTGAAATCCGGTTAAAATTTTTGAATGAAGGGGGGATTCCACGTGGCATGGGCTCTTTGACGGATTCTGCTGATGATATTTATATCATTAGAGAGCTCTTGTTCTGACGAGTTCAAAACTATATTTAATTTTTCCTACGGAGCTTTGTGAGCCGAGATATGGAGCTCCAAAGTTACGCACTTACTGTTCAAACTTCAGAGCTCCATATCTCGGCTCACAGAGCTCCATAGGAAAAATCAAATATAGTCCTGAACTTGTGAAAACAAGAGCTTTCGAATAATATAAGTTTGATAAAGAGCTTCTGCCGAATTCCGATCTACTGTCTGATTCTGGAGAATTTTTCAGTACTTAACTTTGAGGCTCCATATCTTGGCTCTCAGAGCTCCGTAGAAAAAGTTAAACATAGTTCTGAACTCGTCAAAACAAAAGCTTTTGAATGATATAGGTCTCATTAAAAGAATCCATGAACTGATCAAACTATTTCCTTGTCAGTGAGGTTCATGCCAAATCACAAACACGGATCATAAAATCAGCTTGTAGTTGGCTCATCTTTCATTCAGATGCTCTTAGAATCTTCACAATTTACAGTTTACATCATCTGAACTCACTATCTTACTCCTTTTTTTCTCTTTCCTTTTCCCTTTTCCCCCATCGATCAATGCTCTGACATGGTTGTCGACACAAGTAGGATCCTTCGCCCAACTCCCGAGAAAATAACATGGGGGAAAGTACTCGAGATCTGCCAGCGGCAAACCGTCCCTCTCACCCGCCTACAGTCTTTAGCTTGAGAGCTCGGCGAGCTTTCGCTCACTGAGCACACAACCGTATCCGCCCCCGGCCCTCCCACTTGTTGGAATTCGCGAGCAAACTTTGTAACACTTTTGCTCGCACTGAGAATCTTGGGCTCTTGGGCTCTTTTTTTAACGACTCAACTCGTTTTGTTTTCAGGTAGATTTATCCCTAGCAACATGTCTGACGAGGAATAGTGAGTTTTAATATGGTTTTTGATGCTTTTATATGAATTGTTTTCAGCTCCGAGTACGAGGACGAGGAGGTGGAAGAGGAGGAGGTCGAGGAAGTCGAAGAGGTCGAGGAGGCCGAGGCTGAAGAG
Organism: Caenorhabditis imperialis; assembly: GCA_963572205.1. Classification (NCBI taxonomy): domain Eukaryota; kingdom Metazoa; phylum Nematoda; class Chromadorea; order Rhabditida; family Rhabditidae; genus Caenorhabditis; species Caenorhabditis imperialis. The sequence continues at coordinate 836,465 of OY751543.1, forward strand.
GAAGAGGTCGCCGAGGAGACCGAAGAAAGGTTCAAACGCGCTTCTGTCGACACCACGGCGACTGGCGGACCCGCGACGCCGGCTGCCGCTTCTCACGCACCTATTTCTTTCGAGTACTGCTTCTTTTCTATTCTATTTTTAACGTCTTCTTCTTCTCTAATCTAATCGAATCCTCAAACCTAACTCCTTATCTTCAATCCTTTCCGATTTCCACGCTACTATTTGCACATTCCACTCCACTACTCTGTTTATCTTACCATCCCCCTCAAAATCATCTCATTCCAGAGGCGAGAACCTCAATGAAGCCGAGAAGGCGATGCTCGCCGCCAAGAAGCGTCACGAGAACGACGAGCAGGCGAAGCTCGACGACTACGAGAAGGCGCGTCGCGCCGAGCGCGAGAAGGAAGAGGAGGAGTTGCGAAAGCTGAAGGAGAAGCAGGAGCAGCGCAAGCTCGCGCGTGAGCAAGAGGAGCGCGAGGCCGCCGAGAGGAAGAGGCTGGATGAGGAGAGACGGAAGAAGGAGGAGGAGGACCGACGTGCTCGAGCTGAGGAGGAGAAGAAGCGCAAGGAGGAGGAGAAGCTGAAGAAGGCGCAGATGATGGGTGGAGGGTTCCCAGGGCAGCAGGGTGGAAGGTGAGCATCATGGGAGGGCATCTGAAGGATAGAAGCTGTTGATGGTTGTATTCTAGATGGAAGTGTGCTCGATGGCGAATTTTAGAATTGGGAGAGGAAAGTGCATTCGCAGTAGAGCACACTTGCAACATTTCGACCAACTTTAGCTTTATCTGAAACTTTCTGAAGCTTTCTAGAGTTGCTCATTGATATCAGAGCACCCAATTATCAAATGAACACTTTCCATACAACCCAAAATGAAACGAGATATCTTTGACCTATCATAACTCCGCCCACTTTTGCTCTTTTTGGCTCAATTTTTCTGGAGATGCTCATCAATATCAGAGCTACAAACTATCAGTTGAACACTTTTCATGGAAACCAAAAATGAGCCTGAAATTGAGCATTTTCTGGAGGGCGCTCTGAAAATCATGTTTTTTTCAGTGTAGTTCAAAAATTGAGAAATTTCTTGCTCATTTTTTAATTTTCATGAAAAGTTTCAACTGACAATTTGTAGCCCTGATATCAATGAGCAACTGCTAAAAATTTGAGCCAAAAAGAGCAAAAGTGGGCGGAGTTATGAGAGCTCAAAAAGGAACCAAAGTGAACTTTTTGAAAATTTCTTGCTCATCTTTAATTTTCATGAAAAACTTTCTACTGACAATTTGAAGCTCTGATATCAATAAGTAACGCCAGAAATTTTGAGCCGAAAAGAGCACAAATGGGCGGAGATATTCAACAAACCTCCAAAACGTTTCGAATAAGGATCACTGAAAATCAGGGTAACTGGTATCGCATTCAATTCATTCTGATACACACGGTTCCCAGATTCTCAGAGCTCCCCACTCAAAGTGCAATAGTAGAAGGTAGCTCATATTGATATAAATGGAAGAAATGAAAGTGAAAGTCCATCAAATCCTGACAAAGATAATCCCCCTGCTTCCCGCCCACGAACCCTGCCATCTAATCCCTGAAATCTAGAAACTTCGTGATCAACAAGAAGGAAGAGTCGGCGGGCGTCGGCGACCGCTTCGGAAACATTGTGCAGGCGAAGCAGGAGATGGGAATGACCAAAGAGCAGCAGGAGGAGGCGAAGGCCGTCTTCATGCAGGGCGTGCGCAAGAATATTCCGGACTCGTCGAACATTCTGCCAAATGATATGAAGGCCAAGATCAAGGAGTTGCATCAGAGAATCTGCAAGTTGGAGGCGCAGAAGTACGATTTGGAGAAGAGACATGAGAGACAGGAGTATGATGTGAGCATTTGAAGTTGTTTTGTAATGAGACTAGTATCATTCGAAAGCTCTAGTTATGACGAGTTCAGAACTATGTTTAGTTTTTTCTACGGAGCTCTGTGAGCCGAGATATAGAGCTCCAAAGTTTGAGTGTAGTACTCAAGTTCAGAGCTCCATATCTCGGCTCCCAGAGCTCCGTAGAAAAAACTAAACATAGTTCTGAAATCCTTACAACAAGAGCTTTTGATTGATATATGAATCCATTTCCAAATCCAAACTATTCCAGCTGAAAGAGCTGAACGAGAGATCGCGTCAAGTGGCGCGCGCCAACAACGCCAAGAACGGACAGCTCAGCGGAGATGACACCGGCGGAAGACATCCAGTAAGTTTCAGACTTTCAGCCTCCAAAAAACCTCTTAATTTTCAGCCAAAGGTGCAAGTGGCCTCCAAGTACGATCGTCAGATCGACCGAAGAAACTTCAAGGAGCGTCGCTCGGTCTATGAAAACGTAAGTTTCTCCACCATCTGAACTCCTTGCTCACTGTAAACCATTACCAGAAAATCGCGTTCCCATGCTTCCCTGGCGTGCCGCCACCACCCGCCATCTACGAGAAGGTCATCAAGAAGATGGACTACGAGATTCAGGAGGAGCTCGACGCCGCCGAGGAGGAGGAAGAGGACTATTAGACATTTTCGCTTTTTTTTTCAACTTTTAACTTTCATTATATATAACCGCGAATTTTTTATTCACCGACTTGTGAATCCGTATTTTTTGGGAATTTGAATGAAATTCAGATACGGAAGTTTGTTGGAAAAAGACAACTTTTGATCGAGCAAGCGGTTGGCAGTTATCAGTGGGTTATCAGGAGGGAGGTTCTCGGAAATTACGACTTTTATTGTTTCTGATGTTTGCGTGTGCTATATCGGGAGCGGAATGAGGAACGAGAGATATGGGTTGAGGAGTAGACGCAGAGAAGAGAGAGAGAGAGACCCAGACAACCCGAAGTTAGAGAGCGTTTTACATAGTAGACGCAGACAGTGAGAGGAGGGTGAGAGAGAGAGAGAGAGAGAGAAGAGAGAGAGAGAACGCGATCCCAGGAGACGCAGTCAGTCTGCTGATCTGCGTCTCTCAGAATGGTATTGTCTCTAACGCATGTGTCCCCGCAGGGTGGTCGGGAAGCTAGAGAAAGTGATCAGGTGTAGATGCAGATGGTTAGAGAGTGTAGTGAGTTTCGATGAGAGACATGTTTTAGATAGTAGACGCAGAGAAAACGACAACTTTTATACTTTTTCACAGCTGCAGTGCTCCAGCTAACCATTCAGAGTGATCTTTGGTGAGAGACACGTTTTAGATAGTAGACGCAGAGAAAACAGAAACTTTGACGCAGCCAGAACGAGAGGCATGTTTTAGGTAGTAGACGCAGAGAAACTGAACTCTGTGAGGTAACCATGATTCTTCAGCCACCTAGGATTTGTATTCTTGATGAGAGACATGTTTTTGATAGTAGACGCAGAGAAAACAAGAGCAACGTACCGGATCTTTTTATATCGAGTCAATCAAATAGTTCTACCTCTCCCACAGATAACAGAGATGCTTCACATTTTTGTACTTTTTTCGACAGCTCATAATTTTTTACTGCTTGCATGTTATTTTTATCATTTTTATCGTTTTTCTTATTTTTCTCATTTTTATCAACCCCCAACTCTTTTCCGGAAACTGTTTTTTCGAAGCCTCTTTTCAATTTTAAGAAAAGTTGGCATCAGAAATTGTAAGATGGGTTTAATGGCATTATAAATTACTCGCGTTTCTGAAAATTTACAGCGTGGCTGCACTGCTCTTTTATCACCTCTGTCACGTCCTGATTCAATTTGCCAACTGGACAAGTGATAACACTAGCCCCCCCTCTCTCCGCTTCCACACTTTTACGACTCCCTCACTCCTTTTTTGGTTTTCAGTTTCAAACCGTCTTCCGGCTTTTCGAATCGAGTGTGAAGACGTTCGGAAATGTCGTCAGACGAGGAGGACAGACCGAAACCAGTGTAAGTGGTGATTAGTGCATTATCAGTGGAAAAATGGTGTTGACTCAAATGACACCTCACACGTAATCCCCTGCTCTCTGATAATTGTTCATCTGTACGAGCGCAGTCGCTATGTAAAGTATTTGATTTGATTAGTTTCACTGCCATGGAAATTCCGCCCAAAAAAGATCGTTCCGAGACTAGTGTAACTTTTGGCGACAGGCGGCCGACGTTCGCCAAGAAGCGCAAGGAGAAGAAGGATGTGGTGTTCTACACCAACTTCGAGGAGGTGCTTCAGAAGATCAACGCCTTCGGACCCTATCAGATATTCTGCTTTATTGTGATTTTGTACGCGTCGATTGAGTGGGCTGGTGAGTTTTGATCTTTTTTTGGTAATTGTAAAAGGTTTCAGGGAATTCAACATTTATGCATGTGTTGGGATCGTTCGAGCCGGATTGGAATTGCACATTGGCAAACAATCAGACGTTGAGAAGTGGGTATTTGGAGTAGACGCAGAGAAATAGAGAGGGGGAGAGAGGGGAGGGAGAGAGGGAGAGGGAGAGAGAGAGAGGCTGTATTGAGTAGACGCAGACATCTAGAGGAGAGAGACACGCCTTATAGCGTAGGCGCAGACAGTCAGAGATACGAGAGGTATGTCTAGCTGAGTAGACGCAGACAGTCAGAATGGCGAGAGGCATCCTTTCTTGAGTAGACGCAGACAATCAGACAACTAGAGACCCCACTCTAACAATAGACGCAGACAATCCTACGCACGAGAGACACCCCTTGCGGAATAGACGCAGACAGCTAGCAACTAGAGACTCCACTCTAACAATAGACGCAGAGAAACCATCCTATTTCAGTCGATGCTCCAACCAACGACTCTTCCTGTGCCTATATCAAGAAAAATTGTGCGAGTCTCACACCGATTGTAAGTTTTTTTTAGTTTTCTGGGTTTTCTGGGTGTGATCTGCTCAAATTTCAGAAGCAAAACCTGGAATTCTTCTCACTGGTGGGACAGTTCCAACTGATCTGCGACGACTCCAATAAAGTCGAGTACATTGAGATTATCATGGCTGGATCCTCGGTGAGCAAATACTTCATTGAATTTACATTCTGTTCAAAATACAAACTTCAAACTTTCAGCTCATCGGAAGTATCATTGGAGGCCACATGGGAGATCACTTCGGCCGTCAGACCATCTTCTTCACCGGCGAACTCCTCATCATCATCACCTCGATGATGTGCACGGCGGCCCAGTCCTGGGTGGCATTCGCCGTGATTCAAGGAGTCAACTGCTTCATCTACGGCGTCATCGAGACGACGTCCCTCACCATGATGATGGAGTTCACCTCCAACAAGTACCGCGTGATCATGGTGAACGCCTTCCAATGGCCTATTGCCTATATGACAAGTGCCCTGATCGCGTTCCTCACCAGGGGATGGCAAGTCTATTTCGTGTTTTTGAACTTGGTGTCGTCGCCATTGGCGATTGGATTTATGCTGTTTTTGGAGTCGCCGAGGTGGCTGATAGCGAGGAATGAGTTGAGTCAGGCTTGCGATGTGCTCAATGATATTGCTCATCAGCGGTGGAACAATACGAAGGCCAAGTTTACCACGAAGGATATTTCGGCGATTCATAAGCCTGAGAAGCAAGGGTTCTATTGGTTCTATCATTTGTTCAGGTGAGATTTAAAAGGGAATGATTGGATGGATCATGATGAAACGTATATCATTCAAAAGCTCTTGATCTGACAAGTTCAGAACTGTGCTCCATTTTTTCTACGGAGCTCTGTGAGCCGAGATATGGAGCTCTGAAGTTTGAGCTGACCTGAACAACTTCAGAGCTCCATATCTCGGCTCACAGAGCTCCGTATGGAAAACCAAACATAGTTCTGAACTCGTCAAAACAAGAGCTTTCAAATCATACCAAGTTTTCAGCACAAAACGTCTCGCGAAACAATCCTGCCTTCAAATCATCTCCGTGCTCACCTATGCAATGGTCTCCAACACCTACCTCTACACCGTCTCCGGACTTCATGGTACTTTTTGCTCTTTTTCATTTTATATTTGATTCAATTTCCTCATTTTCAACTTTCAGACTCTGCTATCATGTTCACATTCCTCGATGGAGTGTTCCGACTCTTCGTCCCTATCATCATTGTCATTTTCGACCTAATGGTCCCGCGATTTGGAAGAAAAATTCAGTTCCTCGGATCGCTGGTCATTGAGGGGATCTTGTTTGGTGTGGTGATTGCTCTGATTGCCACTGGAACATGCGATTATGATTCCAAGCCAGTGACTATTCTTGTGATTATCACTACCATGATCAATGATTGTATTTTCTGGATCAATATCGTGCAGATTACCACTCAACGGTATCCGACGGTGATTCGATGCATCGCGTTTGGATTCTTGCATTCGTTTAGGTAGGGTTTTCTGATTTTTTGTACATTATCTTTAAACAAAACCTATATAATTCGAAAGCTCTTGTTCTGACGAGTTTGGAACTGTTCTTGAATTTTTCTACGGAGCTCTGTGAGCCGAGATATGGTGCTTTGAAGTTTGAGCACTAGGTACTCAACTTTGGAGCTCCATATCTCGGCTCACAGCGCTCGCCAGACAAAATGAAACATAGTTTTGAACTCGTCAGAAAAAGAGCTTTCGAATGATATATTTCATCAGACCATTCCCCTATTAATGAGACCGCAATTCCAGACACATGGGAGCCATCATCGGGTACGTGATTCTCCGCCCCTTGCTCACTTCCAACTGGCCGACCGGAGCCTTCGTGATCCCCGAGGCGATGATCGTGTTCACCATCATCATCGGCTTCTTCTTCCAGCCAGAGACCAAAGGAAAGGCGCTCATGGACCAGATGGTGGAGGCCAACTTCGGAAGACTGGAGAACGAGCTGCCACGCGCTCTTATCAGGTAAGCCCATTAGTCTTATCAACACCAAACCAAAACGAGAACTTTACAGACTGGCCGCGGGACACAAGGTCGCTCAAATGGAGGTGCGTGAGGTCTACCGGAAAGAGCTCGAGCAGGCGAAGAACGCCGAGCGAATGGGGGAGGTTGTCGAGAGCCCGTGGGTGTTCAAAGAGAATCGGGACAAGACAAAGGAGAAGGAGAACTGATAGGAAATAGCTTTTTTGTAAATATTATTATGTTTTATATTAACAGTTATGCATTCAAAACAACAAAGTATTTTCGCATGTACAGTTCTACAATTCCGAAAGATTAATCCAATCCAATGGTCCTTGTGAGTAGATTGATGCGGCTTACAACATTCTCAAAGACGGATGGTTTTCCCTCAGGGAACTTGGAATCGCACCCGGTTTTTCCAAACGGAGGTACCTGAACAAACCACCATCGACGTCACGCCTCATTTAACCGACCTTCACTCCAAAATAATGTCTGTGATCCCAAGTGTAGCTGTCCGATTGATCAATGAAAAACTTGATGCGATCGGAGCATGCGAAATCTTCATTCTTGGGAGCTCCCAGACACTCCACATAGTGAGCCCCTGGAGACATTTCATCCGGGTACCAGATCTCGGTACCATGATGATAATAGTCTTGATGATCAGCATGACAAGGCTTTGCTCCGCCTTCATGCTCCGAGATGAAGGTCTGGTTCTTATGACAGGCGGGAAGGTGGGGAACGATGTCTCTGCGGAAGACGATGCGGTAGGTGTTGGGGAGAAGGGCGTCGAAGTTGTAGGCGAAGGTGCGGGTGCCGATGCGCGGTTGGCCGAAGGTGTAGGTTTGGATGTGGGTGCCGGGGCGGTAGCCTTGTTTGGCGGTGCGGGCGGCGGCGAGAGCTGCCAGTGCTCCGCCGAGGGAGTGGCCGGTGAAGGTGATGGAGTAGTCCTGGAATTGGTTTGGTTGAGGTTTTAGCCATAACTCCGCCCACTTTTGCTTTTTCTGGCTGAAATTTTTTGGAGATGCTCATTGATGAGAGAGGTACAAATTTTTAGTTGAACACTTATTATGAGCCTCAAAAATGAGCTCAAAAATGCAAAACCAGGCCCCCAATCTCCTACAATCGTCAATTTCTGTAGGGTTCAGAAAATGCTCAATTTCTCGCTCATTTTTAATTTTCATGAAAAGTGTTTAACTAACAATTTGTTGCGAGTAACACCAGAAAGTTTTACCCTAACAGAGCAAAAGTGGGCGGAGTTATGAGGGCTCAAAACTGACTATCCATAGTGTAGCGATCTTACAGGTATGGCTCGGAAAATGCTAAATTTCTTGCTCATTTTCATTTTTCACAAAAAGTGATCTACTAACAATGTGTTGCTCTGATATTATTGTACATCTCTAGAAAAAATAAGCCAAAAACAGCAAAAGTGGGCGGAGTTATGAGGGCTCCAAAATCACCCATTTCTCCCTACCTGAAACCAAGACACAAAACCATGTGTTTTGAGCCAAAACCCACAACCAAAACCCAACAAAAACTCACCGCCCATCTCGGATTAACAATCACTTTCTCAATCTCCGGCCACAACACCAAGTGCGCGTTCAAAAAGTAGCGATTCACGTCGCCCATATCGAAAAAGTCAACACCGGCGCTGACCGACTGCCATCCTTCCAGTAGTAGTTGGGACTGAATTCATTTTTTTTCTGTTTTTAATTGAGAAGGGAAAAAGACAAAGATCACACCTTCGACTTGGTGCCCCTGAAAACCACAATAATGCGTCTCGCCGACTCCGAGACGACTACATAGGCGGCACACGTGCTGTCGAGATGATCGCAGCTCTTCTGCTCCAGCGCCTCGATGTGGAAGTTCTCTCCGTTGCCGAAGGCTCTGGAATTCAGAATCTGAATATGATTCCAAAGAGTTAAAAGTTAAGAAAAGGTACTTATTAATACACGGCGCATGCTTGTTTCCATAAGCTGCCGCCGCGAGATTCACAAGTCTTCTGGCCTCGGCGTCATCGTATCCGGTCTGTTTTCCGAGTAGGATGGATAGGGCAGTGGGGAGAAGTGCAAGCAGGAGGAAGTGCATCCTGGAAAAGAGTGTAGTTTGTAGCGGGGGAAAAGTCAATTGAAAAGTTAAAAAGATGGGGGAAAGAGGAAGTATGAGAGAGAAGGGAAAACAAATTGGTACTGATCTTTTATCAAAACACTTCAATTTCGGAAAGTTCGCCCAAACTGAACACCTCTTTTCCAAAACTGTTTGACGTTCTCATCATTCTAATATATCTACAGTGCTATCAAATGGTTTATAAATATTCAATCACTTGAAAAAAACCAACACAAGGCAAACAGTGTGTTGTCCATGGCGATTGGAAGAACCGGTTGTGTGTCACCTTCGGGAAGAGGAAGGGAGAGAGAAGAGGACACGGATGACCAATTGGTAAGGAGGAGAGGGTCGGGAAGAAGATACATTGAAAAAATGGAAGATTAGAAGAGATTATTGTGTTCCATTTGAGTTCAAGTTGAGTTGAAAGTGAAGAATGTCAAAAGAAAGGGGAAAAGGGTGATGAAATCAATGACTAGTGATACTTTATATAAGCGATTTAGAGTGAGTCATGAATCATTTGAAGGTCAAAAGATCTAGAAAGAACAAACTTAGCAATTGGGACTTAATAACGAGCTTTCAGTATCAAGATAACTGACATTCTCAAACTGAAAAAGATGTCAAACTTTCATCCGCTCTAACTCCTTTCAAACTCAATCTTTCCTCATTACTTTCCAATGATATAACTCATGATAAGGTTACATATACATACAGAGTGAAAACGCGCTCCATTGCACTGTAAGACGAAGATAGGCAGACTGTCTGCGTCTCCTCGAAGCGTGGGCTCTCTAACTCCTTTCAAACTCAACGTTTCCTTGTCATGTTTATTTCATTCGAAAGCCCGTTTCAAGAGCTTTCCAATGATATAACTCATGATAAGGTTACATATACATACAGAGTGAAAACGCGCTCCATTGCACTGTAAGACGAAGATAGGCAGACTGTCTGCGTCTCCTCGAAGCGTGGGCTCTCTAACTCCTTTCAAACTCAACGTTTCCTTGTCATGTTTATCTCATTCGAAAGCCCGTTTCAAGAGCTTTCCAATGATATAACTCATGATAAGGTTACATATACATACAGAGTGAAAACGCGCTCCATTGCACTGTAAGACGAAGATAGGCAGACTGTCTGCGTCTCCTCGGATCGTGTGCTCTCTAACTCCTTTCAAACTCAACGCTTCTTTATCATTTTTATTTCATTCGAAAGCCCATTTCAAGAGCTTTCTAATGATATAGCTCATGATAAGGTTACATCTTCATACACAGTGAAAACGCGCTCCATCGCACAGAGGATCGATACTGTCTGCGTCTCCTCGAATCGTGTGCTCTCTCACCCGCGTGTCAATGGGGCGCACTTCCCATGAATCCACGTGGCAAAAGTTCACGTGGATTCTCCCCTTCTCCTTCCCTCTTTTCCAACCTCACTTTTCCAATTTATTCCTACAAGTTCTTTGCATAGCAGATTGCAAAAAGAAGCACAAACCATTTGAAGATGAACGAGACGGATTGTCCGACATGCAGTACGTTTGACTCCGCCCCTTTATCCTATCCCCTCACTTCCAGACTACCCGGTGGACAAGCAACGCGACAATCGGCTCGATGAAGCCTGTCAATTCATCGTGCCCCGCCAGTCCAACACCATGATGGTCCCATTTCATGGCGAAATCCCCGTCGTCAAAGGCGACCTCTCCTGGCTGAGCCCAGAAGTAGGAGTCTTCCTGAACGAGTGTGCTCGCCTGATGACACCGACGTCTATCCGCATCTGCAATGGAAGCGTTTTTGAAGCCCAGGAGCTCCGTGACGCCATCGCCAATGAGTATCGCAATGAGGAGCAGAAGCAGTTGGATCGGCTCTATCTCTTGGGCGCGAATCTCGGAGAGGATGAGTTTCATGTGGTTACAAAAGAACGGATTGATGCGGATCCTTCAATTCCACCACCATCGGGTGAGAAGGCTGGGAGCAATGAGGGTGCCGAGAACATCAAGATGAGCTCGCATTTCATGACTCAAGGGCACTTCGAGTTCGCCAAAGAGAAGCGGTATACCAGGTGCATGACTGGACGGACCATGTATGTGGTGCCGTTTTCGATGGGCTGTATTGGAAGTCGACAGTCGGTGTGTGGAGTGCAAGTGACTGATGACCCGGTGCTCGTGCTTCATTTGAGGACCACTTTTAGGTCAGATTTCTTCAATACTTCATTAATTTTCTAGCGAAGCCTAACTTTCTGAGTTTTCAGAGTCCTCTCCAGCGTGTGGGACGTCATCTCGGCGACCACCCACTTCCTCCGCTGCATCCACTCGATCGGAATGCCCCGCCCCATCATCCGGAGCATGGTGAAAGGACCGCCCATTGACAATCCATTTGGAAGCTTCATTGTGTTGAAGCACGACGAGCAGTACATCTGGACGCATGGGTACTCGTTTGGGAGAAATTATAGATTCGGGAAGACTTTCTCGATTCATGCGAGCTCGTGGATCGGCGCCAAGAATGGGTGGCTCGCGGAGAGCGCGTCGATTCTGGCGATTACTAGTGGGTTTTGCTATACTTTTTGAATATTATAATAAAGAAAAGTAGGTCAAAAATCTCAGACCCCAAAAACGTGACCATCTACGTGGCATTCAGCAGTCTGGCGAGCATCGAGCGCCTCGAGCTCAAAGAAGGCTTCGCCCCCGGCTGGAAGATCGAAGTGCTCAGCCAACAGACCGCCTGGCTCCACTGGCACGACGGAAAGATGCACGTGATCGCCCCCGAAAACGACGAAATGGGCGAGCTGAACCACCCGCAAAACTTCCAAAACCTGCTGAAAGGCTCTCCCGCCAACTACAAGATCCAGAGCTTCAATCCGCAGAACTGCAAATGGCCGTCGGATGTGGGTGTGCCGATTGCGGCGTACATTTTCGCGAATCGCCGCACGGATCAGTTCCCGTTGATTTTGGAGGCGAACAAGTGGGATGAGGGGGTGGTGCTGGCGGCCGGGATTCGAGTGAGCTCCAAGGATAAGCAGGCGGTGGATCGCGATTCGGCAGGTACTTGATGAAATTTATATCAGTTGAAAGCTCTTGATTTGACGAGTCTGGAACTGTGTTTTATTTTGGATACGGAGCTCTGTGAGCCGAGATATGGAGCTCTAAAGTTTAGCACTGAAAAGTTTAGTCCTTAAACTTTGAAGCTCGATATCTCGGCTCACAGAGCTCATAAGGAAAATCGAAATATAGTTCTGAACTCGTCAGAATAAGGGCTTTTGAATGATATAATTCTGATTAGGACGCATTAAACCATTCCCTTGTAATGGGACCGCAATTCCCTGCAAAAGCCCACGTTCTAAGTTTTTTGTGCTCAAACTTTAAAGCGTCATATCTCGGCTCAAAGAGCTCCATATCAAAAATGAAGCACAGTTCCAAAACCGTCGAAACAAGAGCTTTTGATTGATATAAATTTCATCACAAGAATTTCAGAATCCGAGCCGCCTACCCTCCTGGAGTGCCCCATGCTGCGTACAGACTGTGTCAACTTCAGCTTCGCCAAATACGTCCAGCACTGGATGGACATGGGCATCGCGGTTGGAAGATTGTCTTCGGAGAAGTCGGAGACCCCGGAGGCCTCTGCTCCGCCGCCAATCTTCTTCACCAACATTCACCAGGAGATGGAGGGGAAAGTGATTTGGCCAGGAGGCGTCGACAATGCTCGCATCTTTGAGTACATTTATAATAGGTCAGTTTCTCTATCTTTTCTTCCTCTGTTTCTACTTCTTCTTCTCCTTTAACTTATCAATGAAATTATGCCAAGAATTCCAGATGCACTAACCCATCCGACCTCTCCAACACGACCACCTCAGGCCTTGGCAAAGTGCCAAAGAGCCTTGAGCTCAGCGCCCTTGTCAACCTCCCACCACTGCTCCAAATCAACGTGCGCTTCTGGCTCCACGAGCTCAACAAAATGCGCTCGTTCTTCGGTCAACAAATGGGAACCTGTCTGCCACCACAGCTCGACAAGGCGCTCACTGATATGGCTGGAAATCTTTAGAGCAATAAAATAAAACTTTTTATTTGTATTGTGTACAATAAAGAAAGCTATAAAGTATCATGGTTCTAATTCGGTGTCTGAAACAGTATCCCTTTCGAGCTCCATAGTTGAAAAAGAAGAAGAAATAACAAATTTTGTGTTGATTACAAAGTGGTAATTTCCTTGTACATGCTTGCGATTTGTGGCGCAAAATAGTCCTCGAGAATCTTGCGGCGATTCTTGAGGGTGGAAGTGACGAGACCGTTCTCTTCGGAGAATTCCTGAATTTAAGACATATATCATTCGAAAGCTCTTGATTTGACGATTTCAGAACTGTATTTCATTTTGAATATGGAGCTCTCGGAGCCGAGATATGAAGCTCTAAACTTGAGGACTAAAATTTTCAGTTGAAGTTCTATATCTCGGCTCAAAGAGCTCTGTAAGAAAAGTTGAATATAGTTCCAAACTCGTAAGAACAAGAGCTTTCAAATGCGTCAACAACGTATTGACGAACCTGTGACGTCAAATGCACATTTCTTATCAGCTCAATAGTCTGCAGCCCATTCTCCTTGGCGTACTTGTTCAGCTCGGCGAGCACCGCATCCCGCACCTCGCGCTTCCCCATAATCTCCTCGATCCCCGCCTTCCCGTCCAACGCCTTCACCGCCGGCAGCTGTCGGAAGCGCGTCAGATCGAGGACGACGATTCCGACGAGGAACGAGCGTTCCGTGTTGCCGGTCACATAGATCTGAATGATAAGCGGCGAGTTGGCGTAGATCGCCTCGATCTGAATCGGCGACACAAAGTCTCCCTGACAGAGCTTGAACATTTCGTTTTTGCGATCGATGATCTGCAGGGCTCCGGTGGGCAGCCAGCGGCCGATGTCGCCGGTGTGCAGCCAGCCCTCCGCGTCGATGGTCTTCGCGGTGAGCTCCGGGTCTTGGAAATACCCCGTCATAAGGGCGGCTCCCTTGAAGCAAACCTCTCCTTCATCGTTTTGAGTCAAATAGTTCTTTTCAGGCACATCGACGAGCTTAACCTGCGACCAGGGAGCCGGTCCGCCCACATTTCCATAGGTGGTATCCCAGGGAAGGGTCAATGTTCCCGCTGCACTGCATTCTGTCTGTCCGTAGCCTTCGACGAGCGGGCAGCCGTACGCGTAGCGAGTGAAAGTTTTGACTTCTTTGGTAACGGGGGCTCCGCCAGTGGTGAGCACTTTCAAGTTCCCTCCGAGCATTAGTTTGAGCTGAAAGTTTCTCTGATCTTTCTAGGCTATAGAAGCCACTCACCTTTTTGAAGACGATTTTATCGAAGAAGGTGTCGTAGCGTAGCACTCCGCTTTGTAGTTGTCTGGTCTTGGTCTTCTTCGCGTACTCGAACAGCTTCCTCGCGATAAAGTTCTTCTTCGCCACACCATTATGCACAGCCTCGTACAGCTTGTTCAACAGCCTCGGTACCAGGGATACAATCGTGGGCTTCAGTTTCTGAATCTGTGGGATCAACGTCGCCGTGTTGCCATCATAAATCCCGATTCGGCCTCCAAAATAGATGGTTAAAGTTTGCATGAGGTGCTCGTAGATGTGAGCCAAGGAGAGGAAGCTGAAGTAGGTGTCCTCCTGGCCAAAGTGCCATTTGTAAGCGATCGTCCATGAGGTAAAGATCCCTGAGACAGCAGCCAAGAGACTTCCATGAGACATCTCGACTCCTTTTGGTCTTCCAGTGGTTCCACTGGTGTGGCAGATGACGTAGGTTGTTTCAGGGGTGGGTTTAATCGGGTCAATTTTGTTCTTCTGACCAACTCGTCTAAAGTCTTCGAAGCCCATCACCTCCACCTCGTTGTGCGAGAGACTCGTCGTGTTCTGATCCAGAACGATCAACGTCTTCACGGTGCGAAGACGTTCGCCGACTTTCGACGAGAGAAAGCCCTGCGCGCGCGTCGTGTTCTCGCAGAAGATGATCTCCAGTTTACAGTTGTCGATGATGTCGCTGTAATACTATTTTAGATAACTTCCCATAAGTTCCCTCACCACAACGTCTCCAATTTCGACTGATGATAAAGTGGTACCACGGTGAGCCCGAATCCAGAAATCGCGTGCAACGAATGCATGTACTTCCTCGAGTGTATTCCAGCGATCCCGATGAGCTTGTTACTGCTATGCAACTTTTTCATGGTGAAAATGAGGGCGGAGCCGATGATAGTGGCCTCCTGGACCGCTTCTCGGTACGTGGTGAAGACGTGCTCGCCGTTGACGTTCTCGCCGAAGAGTGGAGCATCCGGATGGAGTTGGGCGCTTCTGGTGAGCACATCCCAGACTGTTTTGGTGATGCCGTCGGGGCAGCCGATGATGGGCTCTGGAAATTGAAGCTCTAAACTTTGTATAGAGGTTTTTGAAACCGTTTTGTTTACTACATATATTTTAATCCGTTTCAAATCCCTTCAGCCATAGATCAAAAAAGTAACAAATAACAAATATTTGAGTGCAAAAAAGTTCACTGAAAGTTTAGGTATGTATACCTACAGTAATCTATCGTAACTCTACAATAACTATACAATAACCTTACAGTAAGCCTACAGTAATACCTCTAAACCTACAGTAACCCTACCGTAACCCTACAGTACCCCCTCCCCCTCCTTCAACTCACTCGAGACCTGCACACTCTCTCGAATCCTCTCCGGACCGTCGATGAGCCGCGAGAATTGCTCCGGATTCTGCAGCGCCTTCTTCTTCTGAACCATCACGATCTGGATGCCAACAAACTACTGCAACTTTCTTTATAATAAGCGTACAAGTGCGTAATGGGATCTGGTATCCAGATTCTGGATGCGTGTCCCGGACCTCGAGATAGCGTTAAAGACGAAGAGACTTGGAGAAACTGAAGCAAAGTGAGGAAAGTGAGGGTGTGACCTCGATTCGGGGGAGGGGGAATTGAAATGAAACGAAATGAAATCCCACCGTGTGTTTCTTTCGTTCCTCTACGACGACCTCAATAAATATACCGCTTTTAGGGGGCGTGAAAATTGGAAAACATGGGGGGAGAGGATAAAAAAACACAGTAGAGATTACGGTACATGTTTACACTTATTAGGTGGGCAAAGTGTCAAGTGATCTCCCGCATTGTAATAGATGATAGGGGTGATAAGAACGAGGAGGTGATCATGTAGTTTGCACGGTTTGTATCTGGAGCGGGGGTAAACAAGTTTAGAAGGAACTAAATGCTAGTATAATGGAATACCATTGGAGGATTTCGGGTTTATATAACCAAATCTTATCTCAAGTTTCGATTGGAACACACTGTGAAAACAATGGGGAAAGTTGGAAATGAAAGGGATAGTTATCTTATCCAAAAAAGGGAAAGGATAAGGGTACTTTGTAAAGTGCAATTCTTATCTTATCAAAAGGGTTTAGTCTACATCTAGTTGGTTTTGTTTATTCCGTGAAGAGAGAGAGAGGGGGAGGGAGAGAGAGAGAGAGAGAGGAGAGAGAGAGAGAGAGAGAGAGAGAGAGAGAGAGAGAGAGAGAGAGAGAGAGAGGAGAGAGAGAGAGAGAGAGAGAGAGAGAGAGAGAGAGAGAGAGAGAGAGAGAGAGAGAGAGAGAGAAAGAGAGAGAGGAAGAGAGAGAGAGAGAGAGAGGGAGAGAGAGAGAGAGAGAGAGAGAGAGAGAGAGAGAGAGAGAGAGAGAGAGAGAGAGAGAGAGAGAGAGAGAGAGAGAGAGAGAGAAAGAGAGAGAGAGAGGGGGAGAGAGAGAGAGAGAGAGAGAGAGAGAGAGAGGGGAGAGAGAGAGAGAGAGAGGGGGAGAGAAGAGAGAGAGAGAGAGAGAGGGGAGAAAGAGAGGGGGAGAGGGAGAGAGAGAGAGAGAGAGAGAGAGAGAGAGAGAGAGAGAGAGAGAGAGAGGGGGGAGAAAGAGAGGGGGAGAGGGAGAGAGAGAGAGAGAGAGAGAGGGGAGAAAGAGAGGGGGAGAGGGAGAGAGAGAGAGATGGTAGGTAATAGACGCAGAGAGAGAGAGAGAGATGGTAGGTAATAGACGCAGAGAACTAGACAGCAAGAGATGAACGAAAGAGAGTAGACACAGACAACTAGAGGAGAGAGACAGGTCGCACAGCATAGACACAGATAGTCAGAGAGACGAGAGACATGCCTAGCTGAGTAGACGCAGACAACTAGAGCTAAAAGAGACAGATCTCATAGCGTAGGCGCAGACAGCTAGAGCAAAGAGAGACAGGTCTTACAGCGTAGACGCAGACAGTCAGAGATCCCGTTTAAACAATAGACGCAGAGAAGTTTCTTGAACAGAACATTCTGAAGCAAGAACAAAGTAGCCATTCAGTTTATTCTTCATGTCTTCATGTTCTGAATTGCTCTTTTCCTGTTTTCCTGTTTACATGTATTCTGTTGCTATGAAGACTACATACACTTTGGATCACCTGAAATCAGATGGCCTAGGTTTTCAACCTCGTCCCCCAGCCACCAATACTCAAGATTATTATGTTTTGATTTTATCATCCATCTGAATCACATGTGCTCATAAGTCGAACATAGTGCATGAGAAAATGATAAACTTGACAAGAGAGTTCAAGAAATCAGTGTTATGTTCAATGAGCTTGATGAAAAGATTGTCTAGCTCATCTGGACTTCACAATTCATCTTATCGTTATGTTAAATAAAGAGAAAATTTGAAAAAAGTCACTTTTTGAACGATTTATTATCATTTCAGGGTTTCAACAGCTTCAGATTGCTCCATTTGACTTCCAGTACAATAAAACAACCTTTTACACCAATCCACCAATTGCTCCTTTCCACCAATAACACCCCTCAATTGATCACTCGTCGCGTATTTCCAGTAATTCACTTCCAACCACCGCGTTAACCTCATCAGCTATCAGATATCCTGATCAAATTTCCTCCCCTCTCATATTCATCTCTCTATGTTTTTGCTGCTCACCGAGCTCAATGACGCCATGTTGTTCACTTCACTTCCAGTAGATTTCGGCGGGGCATCCGCTTCACATCACAAACACGTGGTGAACGAATGAAATAGGTGGTTATAATCTTGGATCATCCTGTTTGTTTCGTTTGTTTCAAAATTTTGTCCAATTTATTTCGAAAAATGTGTTAGTGTATCCAAAATGAGAGTGAAAATATAAAGAAGGGGAAAAATTGGGGAAAAATAAGAAAAATAATTCGTTGGTGTCACAAAATGAAAAGAAATACAGGTCATCGAATAAAGTACATATAACTTTGTTGGTGCTCATCAAAAAAACATTGGAAGGGAGGAAGATTTCAGGATAAATACTTGATGGGGACCCGTCTTCCAGTTTATTAATAGAGTTGGGGTGAGAAAAGGTGCTGGAATTCAGACTTATTTACAATTGTCTTCCGAGCCTATTCTAATAGAGTGACCGGGGGAAAAGGGTATCAGTTTGGTGGGGGTTTTTTAAAAGTTTTTTGTTTATTTTTTAAATGTTTTTTCGTCCTTGGTTGCATCCATAGGGGTTTTAACCGTTGAATCCGTCGAGCAGGTATTTGAGACAAAACTGGAAGAATTTCCTATACAGCGACTCGGCCTTCTCGTTGAAGCGGTCCTGGAGGATGTACTTGACCATCTGGATGAACGGCTCCTCCATGTTTTGGAATAAGTCGGATGTCATTCCGGTCACCTGGAAATGGAAGAGATAACTATGATCAAATAGTTCAAATTCCAAAGTTCAATGATTTGCGTTATCATCTATAGTAAAAAAGGTAATCCGAATAGTCTAGAACTTTGTACTTTGAGCTCCGGTTTCACTGATAAGTTGATATTTTCATCGCATAACATTTTGACGCAGAATTTGAAGTTTAACAAGATTGCAGTACTTCACTTTCAATGAAAATTAGGTATGAGCAAGTTATGAGCACTTTAAGATGAGCAATGAGTTCATAAAATAAAAGGTACAAGCGCGCATGGCTCAAGCGTCGAGAGGTGGAGTTATTTATACCAATCGACGCAGAATTTTAAGCTGAACAAGATTGTAGTACTTTGTTTTTAATGAAAATGAAGTTTGAGCAAGTTATGAGCACTTAAAGTTGAGCCTAGCAATCTCTCAAACGAAACTGTTGTGGAAAATTTATTGAAAAAATGAAAATTTGGCGCTGATTGGTATAAAAACCTCTATAATAATGTTAACTAAATAATTATCAATGAATATAGAGCAAAAGATTGACAATGAGCCAAAAAGATAAGTGAGCTCAAAGAGAGAATGATAACGGAGTCCTGATAAGTCCTGGGAGCTTTCAAAACAAAAATAACCTTCTGGAGAGCTCTGTGAGCAAAACAAACTACCAGTTAGTTATCCAAAAGCTCACCGAACTTTTCAGTTCATTATCATTATTCATCATTATCCTAACTGAGCAATTTTTCATTTCTACAGCTCCCCAATTCAATCTGATACTCATTATCAACTCGCAAATCTATAATTTAACTCACTCCAACTTTTTCTATCTCTCAATCACTCCCTCAACACCTTTATTCTTTATCACCCTTTCCAAACCCTCTCACCTTCTGCCTATGCATCTTCCCGACCGCCTGCAACCTATCGCACGCCGTCTGCACATCGCCCGGCTTCTCCTCGACCGCATTGATGACGTCGTCAAAGACCTGGAAAAAACCCAATAGTAATCATCGTATTCACCGCGTTCTCACACATGTAATCAATTATTTCTGCGCCATAATTTTTTGTTCTTGTTTCATCAATTTTCTCCCTCCACTCTGGGAAATGGGGAGCCAAAAACAAGAGCGAATTGTAATTTTCTCCTTTTTTTGCAACCAGGTTGCATGATCAATCAAAAAGGGTTAATGTGGTGACGTAACGTGTGACGTCGAAGAGTCAGAATAGGGGAAAAATTGAAAAAAGATTTTGTATGAAGAGTAATGATCATAATCAGAAGGCGACAAATAGTGCACCTGGTTCGGTGAATAAATGTTTTTTGGACGGGGGGAAAAAGTTCGAAAAGCAGGTGGTTATTTATACATTATTACGTAGAAACAGATCAAGAAATTCTCTGCGTCTCTTGGAATAGTTAATTCTAAGAGAGATGTGGTTTCTCTGCGTCTATTCTCTATAGTGGGTCTCTAGTGCTGTCTTCTCTGCGTCTACTGTCTAACTCGTGTCTCTCACCGATTAGCTTTTCTGGTTTCTCTGCGCCTACTCTCTAGTACGGTGAGGATGATAGAGACGCAGAGAAGCTAGACAAAAAGTTAGAGATAGAGGGAGTGAGAGAGTAGACGCAGAGAAGCAAGAGAACATTGTTTCTCTGTGCCTACTCTCTATAGTGGGTCTCTAGTTCTGTATTCTCTGCGTCTCGTACAGTTTTCTCTCTCTCTCAACGTACTGTCAAGTCAACAGAGACGCAGAGAAGCTAGACACAAAGTTAGAGATTAGAGACCCAAGTTACACAGTAGACGCAGAACATCAAGACAATATCATTTCTCTGTGTCTCTAACCAAACACTCACCTTCAAGTACTGTTGCGCCACAGCCTCAAATCCGGGATCACTGCAATTCATATCCACATGATCGCCCTTCACATTCTTCAACTTTGCGTACATCGTTCTCGACTCGGGATTATCGTTGAGATACCTGAATGCAAATGATCAATAGCCTTCTGTTATCCAATTCACCCCCACACACACTACAATTTCCACCACACTACAAAACAATCCGGGGGAAAGTGAGAAAGTCGGCTGACGTCTGGAGCGGATTATATGCCCTAGATGGGGAGAAGGTGAGCTCACTTTCCAAACATGAATTTGGCGCAATCCTTCTCATTCCGTCGCACCGTCTTCCAGTAGTTTTTCATGGTGAACAGCTCACGAAAGTTGGGGTAGGGCAGGCGAACATCAAGGGTGGGCGTCTCGGCGGCGGGCCCCGTCGGCTCGGGCGGCTTCTTCTCCGCCGGTGGCGCCTTCGACGCGCCGCTTCCCATTGTGCGCCAGGGAATGGTGCAGGGAATGGTGTGTGTTTGGGGTGGATGTGGCGAGAATCAGCGGGAATAACCGGACGGATGGATAACTCGTGTGGCCTTGCTCACTCGCGCCCCCTTTCTCTCTATCTCTCGATGAGGAGGCGACAGAGACGCAGAGAGCCCGCCCCCTTGTGTGTGCTCCACACCACTTGATTACGTATGTGGTGGATTGGTGTGAGGTGTACTTGGGGGGAAGGTGTGGAGATCAAGAGAATTTGATTTTGAATGTGGAAGAAGGGGGGGGGGGGAGTGGAAGTGGACTCAAAGTTGAACTTGAGCTCACTGGAAAGGAAATGATTTTTTGCACTAGTGCATATCATTGTCTGGGGGAGTTAGAGTTAGTAATCTGATAATCATCATCTTCATCAGAAGAAGAAGAAACAGAAGATGTTCGCCTTTTGAAGCGGAAGATTACGGTAGAAGCACCCACAAACTTCAACTTCAAACTTCACATCTATTCTGTAGCCTTGAAGACGTCACTCACTTGCTGAACATGTAGGAGCTCGCCTCCACACGCTTTCGATCCACCGATTTCCACCAGTTTTTCAGGGTGAAGAAGTCTCTGGAAAATTGAAGAATTTGCTAGTTTTAAGAAGACGTTGAGCATCAGAAAGTACTATGATATCACTTAACTAGTTTGGATAATGAGGTTGCTAATCTTAAACTCAATTTCAAAACTCTTTCAAAGTACCTGATTTCATAACTTTTAAGTCCCATTTACTATCCAAAAGAGCTATTAAAGTTTCACAACTTCCTATACATTACATTTCATCATTGCTCTGACTAACCTGTAGGAATCAATGCCAACTCGCTTGTCGAGCGTTCTGACGGGTTCCGGCTCCGGCAGCGGAAGGCTCTTGTCCTTGCTTTTGCGCAGCTTTTTGAACACCGCCATTCTGGAAAATCACTTTTTTATTATTATCAAGACCTCTCTATTAATGCTAATCACACCGGGAGCAGATACGAGTGATGGTTGACCACATGATTGATATATATATATATATTATAATAATGATACGATTTGAAGTTGGTGTGGCTGGCTTTGGATAACAGAATGGCTCCCAACGGAACGGAAAAACAGGAACAAGTTATATAGTTTTGGTCAGAAGAATCAGAAGCAGGAAAAGAAGACGTCAATATAATTGAATCGCAAAGGTTTTAGGTTGATTTCGCAGTGGAAGCATACACACACACACAAAAACGCTTGGCAGATTTGAGATTTTCGGGGCGGGCGGCGATGAAAGAGAGAGACACAGGAAGACATGGGCGAGAGTGAGAAGACGTCGGGCGAGGAGAGCGCATGTTTTCGACGAGCTCGTCGTCGTCGTCGTCAGTCGACCGACGGCGGCGGCGGCGTCGTGCGCCACAAAATAACTGGAAAAAAGCGGGGATTTCGACGAGGAGTGCGACGAGAGAGCGTGGCGAATGGTGGACACGCAGCGAAGGTGTTTTTGCGCGCGGCGAGATGCGGGGGTGGCGAAGGGGTCCCAAAGGTTTGGCAGATAGGCAGAAAGAGAGAGTGAGTGTTGTTGGGAAGCGCTTATCGGTAGGAGTTTTGGATGTTTCGGGTGCTGGATAAGGAGTAGAGTGTAGCTCTTGGTTGGGATGAAGACGTGAAGATTCAGTAGAGAGATAGACGGTTATAAAACAGAAAATCCGAGAGTCAGATGAAGGAGATAACTTCTGAATCATCTTCAATGGATTCTGATTCTGAATCAGCAATTTTCCACGTGGTTTCATCTGATGATAATGTGATTCAAAATCGAAAAAGTCGTTGAAGATGATTCAGAAGCTTCGAACGATGAAGAACCCACGTCATCTTGCCACGTGGATTCATGAGCTCTGAACTTTCACAGCTTCTAGCCGCCTTTAAGATCATTCAGAATCCACGTGGCTTTACATTCTACTGAATCAGAATTTGAGAGAAAACGAAAAAGCGGAGGAATTCAGATGACGTTGCCACGTGGCAACAAACTGATTCAGAATCAAAGAAGTGGTTGAAAAGAATGCAGAAGCTTCAAATGATAAAGAAGCCACGTGGCTTCATCAGAAGATGCTGAAGCTCAAAATCCACGTGGCTTTGTCTTCTTCTGAATCAGAATTCCAAGATTCAGAAGCTCAAATTATGATTCTGAAGAATTCTGATAAAGAGGCTACGTGGCAAGATGATTCTGAATCATTTTCAACTGATTCTGATTCGTAATCAGATACTGGATTCATCAGATGATGCTAACTGTCCGAATCCACGTGGCTTTGTCTTCTTCAGAATCAGAATTCTGGAATTCAGAAGCTCAAATGAAAGTTCAGTAGAAGACGTCAAGATTTTCAGATCTAGAAGCCACGTGGCAAGATGATTCTGAATCATCTTCAACGAATTTTCATTCGTTGAATCTTCCACCTAGAAAACACATTCAAAAGCCACGTCGTTTTATCATCGTCTTCTTCTGAATCAGAATTCCAAAACCCCACTTCCTTATGTCGCCCCAAAAAAGAGGTGGTCAATGTTTATTTACATTTCAAGAAGCGAAAGGCTAGACTCTTTTTTTCTTCTACTGAAAGCCTAGGCTGTAGTTTATAGTAACTAGGAAGTTGAAAATTTCATCTAAAAAACGTAAAAAAAGAGAAACTTTTGTAAGTGTGCACTTCGAATTTCAATGTGAAGTGGTGGAGTGAAGTGCTTGATTTTTTTCAAAGTTTCAAAACTTTTTCATAAGTGACGAATTCATCAGAATGAAATTCTCGTCAAAGATCCCATCTCAAAACACAAATTAGTCACCTCTGCGAAAATAGCATGAATGGGGACTGATAAGACGCTGCTAATCAGTAATCATCTTCGGCTAGCATTGGAGTCGAATTCAAAACATGCGACGTGTCGAAAAAAAGGAAGTATGATAAGTAAAAGTCATGCGGGCAGTGGGAGTGGGAAAAAACGGATTGTTTATATATATTATAGGACTCTGATTTATATACTTGGACGTCATCTCATTAGCAGGACATTCCGAGTGCGAGGAGGGAAAAAATGGAGCAAAAATCCGGATGGCGATGAGGACGAGGAGAGAGGGGGTGAGAAAAATGAGCTTCGGGGAAAAAAAAAGATTTCATCCTCCATGAGGTCCGTCTTTTTCTTTTTTCCCTCTGGAGAGCTGGAGAGCATATGGAGATGGGGACCTCCCCCAACTTGTTGGCTCCGTTCCAAAAGACACGGGAAGAGGGGGAGGGGCTTAGCACTCATGGGTATTTAGTGTGAGGAGATCAAATTGTCCAAATTGGTGGGGTTTTGGGGGAGTGAGAGAGGAAGATTGATGATAGGTGCAGAGAAATAGAGATGGAGGGAGAAGAGAGGGAGAGAGAGAGAGAGAGAGAGAGAGAGAGAGAGAGAGAGAGAAAGAGTGGGGCAGAGAGTGGACGCAGAGAAGTCAGCGTTGAAAAGAGTGCAGTTGGTTGGAGACGCAGAGAAGTTAGAGAGCCGTAAGTCAGCATAGACGCAGAGAAGCTAGACATTGAGAGACATGCGTTGACAATAGACGCAGAGAAGCTAAAGAAACCTGCAATGATAGTGGACCCAGAAAAGCTAGACAGTCAGAGACATGAGGTGACAATAGACGCAGAGAAGCTAGCGTATCAAAAGATTGAGGTTGTCAAGAGACGCAGAGAAGCTAGAGAACTGCAGGTCAGCATAGACGCAGAGAAACTAGACAGTGAGAGACACTCGTTGACAATAGACGCAGAGAAAGACACCACCTGATTACTGTAGTTTTCTAGCTCAATGTGCTCCACATCACCCTTCCCCCACCCAAAAAGCACCGACTACAGGAGCCGCCTGAAAATGAAGGGGGCGACGAAGAAGAACATGTTTTTCATGAGCCTTCTGCTCCTCCTCCTTGCTCTCCTCCTTATCCATTCCACACACACACCCATATCTCCGCCTCGATGCCTCCTCTAATGAGAATAAGAAAATGAAGAAGACGGGAGAAGTCTCGGAAAAGAAGTGAAAGAATCGTATTCGGCAAAGCGGAAGGAAGGCGCTCAAGAGATGCGCTTATGAGTTCAGGGAGCCGAAGAGAGCAATTAAGTGGATGGAGAGCTGGAGGAGAGCACGAAAAAGTTGCATTTCCCTGGAGATTTGGGCGTTATCTGTGCTTTCTGATAATGCTCACGCCCACTTGCTCAAAGTCACAAACACGCTGAAAATAGTTTCAGAATTGGCTCAATTTACAAGTGTCTCATGTTTTCGTGGTTATAAATAACATAACACTACATTAACATGTTAATATATAAAAACTCTTACCGTAGAAAGCATTCGAACATGTTGGGTTTTGTTTTCTGTGAAAATAGGGGAAGAACACAGAAAAGAAAATAAAAAATGGCAAAAAATCCGTGTCGTTTTATAGTGAGAACTCGCCGGCTCGCCTACAAATTCGCCTCGCCCCCGCCCTTTTCTTCCCTTTTTTGTTCTTTCTTCCGTCCACAAAAAACACTCGCTGTGCTTCTGAAGGTAGTGGCTGCGTTTTATGAGCGCGCGGATATAAAATTTTTATATTTTGTACCGCTGCCGAGATGCGTCGTTATTTTATATTCTATAGGCGGAAAGGGAAAAAAACTGATGGAAGAAGAGAAGGAGAGAGCCCCGGAAAAGGAAAGTGGTGAATAAGAGTGGGGTGGGCACGGAGAAATGTTTGCATTCAATCTGGAATTAGCATAATTCATGGACGAGGGGAGACGGGGGGAACTTTTGGGCGGCTGTACGGCGAGCAGCGTATGGAGCAGGGGGTGGGGGAGAGATGCAGAGAGGTTAGAGATCGGAAGGTGGAATTAGACGCAGAGAAGCTAGAGTATGAGAGGAGGTAGTTGATAGGAGACGCAGGGAGGTTAGAGATTGGGGAATGCGAGTATAGACGCAGGGAAGCTAGAGCGTTTTCGTTGAGAGTAGACGCAGAGAAGTTATAGAGCTATCAGCGAGAGTAGAGACACAGAGAAGCTAGAATATGCGAGTAGTGCGGTTGACAGGACACTCAGAGAGGTTAGAGATCGGCTAGTGAGAATAGACACAGAGAAGCTAGCGTATGAGAGAGCACAGATAATAGTAGACCCAGAGAGTTAGAAAACAAACAGTAAGAATAGACGTACGCAATCAAGAGAACAAG
>OY751543.1:867500-976645 GCA_963572205.1 Caenorhabditis imperialis
TTAATGAGTTCAATGAAATTTTATTTTGGCACACAGATCATATTGTGATAACGAATCTGAAGTTATTTTTCCCAAAACCAGTTATTCTTTATAGTTATAACGCTTTATTTGAGCTCTGGACATCAAGAAAACTGGGAATGCAAGCGCGCTCCATTGAACAGAACTTGGCAGCGTGCCAACATTGCTAATCTCGTGAAATTCAATGATTTTTTCGATTTTTTTTCGTCAAAATTGTTTGACTTTGTATCGCAAAGCTTGTTAAGTATCTACGCAGCGAATTTTTTGGCGGGAAATTCAAAAAATTACAAAGTTACAGTATTTTCTCGCTTTGAGACCCTATGGAGACTTTAAAATGAGAATATTACATATTTTAGAGCAGTTCATTTCAAATAAGACCTCCTATTTTGATCTATCATTAATATCTGAGTATTCAGAGTGAATTTTTTGGCGGGAAATTCAAAAATTTCAAAAAGCTTGATACCTCTAATGATAAAAAATTCTTCTTCGACATTGTTTAGTGGGTCTCGGAGCGAAAATTACTATTTTCTACTTTTTTGAATCAAAATTGAAAATTTTCATTCAAGGAATGTCTGCAAAAGTAAGCTGAGTTTCTAATAACAAAAAGAAATGGAAAAGGACAAAGTTACTGTACTTTTTTGCTTCGAGACCCTATGACTAGGCTATGAGGAATTCGATAAAGGTCATGACAATTTTTAGAGCAGCTAAACTCCAATAGACCTCCCATATTTGGTCTATTTGAGTTTAGCTCATATTCCAACAATTCATACCATACAAAAACCTCTCCCATGCGTAAAAAGTGGTAAATTTGAAGTTCCTCACATCCAGATTGTGCATTCGACAGAAATTCGAGATCAGCGATCGGACCAGCACTTTTTCTTGAACCTAAACACACGTTTCATATGACATGGAGCAAATAGAAGTTTACGTCCAAATTTACAGAATATTAGGAGCTCACTACCAAAAAAGAGCAAAAAGAAACCACAAAACACCCTTGGGGGATCGCACGACGGCGAGTCACACCTGATTGCGACAGAGCACCCTTGCAATCATCCGATTGCCCAGTACCTTTCCATACTGGATCTGCATTCGTTTCAGATGCGTGAGCTCCTGGAAGATGGCGCGCTCGTGGATGTACTTTCGATTGGTCACTGGAGTTGCTGGAAAAAGAGCTTTGTGAGCATTGTGCTTTGTGCTCCAAGACACAGTGCATAGGTACCTGAAGCTCTTCGACTCTCTTCATCACCACTATGATGTCCATCTCCATCATCATAAATGTCCACGTCTCCACCATCGCTTCCGATTTCTGGCTCCCGACGCACTCTCATCATCACTTTCCCATTGCTCTTTTCCTTCCCATTTCCTTTTGCACTCGAGAGCTTCTTCCTTCCCGAGTCTATCCTCACTTCCTTCTTCACCTTGGTCCTCTCCGCCTTCACCTCTTGAATGGTAACCTTTCGCGCCACGTGATGCTTCTCATCGTCAGAAAGATTGTCTTCTAAATCAGTGGAGCTGCTCGAGAGATCCGAGATTGGAGGCAGGTTCTAAAAAGAACTTGTAGTCTCTTTTTTAGTGTGAGCATACCTCAAACTCCTCATCGATATCCAGCATATGATCCTCTTCATCCTCCTCATCGGCGAGCTTCTGTCCATTGGCTATCGATTCTTTGAGCGCTTCCAATTCTTGTTTTGGAATCGATGGAATCTCCATGAGATTTGTGACCGAGGTGGACTTGGAGTACTTCCGTTTGGAGTCAGCGGATCGAGTGTTTCTTTGCTGAAACTTATCAGAGCTCTTCTCAAAGCTCCTCCTTCTCCTACTCTTTTCGTACTCACCGACGTATTCACTCCCACATCCGCAATCTCCTTCTGCTTCGCACTCTCCGCCACGCCGTCCGACGTCGAAGGCCTTCTGTTCTTCCGACTCTCAATCTTCAGATTCCTCTTCCTCTTCGCTTCCGCCACCATTGTCTCGAACGACGTCTTCCAGTCCTCGATGTACGCCGGTGTGAATTCGCTGGCGCTTTTCGCGTTGCAAAGTTTTGTGAGGTACTCCACGACGACGTCGTGGTGTTGGCGGGTCGCCAGGTCCAGTGGGGTGTGGATTTCGTTCTGGAAATTGGGAAAATAAAATATTTTAAGTTGATTGTGGGGAATTTTGAACTGTTCATGTGAAATATAGTTTCAAGATGGGTTCAGGAAAAATACAAATCTCATTTTCAGTGGGCTTTGGCTCATCTTTGAGCTCTCATAACTCCGCCCATTTTTGCTCGTTTTGGCTCAAATGTTCTGGAGTTGCTCATCAATATGAAACCTACAAATTGTTAGTTGAACATTTTCATGAAAATGAAAAATGAGCCCGAAAAATTCACAATTTAGAAGGGTATCTTAAATCTCTGTACTTCTGAGTAGGGGTTAAAAAATTCTCAATTCCAAGCTCAATTTTGATTCTCATAAAAAGTGCTCAACTGACAATTTGTAGCTCTCATATCAATAAAAAACTCCTGAAAAAATGAGCCAAAAAGAGCAAAAGTGAGCGGAGTTATGAGAGCTCTAACATCACCTAGTATTTTCCACGTTCCACAATTTTGTGAATATCATAACTCCGCCCACTTTTGCTCTTTTTTGCTCAATTTTTCTGGAGTTGTTTATTGATATGAGAGCTACAAGTTGTTAGTTAAACACTTTGCATGAAAATCAAAATTGAGCTTGAGAAATGCACAATTTCGAAGGATACCTTAAAATTTTAAAAATCGTTGTTTATGTGGGGGTCAAAAGTGCTCAATTTCGAGCTCAATTTCCATTTTCATGAAAAGTGTTCAACTAACAATTTGAAGCTCTCCTATCAATGAACTACTTCACTAAATTTCATCCAAAAATAACAATTGCGGGCGGAGTTATGCTCCAAACACTACCTTAAAGCTCATCAACGGGTCCACATAGCACTTCTTGGCGCACAACAATATCACAATCTCCAAGTTCCCCGCAGCAGCCGCCAAATGCAATCCAGTCCTGCCATTATGATTCGGCGTATCCAACACAGAATCATCCATCGCCAACAGCCACTCGATCACATCCTTACTCCCACTTTGCACCGCTTCATGAAAAGGCACATCGCCCCGATAGTTCTGAATGTCAAACGAGGCGTTGAACTGTTTCAGCAGTTTCAACATTCTCATCTGGCCTTTCGAGGCGGCGTTATGCGACGGTGTGCGGAGCCGCATGTCCTGATGATTAGGGTCCGCGCCATGTTGAAGGAGCTTCAACGCCGACTCATAGTGCCCGAAGGAGATGGCGTAGAACAGAGCGGTATGGCCAGCTCGATCCGACTCATCTACCATGTTCTTGTTAACCCGTCCAATCACGAATTCAATGATCTCATGGTACCCGTGGCTAGCAGCACAGTGGAGCACAGACAGCTGGTCCTTGTCCTTGAGCGTCATATCTCCTCCAGAATTGTAAAGAGCCATGAGAGCTTCCATATTGCCGCTGGAAGAGCACCAATGGATGGCTGTTCTGTTGTCGATGTCAGTGGCGTTGGCGTCGGCGCCATGGCGAAGGAGAGTGATGAGCAAGGCTTGGCTGACTTCTGGAGGCATGTCTTCAACGCATGTGGCGTAATGGAGGGCGGTGCAGCGTTGCTGAAACACAAGGTAATAAGAAGGGAAAGAGCTCTGGGCTCACCGCATGATCCTTCAAGTTAACCTCCACATCCCTCGCTATTGACCAATTCAACGCATCCAACTGCGCACACACCACCGTCCAATGAATCAGATTCCTCCCGTTCACATCTACATGATTCACATTTGCCCCATTCTTCGCCAAAAACTCGGCGTGCTCCACCTTCCCCTCCATCAACGCGCAGAGCAGTGGTGTGTATCTGGAAGCCATACTTATCATATCAGTATCAATATGAAAACGTCATGTTTACCCCTCTTTATCGGAAGCATCGACGAGGCTGCGATCGGCGAGGTAGACGAGCTTGAGGGTGTTCAGGTCGGAGCGACTGGCCGCGTAGTGCAGAGCAACTTTGCCGTCCTCGTCTTGCTCGCGGACTTCTTCCTGGATATGGGAGATGTTTAGAAGGTTTGATATGGGTTATTGGAAGTGTTAAAAAAAGTTTTGGAGGGTAAAATAGCAAAAAACATCGAGCAGATGTACCTGTGTAGTACCCGACGCAAAGTCACAGACTCAGTTCAAAACGAGCGAGAGACGCAGACGGACAGAGGAAATGTTTTGAACTGACATTGAGTATGTGACTTTGCGTCGGGTACTACACAGATTCACCTGCCTGATGTTTTTTTGCGCAGATAGTATCGTCTAAATTCACCGAAGAGAATATGCTCTTTCAGTAGCTCCAAATGATTTTGATTCAATTTAGGTTGCTCATCTGGTTTTTAAACATTCCCACAAAATCATAAATTCATACTGTACCATACCTTTTTACATACAGTACTGGCCATAAAGAATGCGACAACTTGTTTTTGGACGGTAACTTCTCGAGAATCTAACCTTTCGACTCGAATTTTTTACTGTATACGTAGAAAATACTCACAATATTGTCCAACAAACACTTTTACATCAATTCAAAAAAAAATTTTTTTTCCAAATTTTTTCGACTTTTCGCATTTCACGAAGTTAACCACCCTTGAAAACTTTTTTTGTAAAAAAATTATTTTTTGAGTTTTTGTTTTAAACTTTTTTGAAATCTGTTTACAAGTATCTTAACAATTTTATAAAAATAAAACCAAGACATTAGATGTTTGGAGAGGCATCCAGTCCGGGCTCAAAGTTGACCGCCTACATTATAGCTTTTGGAAGTGGTAGGCGAGCTATTCAAAGGATTCTACAGAATCAAATCATGATAAACATCATGAAAATTATTGTTTCTTTCCAAAAACGTGGTTTAAAATAGTTTCAGTAACCTCTATCGAGCGGGAGACCCCGATTTGTGATTGCTTTGGATTTTTGAGCTTTTAAGAAACGAACTTCTGACCTAGTTATATGCGAGCCCTTGGTCTAATCGTGTTTTCTAGGTAATGTTAGTACACTAATATGTTTATTAGCTTATTGACAAGTCTAAGAAAAGTCCTAGAAGAGTCTGAGAAGCATCCTAAAGGTAATGGCAAACCCATCCATATTAGAAAGTTAGTAGTTGAAAGTTGGCATGGTAGTGGCAAGCAATGGGTCTTCGAATTTACCTAATTTTGATAGATTTAATTCAATTGAACTTGTCTACTTCATTTAAAACGTATTTCGTTCACTTTCGACACCTACAGATGAGATGAGCCAACTCGCATTTTGCGAATATCACGGTCTGCCAATGATTTCTTTGCTAGAAGTCAGCAATTGAGTCTGGAATCTCGCAAAAGTGTTCAAACAGTTTTTCTAGTCTTTGTCAATTGATTCGAACATTTAAAAATTCGTCGAATATTAAATCGGGAGCCCTAGGGGTCCAATCTCTATCATTGACTGATACTGTGAGATAAATTGGTGTTTGCAAATCGGGGTCTCCCGCTCGATAGAGGTTACTGAAACCATTTTAAATCACGTTTTTGGAAAGAAACAATAATTTTCATGATGTTTATCATGATTTGATTCTGTAGAATCCTTTGAATAGCTCGCCTACCACTTCCAAAAGCTATAATGTAGGCGGTCAACTTTGAGCCCGGACTGGATGCCTCTCCAAACATCTAATGTCTTGGTTTTATTTTTATAAAATTGTTAAGATACTTGTAAACAGATTTCAAAAAAGTTTAAAACAAAAACTCAAAAAATAATTTTTTTACAAAAAAAGTTTTCAAGGGTGGTTAACTTCGTGAAATGCGAAAAGTCGAAAAAATTTGGAAAAAAAATTTTTTTTTGAATTGATGTAAAAGTGTTTGTTGGACAATATTGTGAGTATTTTCTACGTATACAGTAAAAAATTCGAGTCGAAAGGTTGGATTCTCGAGAAGTTACCGTCCAAAAACAAGTTGTCGCATTCTTTATGGCCAGTACTGTACCCCTTACTTTTTGTACTTTTCCAGTACCTTTCCTAAAAATATCAATAATTCGATTGCTTTCAGTAAACTTGGAGCCCTCATAACTCCGCCCTTTTTTGCTCTTTTTAGCTGAAATTTACTGGAGTTACTCATTGATATCAGAGCTACAAATTATCAGTTGAATGCTTTTTATGAAAATTGAAATTGAGCTCGAAAAATGCTCATTTTTGAATGGTACTTTGAACATCTTCATTTCAGTAGGTGTCAAAAAATGATCATTTTCGAGTTCATTTTTGATTTACACAAAAACTGTTCAACTAACAATTTGATTCCCTGATATTAACGGATCTTTCCAAAAAAAAGAGCTATAAAGAACAAAAGTAAACGGAGTTATGAGGGCTCAAACATAACCTAATATTTTCCACTGTTCACTATCTAGGGTATACCATAACTCCGCTTACTTTTGCTCTTTTTGTCTCAAATTTTCAGAAGTTACTCATTGATATCAGAGCTACAAATTATTAGTTGATCACTATTCATGAATATGGAAATTGAGCTCAAAAAATGCACAATTTTGAAGGGTCTTTTGAATCTCTCTATTTCGGTATAGGGGGTAAAAAATGTATATTCTTGAGCTCATTTTTAATTTCATAAAATGTGCTCAACTGATAGTTTGTAGCTCTGATAATATTTAGTAACTCCAGAAAATTTGAGCAAAAAAGAGCAAAAGTTGGCGGAGTTATAACCACTATGAATACAATATTTTATACTTCCAAAAAACGAAACAGAATACAAAAAATGTACTCCCCACTCTCCACAACTCACCGGATGCTCCTCCAACACCTTCTGCACCTCATCAGTGTCACCCTGATCCAACGCGATGATCAGCGCCATCACTTCTCCGCCTCTCTAGAAATGCACTGAAAAAAGGGCGCGGTGACTACAACAACTACTAAAGGAGTGCGGCTTTGTGAGCAGAAATAATAAGAGCGTGTGTGCCTCTCGCCGCGGTTGCCGGGACGACCGAGGAGCCGATGATGGCTCGGGAGGGCGATGGCAAAAACTGAAAAAGTTGGTTTGGTGGGAGGGTGCGTGCGAGCGTGTTGCGTGTTAAGGAATGTGTGTGGAGATATGGAAATTATATATTACGTAGTTGGTTTAGCATGACAGGATGAGTGATATCCGGTGTGGATGATAAAAGGGGATCGAGGGATTTCGAAATTTATGCGGATATTAATAGATAGGGGATGTGAAATAGGGATTGGGAAATGGGAAATGGGAAAAAGGAAAATGAAAAACAGCAGACAACATAATATATATTTTTTCTTTTTCAGTCAGAAACATACTTTGAGTATATTGCAGGTGATTCAATTGCCATATCCAGGCTAATCAAATGTATTTATTTTAGTTTTCAGCTACTTTTTAGAAGCATAATTCGTACAAAGTGAAAGCGCGCAGTGTTGAGAGATAGAAAGAGAGAGAGAGAGAGAGAGTACACGATCCTGCGAGACGCAGATAGCATGACAGTCTGCGTCTTTTTAGATCGTACACTCTCTCGCTCTCTTTCTCTCTCTTTCTCCCTCTCTCTCCCTTCTGGTACGATGGAGCGCGCTATCGCTATCCTTATACTGATAGTAGAAGATATTGGTTTTTAATTGAAAATCAAAATTCTGGAATGTTGATCTTGTTTTGTAAGCACATTTGGTGTAGTTCTCGTGGACAATGGTGTTTGTTGCTAATTTTTTTCGGATTTTAACGATTTTTTTCTAATTTTTGAAGTTTTTTTTTCAAACTTTTTTTTCAAGTTTTTTTCTCAATTTTTCAATTTTTTGGTTATTTTTTCCAGTTTTTGTCTAGTTTTTCAGTTTTTTCTTTTTTTTCAGCTTTTCAGTTTTTACCGATTTTTTTTAATATTCGGTTTTTTTCAGCATTTTTCAGTTTTTTTTTTCATTTTATTTTGTTTTAATCATTGCAATTGTGGCTGGGGACGAGGATTGGAAAGTTAGGCCAGCTGAACTCCGACATTTTGGTGAAAACTTCAATTTTTCTTGATTTTCTTCATATTTCATCTATTTTTTGTTAAATTTTGTGATTTTTCGACATTTTTCTTTGTTTTTTCATCATTTTTTAATGATTTCGTTTGATTTTTCAATGTTTTACGAGGTTTTTCAGGGAAAAAATTATTCAAAATTAAGAAAAAACACACAAAATTTGTATTTTTGCGGAAAAAACTTTGAAAAACAGATCAAAATTCGCTAAAAACCATCAAATTCCCCAAAAAATAGAAGTTTTACATTTTTGCTGGCCTAGATTTTCAATTTTCTCGTCCCCCAGCCACCATCATGACGAAATTCAATGCAAAACAATTATAAAACAAGACAAATTTCGTCATAATCCTCGGATTTCTCATGTTTGAACCCCTCTCTCCGATTTCCAATTTCATAACACCTATACCGACTTACTCACTCATTTTTCACCTACTTTTTATTATTATTTCCACCTCTCCAGTGACTCATGCCCCGCCCTCTATCTCAATTTCCGCATCTTTCTCTCTTTCTATCTATCTTTCTGTTCTCATTGTTTAGCCATGCTCTTTGAAACTAGAAACACTAACACATGTGTTTTTCAAATCATCTGTCATTGAAAAACGACACTCTTTTCTTCAAGCGATCACTTCGGTTAGCGGGTGTAAAATAATGTCTTTTTGGGTGGGGGGTACTGTAGACGACGCGCAAATGGTGCAAGGTACGCAAACACAGAGGTGGGCGCGAAAATCGAATGAGGGCGTCGCGCCAGAAGTTTTCGAGTTTTGTAATTTTTTGGGCATGCTTTTTTTGTTGCTTTTTGGGTGTTTTCTTCCGATTTTTTTGAATTTTTTCGCGGTAATATCGTATTTTTAGTCGATTTCAAGTCAAATTCAAGCTTCCAGACCTCGAAAATGTGGGTTTTCACTCCAAATTGAGAGAAAATGAAATATCTTCATTTTAACATGTCAAACCCAAAAAAAATAAGGCGGAAGAGGTTCAAGACACTGAAAAAAAAGAGAGAAGAGAAGAAGTTTTCACTTTCATGTCGCGCGGCGATCTTGAATGAAACCTTTTGACTTGTTATTAATAAATGGGCGCTGCCAATCTGAAGTGACAGTTGTATCAGGTCTTTTTTTCGAATTTTTTGTTAAAAAAAGGCTTCAGAATTGTCATCTGAATCCAGAATTCAGAATTCAGAAGGATAATTATATATAAGCAGTTCCAAAAAGCTAATAATTCGCGCCGATTTTCAAATACCCTCCTCTCTCTCTCTCCCCTCTTTCCCATACTTTTCCACATTATTCAAACACATCTGCATACCATCACCCAACTGACCCTAACCTTTCTCTGTCGTTCTGTCGCCTTTCGAATTCGAAAGTTGAACACTCAATCGAAGTGACAGACCGCAACAATGCGATTTCGGAATTTTTTTTCGTCAGCGAGAGTGTAATCGCTTCGGGAGTGGCTAATCGAAGGGCGTTCAAACTTTGGCAAACAGCCACTTTTTTGGCTTTTTGGAACCTTTTTTTCATTTTTCCGCCGTAATTCAGTCTAGTATCAGCGATAGTGACTAATTTTCATGATTTTTGTTGGTTTTTCTATGCTTTCCAACTGTAAAAAGTTATGAAATATTGAAAAATCAACAAAAATCCTGAAAAATTGAATTTTTCGGCGTTTTTTTGCTGTAATTCAGTCAGGAACTGGTGGCTTGCACGAAAAATTGCCAATTTTTTTGAATTTTGTTGATTTTTCTATGCTTTTTAACTGTAAAAAGTTATGAAAGATAGAAAAATCGACGAAAATCATTGAAAATTTAAATTTTTCGTTGCGAGAGTACTTTTTGTGTGCAATCTGGCCAAGAGGGACTAGAAAAATGAGGCAGTTGATTCCTAGGCCAGCTTAATTCGCCATTTGTTTTCATTTTTCTTCAATTTTCACGATTTTCGAGGGTTCTTTACTAAAAAATGACCGTTAAAAGTGAAAAAAACTCAAAAATCATGAAAATTTAAGAAAAAACAAAAATTCACGATTTGAGCTGGCCTAGGATGCAACCTCATGATTTTACTAGTCCCTCTGGTTCAGATCAGAGGCATTTTTCCGTTTATTTTTCAATTTTCATGATTTTTCGTGATTTTTTTTTGCTGAAAATTGCCTTTTCGGTTGTTTCTAGCGAAAAAAAAACAAAAATCATGAAAATTGAAAATTCACGACTCGAGATGACCTAGAAATCAACCTCGATGTTTTTCTAGTCCGTCTCGTCTGAATCTCATGAATTTGCAAATTCTGAACGATTTTTGGTGGCCTAGAATTATCCTAGTGGCCTAGATTTCCATGCCTCGTCCCCCAGCCACGACCAATGAACTGTATCACGATTCTAATCGAATCAAACTCCTCTCACGTGTCCTCGAAATTTGTGTCACGCTCTACTGCACCACTTGAACCTGAAACATTCGTTCCTCCATCTGCTCCATCTCTCTCTCCTAAAAAGTTCCTCTCTTTCTCCCTGCCTCCAAATCCTTGGCGAGCACATGGAGAGCACCTCAAAAAAGAGCTCTCACCCTTTGCTCTCCAGTCAGCTGTCCGAGCATTCTTCTTTTAACTCATTCCGGATGCCATTTATATTCGGTTTTGACGAGATGATGATGATGGAATTGAGGAAATATCCGGGCAACGTTTCCGAAATCGTACTTTGTCGTAAAAATCAACATTCGTATCGACGACTACAGTTTTGCTGCATCTTCTCGCGAAACAACATTTGTTACTTTTTCGCCAGTTTTGTTTTCTCGCTGAATCACGCCTTCGACTTGTTCTCCTCCTGCTTTTTCTTCTTTTTTCCAAGAAAAAAGAAGAAAAAGCGCGTCTATTCAACTTGCTCGAACGTCTTCTGATTCTAAGTCCTGCTGATTCTTGCTCGGCGAGCTTCTGACCTCATCGATTTCATGAGGGCTTTTTATTTTCTCTAAACTTTTTCTTTTCGAAAAAGTTTGAAGAAAATAAAAACAAAAAGGAAATCTCTCTTGGGAGTCGCCCAACTCTTTTTGGCACCCATTTCTCGGATTTCTTGATGGCTCGGCTTAAATTTCGTGCTCGAAATTGTTTCCGTCACGCCTTCTGAATTGAACTCGATTCTGAATCGACTCGAAATATAAAAAAAAGAAGGAAAGATGATATCGTTGTTTTTCTTCACGAAAAAGATCTTCTCCCTTCAACTCAAATGCTCAAGGGCATATTTGACACATCGTTGTTTCTTTTTAGTTTCCTTTCCAGTCTCCGCCCACTTTTTCGCTTCTTTCTGCCACCCACACCTCCTCAAATCAGCATAGACATGCACACATACACAAAAAATTGAGCTCCTCGTCGTTTTTGTTGTTTTTTCTGTGCCTAGCAAGGGGGACGCCGTCTTTCTCTTCGCTTTCTGTTACTCGTCGTCGGGAAAATCATAAATAAAAGAGTCCCGGAGAGAAGAAGATTATAGACTGAAAGTCTCGCCATTTTTCATCGACGTTCCTTGTTTTTTCGCTCCCACCACGTTTCAGTGGGAGAATTCTGGAGGCTGTGAATTTCCCGGTTTCCCACGCATTCTAGAAGCCCTTCTCGATCATTCCACTTCATTCCAAATGCATGGCGTGCTTTGGAATCGACGAAAAGAACTGCAAAAGACTGCAATTAGGGGGGCCCTACCTGTGAAACATAAATGTTTGGGTCGTCGTGGTCGTAGAAGATGTTATCTTAACGTTGACACCATCTAAAAGAAGAAGAAGGCGTTTGTTTGATTTTCGATGTCGCGCAAGGGGAAATGAGCCGCCCGTTATTTTCTTTTCGCTTTCAATCTAATTGTTCGCCCCGACGAAAAATGGGGGGAAAATTCGAATTAGTGGCGAATGTTGTCGATGTAAGAAATAAGAAAATAGTTTGGCTCAAAAAACTTGCTCAAAGTTTGAAAAAAATGACATTGTTTTCGATCGTGGCTGGGGGACGAGGCGCTTGAAAAGCTAGGTCATCGTGGATTTTATATTTTCTCGTTTTTCATCAATTTTGATACTTTTTCTAGATTTTCTAGACGAAAAATGATGATTTTCATAATTTTTCGCCTAAAAAATCTTGGAAAACCATCAAAAATTGATGAAAAACGAAAAAATTAAAATTTCATAGATGGCCTAACTTTTAAAGTATTCAACCTCGTCCCCCAGCCACGATAGAAGATAAATTTTCAATTTCCCCTATTTTTTCTTGGATTTTGATACTTTTCCGAAATTTTCTAGACAAAAATGATGATTTTCACATTTTTCGCTTTAAAAATTGATGAAAAACTCATAGATGGCCTAACTTTTCGAATTTCTCGTCCCCCAGCCACAATTTCCAATTCCGAGCGTTCTTTGGAATATCAAAATTTCAAAATATGTCCTTTTACAACAAAGAAGCCATAAATTTCTTAAAATTCGTTCAAGAATTCAAAAAAGAGCATTTTCCAATGAGGAACTGCTCTGTTTTCGAGCAGGTGCTCATTGACGAGCCCTAAAGAGCTTTAATGTCTCATAAAACATTCATTTTGCTCGAAAAACATGAAATGAGCATCATAAAACTCTCCGGAGCATGTTCCACAAGAATTCTGGAGCACCCTGAATGTGAATGCCTCGCCTTTTTTCTCCCATTTTTTTTGTGAAAGTTTTGAAGTAAAGGCGCCACAAAAAAGGTTTATTTGACCACATGTGTACGTACTATTTGCTTTTTGTATATTTCGCCTTCTCTCTCTCGCTTTTCTCCCTTTTTCAAAAAGAGTCTTCTTATCAGTTTTTTTGTGCCAATTTGGCGCGCTATTTCGATATCGCTAAAAATTTTATAAAAAACAGTCAACAAGCTCGCTTTTTATAGCTTTTTTCTTTAATTTTCCCCGTTTTTTGACTGTTTTTCACTTTTTTTCAAAGAATTTTTCAAATTTTGCCATTTTCAGCATTCATAACTGAAATGCGACGTGGCACCCATCTAGCCGCCATTTTGGCGGTGTTATTTGCACTAGGTTAGTTTTTTGTTGTATCTTTACATTGTGTCGAGCGCCAAGTGATAATAATAGAGGGGAACGTCTTGTTTGCAGTTACTCATACTTTTGTGCTTTTTTGCGCTTTTTGGTGCAATTTGGAGCTCAGGGATGGTAAATGTTGTGAGGGACTGAAGGAGAATTGTGCT
Organism: Caenorhabditis imperialis; assembly: GCA_963572205.1. Classification (NCBI taxonomy): domain Eukaryota; kingdom Metazoa; phylum Nematoda; class Chromadorea; order Rhabditida; family Rhabditidae; genus Caenorhabditis; species Caenorhabditis imperialis. The sequence continues at coordinate 880,713 of OY751543.1, forward strand.
CTGATGCTCTGGCTCCGTTCTGAAGGGCTGACATGCTCTCTCGTAGTGGAGGGTGCCAGAGAAAAATACAAATTATGAAAAATAGCGTGTAGAATAGAGAGACGCAGACATGAATTGCTTAAAAAAAGTGATATTTTATAGGTTCCACTGATTTTTTTGGGTCGAAAGTAATGAGATTGTTGAGAGCGAAAGGTACAGTAATCTACAGTAATCATTGAGTAGTTATGATTTCAATTTGGACTTAAAGATTACTGTAGATTACTGTACTTTCCACTCTTAACAATTTTATTACTGTCTACCCAAAAATAAATTAATGGAGCCTATAAAATATCACTTTTTGAGCAATTCATATCTGCGTTTCTCTATTTTGCATGCTATTTTCTCATACTTAGTATTTTTCTCTCACCCCCTCCACTACGAGAGAGCATGACAGCTCTTCAAAACGGAGCCGGAGCATCAGAGCACAATTTTCCTTCAGTCCCTTACAACATTTACCATCCATATGCTCCAAATTGCACCAAAAAGCGCAAAAAGGCACAAAAGTATGACTAACTGCAGGAGCACCGGATTCTAGAGGAGCAAATTAAAATCAAACTGTAGATTACTGTACTTTTTTAGCACTGCGAACTAATGGAGCCAAGAGCTCTCGATACACGGCCATCGGCAACCTGCACACAGTAATCCACGGCGAGACGCTCTTCACCACGGACCTCTCCGAAGACCGGCCAACGACCGGCTTCCTCTGGTAACCAATCCGCCACAGAATCATCTGAAATCCTTGCTCAAAGTGCTTCAGGTGTCAAGTGCGCGGCGCCGACACCGTCCATTACACACCGACGTGGGCGCGCTTCGTCCGAATCAAGGATAAGAAGGATTTTCCGGCGGATATTGGACAGGACAACAAGGCCTATCTCCATTTTGCCAAGTCCAAGGCAGAAGCTTCTGGAGTTTACAGATGCGAAATCAAGGTGCCGGACAACTCGATTATTATTGGAAATATGTATGCGTATTGTGAGTTTGGAGCACATTATTTTTCTTGAAAATCAATTTGGTTACTGTCAAAGTGTGCAAAATGGCCGGATCAATTGCTCAATTTGAATTTTGACGTGAAAATTCAGAAAAGCTACTTGAAGACGTCAACTTTTTATCAAATTCATACCCTGTGCAAGAATCTGCAATAAATTCTGCAAATTTTGTGCTCCATATACAAAAATACAGTGAAAATTACCTGTTTTCACTGTATTCATATATCGGAGCACAAAACCCCCAGAATTTTATTGCAGATTCTTGCTCATGGTATGAATTTGATAAAAAATTAACGTCTTCAAGTAGCTCTTCAGAATTCCCACGTCAAAATTCGAATTGAGCAAATGACACGCCCATTTTGAGCACTTTTACAGTAACCTGAACCGATTTCCTAGAATTATAGCTAAAATTCCCATTTCCAGCTCATCCAGTCTTCCATAACAACGATTCGTGGCCACTGAAACAATCGGAGGAAGACAAATACACCGCATTGGTAGGCTCAGAGCTCTGAGCTCCGGCTCACTGATTTGTAGTCGTTTTTGGCTCGATTTTCTCGAATTTTTCGTTGTTTTCGATGTTTTTTTCATAAATTACAGCAAAATCACACATTTTCATCATGATTGAGGATAGAAAACATGATTTTTGAGCTGAAAAATGTGCAAAAATTGGCGAAAATCGATGATTATTTCACATTTTTCATTCAGATTTTCAAAAAATCATGTTTTCTATCTTCAATCATATTCAAAATGTATATTTTGATGTAATTAATTTGTGAAAAAATTATCGAAAATTCCGAAAAAATCGATAAAATCGTCATAGATCTAACTCCGAGCACCCCTCCTCCAATTAGATCTAACTCCGAGCTCCCCGAGCATCCCTCCTAGATCTAACTCCTACCATCCAGGGCTCAGAGCTCCCCGAGCATCCATCCTAGATTTAACTCTGACCTCCCAGAGCTTCCCCAAACACCCCTCTTTCAAATAGATCTAACTCAGAGCTCCCCGAGCACCCCTCCTCCCAATAGATCTAACTCAGAGCTCCCCGAGCACCTCTCCCTCCTAATAGATCTAACTCCAACCTTTCCAGGGCCCCGCCGTCTACGCCTCACTGACAACGACCGCTCGCATCACGTGCCCAGTCATCGGATACCCGGAGCCCCAGGTGCTCTGGTTCAAGGACAAGTTCCCAGTCGAGTACGACGACAGAATCAACTTTGCTGATGGCGTGCTCTCGATTTCGGATGTGAAGGAGGAAGATGCCGGCGTCTACCGCTGCGAGGCCTCCAATCAGTTCCCGGTGAAGGTGGATGGACCCGAGCAGACGTTTGTGGTCAGATTGGATCAGGAGCTTCGTGTTGGAGGTAAAGTTCTGGGGAATTTTTAATGGATTGGGGGTTTGAAAAGGGAGAAAGGGGTCATGGAAAGAGCTCAAAATAGAGTTCGGAGCCAGAAATTCGACGAAATTCTGGAGCACCTTTAAAATGAGCCAATGCTTACTGAAAATGAATCAGAGCTTACTGAAAATGAGCCGGAGGAACCTGAAAAAGAGACGGAGCTAGCTGAAATGAGCCGGTTCTAACTGAAAATAACCTGGAGCAACTGAATGAGCCCCAAAATCAACTGTAAAGCCCAAAAATTCTATCAAAAATGACTAAATTGAGCAATGAACTCTCATTTTCCAATTTGGAGCCAACTTTTTGGCTCATTGACCTTTTTTATTCTAGATTTTGAACTTTGCGGAGCTCTGTGGAGCCACAGCCCAAACTATTAAAAATCATCATTTTTCAACCAATTCTTGCTCCAAAGAGCCGATAATTTTTTCTGTAATTTTCATTTCTTCAAGAAAAATAGAAAAATTTCACTCCAATAGGATTACTGTAGTAACTACAGTGTAGTTATTCCACGTGAATTCTGTGTTGCTCCAAATTGCTCCACGTTGTGAACTTTGCTCCAATTTCTTCGGTTTTTTGTAGTTTTTGTAGTTTTTGTAGCTTTTATAGTGCACAAAATCGATCAGAAAAGTGGAAAAGACTCATTTTTGACGGGAAAAATTTCAAAAATTCGATCTTTTCACTGATTTTTATGATTTTCCCCATTCCCCAGCACAAAAATCTGAAGTACTGTAGCCATTCGCTGTTAGTGGGATTACTGTAGATTTCCAAGAAAAAAAATATGATTTTTCAATTTCTGAAATCAACAATTTGAAAAATTCGAATTATAGGCCACGCCCCTTTTCCACCCTACAACTATATCATTTTCCAGACGGATACGGCTGGATGCTCCCACTGGCCATCATCCTGATCATCCTGCTCCTCCTCTTCCTCATCATCTTCACGTGCCAACGCTGCACCAAGTACAAGGCCGACCAATATAATGTGGCGGATCGCGAGAGAGCCCTGCACAACGACCAGGTCCCACTGAAGAACAGCGTTTAAATGATGCTCAAGCCCCGCCCCTAATTCTTTTCATTTATATGATTGTTCACTGCCCCCCGTTGGTTTTTTTTTCGAAAATTCTTGTAATTTCTCTATATGCACTTCCCCCCGCCCCGCCCACACTTTTATGTTGTTAACCCCACCCCCTCAGAAGCCGGTATTTTCTCAGCTTTCTCCCCCGCTTTTCTCTAACCATCGCCCCCGAGTTCTTGTTCCGTTCGTTTTTGTCGTCTGGTAAGGTCCAACCCATCTTCTTCACTGAATGCGTTTCTTTTATGAATCTGAAATACAGCTTTTTGAAAGGAAATTTTATGTGGGAGTGGTCAATCAAAATCGTAGAACAAATTGGGAAATTATAACGGAAAACCAACAAAAAGCACGCACCAGTCAAACGATTATAAGCAGAGCCAAAAAAAAACACAAAACGGGGGGAAGCAGTAAAACAAGCCGGATATTTTAAAGTTTAAAGGAGCTATGAGAACGTTTTGAAGTGGTGAGAAAAAGGGGGGCGGAGTCGGAGCACAAAAAAGAGCAATTTATTGTCCTGGAAGTCCCGGCATGGTTCCTCCGGAAGGCGTGCGCACGTTCTTCACAGTCTGATCGATGGAGAGCACCAGGCAAGCGGCCTCAGTGGCGGCGGTGATGGCGTTCTGGAAAATGAGCATTTTTTGGGAATTGAGCACAAAAAACTAACCCTCTTCACAATGCTCGGCTCCCAGACGCAGGCAGCAAGATTGTCGCCGACGGCCTCACGATGGATGTCGATTCCAGCCCATTTCTCATCTGAAAATGTGAAAAAATCGATACAATTTTTTGGTTTTTGAGCTCACTTTGAGCATGACGATGTCTGAGCTTGTTGAGGATATCGAGAGCATCGAGTCCAGCGTTTTGGCAGAGCTGGCGGGGGATCACCTGGAAAAAAAGGTGTTTGAGCTAAAAGTATAAAGATTTTGAGCAAGTTGTGGGCTCCAAATGCTCAAAATGGGCGGAGAATGAGATCAAATTGGTCCATTTGTCTAGTTGATTCTTGATGACGTGGAAACTACAGTTTTCAGTTCGGAATTTTCACGTCATCAAGGGTCGAATAGACAAATTGATTAATTAATGCTCATTCTCCGCCCATTTTGAGCACTTGGAGCCCACAAATTGCTCAAACCTGTCGATCTATTTAAAAATCACAAACCTCGAAAGCCTGAGCATAGGCGAGCCAGAAGGCCTGATCCTTGCCCTCGATCTCACGAGCAAACTCGCGAATCAGACGGCTCAACTCCATCTCAATGGCTCCTCCGCCAGCGACAATGGAGTCGTTCTTCTTGGCACGTCGCACGATCATAATGGCGTCATGAAGCGAGCGCTCCGTCTCAGCAATGAACTGCTCGGCGCCACCGCGCAACAGCAATGTGCACGCCTGCGCCTTGGAGCACTCCTCGAAGAAGTTGTAGCGCTCGCTGCCCACTTGCTGCTCGTAGAACTTGCCGCACTTGCCGAGCACCGAGTCGTCGATCTGGGAGACGGTGGTGAGCACCGAGCCGCCGCACGCCGCCATGAGCCGATCCAGGTCGTCCTGTGGGATGCGTCCCGCGCAGAACATGTCGCGGTCGGCGAACCATTGAGTGGCCACGTCGCCGATTGGAAGGCGTGAGAGCACCACGTTGGCTCCGCTGTCGTGGATCTTCTGGAGCTTGTCGTAGAGAATGTTCCACTCGGCGTCAACGACCGCTTGGAAGTCGGCGACGTTGTTGAGGCGCATCTCGGCGTTGTCCTTCTCTGCTTTCAGCTCGAGCTCAATGTTGAGAAGCGCCACTTTTACGTCCGAATACTTCTTCGGCTGCATCTCGAACCCAGCGTAACTGAAGGCTTTTTGGAAGGCGACTCCCTTGATAAGTCGGGACTCCTGAAAAAAATCACCGAATTTTTTTGAAATTTCTGAAATTTTGATCCAACTTACATTCAAGTTGCCTCCATTAACCTTCTTGATGCCGATCATGTTCAATGGAAGATGGGCGTCAAGGGTGTTGACGGCGTCCACCACCATATTGGCGAAAAACTGGCGCTCCTGACTGACGAGCTTGCTGCTCAGCGTGGTGGCGGCGCACTTGACGAGCATGTCCCGCAGCTCGCCGGCTCCGTTGATCTTGATCTCAAGATCCGCCAAATACTTGAGCGCCTTCTCGCACGCCTTGCCGATGGCACGGATCAAGAGTTGAGGGTGCACGCCATCCTCGACGAACGGCTTCATCACCTTCAGAATCTCGGCGGCCAGCACCACGACGGAGGTGGTTCCATCTCCGACCTCTGCGTCTTGCGAGCGCGCAATGTCCACCATGGTGGAGGCGGCCGGGAAGACGATGTCGAGCAGCTTTAGGATGGTGGCGCCGTCGTTGGAGATGGTGGTGGCGCCCTTGCTGTCGACGATGAGCTTGTCCAGTCCGCGAGGTCCCAAGGTGGTACGGATGCTGTCAGCGACAACCTGAATTTGATAATTTTTCATTTTTTTTAGAATTTTAGAGAAAATTTTCAATTTTTCAAACAAACCTGACAAGCATTGATGTTGGAGATGATCTGTCCCTTTCCCTGCTTGTTCTCGGTTCCGTCCTTGAGCAGAATAATCGGTGGGCGCATCATTTTGCTGGAAAACTTGAAATTTTAACTCAAAATTTGAAAATCAAAATTTTAGGAGCGCTATAAAAAATTCAAAACTCCATGAAAATCCACAATCAGCGGCTCAAAATGAAGATAAAGTCTAGAACTATTCAATAAAATTGAAAAAGAATCGAAAAATCCGCGGAAGCTCCGAGAATCCAGTGTCTTTGAAGCGTTGAAATTTTGTTCTCGAAAGAATTTGCGCCGCGTCGCGGTTGGCGCGGCGCGTTTTTAATGGAGAAAGCTAGGCCATTTGCGAGAGTTAGGCCGCGGCCAAGGGGGGATATTGGCGGGTGTTTGAAAAAGGATATGGGGAGGGGAATTTGAGCTGGATTTTGAGCCGTTTTTTTTCGGATATTTTGATATTGTAAACTGAAAATCAGTAAACTCAAATAAATATAATTGATTGATATTGTGGTTTTGAGGAGAAAAAATAGCGAAAATGGGTCTCGCAGCGAAAAAACTGGAATTGTTGAATTTTCGACAGAAATTGAGAGTTTTTTCGTGTTTTTTCCCACATTGACCTAAAAATCACTTCCCAAATTATTATTTTCATGCAAAAATCCGTAAAATTTCAACAAAAAATGCAAAAAATTGAAACTACAGTAACCAATCGCTGCGAGACCCAAAATTCTCACGAAATTTTCGAAATTTGCAATTTTCCACATCCAATTCCTATAAAACTTAAGTTTTCACCTGAAAAATCAATAATTTCCCTATTTTTCTCCAGTTTTTGAAGTGAATACGGGTCTCGCAGCGAAAAACACTGAAATTTTTCAATTTTCGACTCTCGAATCTCTTGAATTCTTTCAATTTTCCAGATCCAAATTTTATGAAAAGTTGAATTTACACCTTAAATATCAACAATTTCACTGTTTTTCTTCGGATTTTGAAGCGGATCAGCGAAACAACTGAAATTTTTACTTTTTTGTTGGAAATTGAAGGTTTTTTCATGTTTTTTCAACATTTTGAACAAAAATCACCCCTTAAAACTTGATTTTCATGCGAAAAATCTCTCAAATTTCGACAAAACAACGAAAAATTGAAGCTACAGTAACCAATCGCTGCGAGACCCAAAATCCACACGAAACTCGTAAATTCTTCCAATATTCCCCTGAAAAATCAATAATTTCCCTATTTTTCTTCAGAATTCCATCGATCCCAACACATTCTCAATGGAGCGCACTTTCTGATCCCACCAACATAATTCCTTCCTCCTCCAATTTCCCCTGTCATTCAAAAACTCGTCTCCCTCCGGCTCCAACAGCTGTCCGTTAATCGTCCCAACCCAACTGCTTCAGTGGAGCAAGAATGATCAAGTATGAGCAAGTAGAAGGGGGAGAAGAAGGAGAAGAAGAAGAAGAAGCGGTGGTGAGAAGCGGGAAACGAGAGAATGTCAATACTGAAAAGGGGAAAGGAGGAAAAGGAAAAGGAAAAGAGCACGAAATGCAAATGTAACGTTGCTCAGCGCCTTTGAAGCAGACAGAGACGAGAGAGTGTGAGGGACGTGGAGACGCAGAGCGCTCGAGTGACAGAGCTCAGGAGAAATCGCGGAGAGAGCAAGGACGAGTTGTGTTCTTTTTGAGCTTCTCTTTAATATCGCTATGGGGCTCGAGTTCACGACAGGCTCGCTGGAGCACCGCGCCGCCGTGCACACGTTTCTGATGGAGCACTTTCGAGTCACCGAGCCGATCACATCGTCGCTCCGGTGCTCCGCGGAGGATGTCGACGCGTTTTTTGAGGATTTGACGATGAGTGGGCTCCGCGATGAGCGGAGCTCCATTGTGGTTATGGAGGGAGAGGTGAGTCTTTATGTTATTCAGAAGGAATTCTGAAATTAACAGACTACAAACTATAGTCTATAGAAATTCAGAAACTGGATAAGAAAGTGAGCTTGCCACGATTGAAACGTTAAGATTTAAAACACTACAAACTACAAATTTTCCTTTACGAGATAGCGTAGATCGTATTGAGACGCAGACAACTAGAGTTCGAATAGTGCAGTAGAGCGCTGTTGCATTGCCAACAATTACTATCTGTCCTGCCAAAATGAAAACGCGCTCCATTGTACTGCAGGTCAGAGAGTACAAGATCCTAAGAGACGCAGACAGTATGTTGATCTGCGTCTCGCAGTATTGTGTACTCTCTCACTCGAGATACAAAGGAGACGCAGACAACTAAAGTTTGTCTTGTACAGTAGAGCGCAATTGCATTGCCAACATATTATCCATTTCTGACGAGATGCCAGTTGAGTTCAAATCGCTGCGGCGGGTCTCGCGGCGCCAAAAAAGTGAGTCAGCGCGGCGATGCGAGAGAGTCGAGAAAAACAGAGATTAAAGGAACTTGAGGTTCGCTTCGAGACCCACCGCAGCGATTTGAACTCAACTGGCTTCTCGTCAGAAATGCATAATACAAATCGAGTAATATTGCAGTTAGATCTACTTCATTGTTGAATAAAACGATACGAATTCCAGGAATAGGTTTTAGTGACTACAAACTACATAACACTAAATTTTTTATAATTTTTGAATGAAATTTTGTAGTTTTTAGTTTGTAGTTTGTAGTGATACAAATTTCATTTCTGAAAAATTATCTACTTTTAAACGTGACAAGCTCAATTTCTTGCTCATTTCCAATTTTTTTGTAGTTTGTAGTTTGTAGTTTATAGTGCTTCATTTCATTTCCAAACAATTTTTTGTAGTTTGTAGTTTGTAGTGCTCTAAACTTCATTTCCTTTTTGAAAATTTCCACGTTTCAAACGTGACAATCTCAATTTCTTGCTCATTTCTAAAATTGTTTTGTAGTTTGTAGTTTTCATAGTTTGTAGTGTTCCAAACTTCATTTCATTTCTTGCTCAACATTAGAAAAATGTAGTTTGTAGTCTGTAGTTTGTAGTGCGTGAAATTTCATTTCATTTCTTTCCTATTTTCTGATGAAAATTTGTAGTTTGTAGTATGTAGTTTGTACTCCTCCAAACTTCTTCTCATTTCTTGCACATTTTCTGAGGAAATGTTGTAGTTTGTAGTTTCTATAGTTTGTAGTCCACACCACCGCGCCACACCACACTATTTCCACCATTTTCAGGAAGTCGTCGCAGTCTGCCTAAACGCCGTCAAGTCATCCGACACCCTCAATGACACCACTCCGACACCATTCGACCCGCACCAAGACTACTCGCTGGAAATCTCAAAAGGACCGTACGCCAGGGAGAACGCCAATAAATTGTGCGCCTTCGTGGGCGCCATGGAGCAGGATTTGGTGCTGTTGACTGGCTCGCCGAGCAAAATTTTCAAGATCGACGTGCTCTGCGTGTCGAAGGCGTGTCAGGGGTGAGTTTCGGTTTCTAGGCCAGCATGTGAATTGTGATTTTTTTTTTCGATTTTTTATTAGTTTTATGATTTTGGGCGGATTTTTGAGAGATTTTCTCGATAAAAATGTTTTAAAACTTGGAAAAAATGAAAAAAAAAGAGAGAAAATAATCATTTTCAGCGAAAAAACCGCGAAAATTTATGAAAAATCATGGAAAAACGGCAAAAATTGAAAAAATTAGCATGGCCTAGAATTCCCTCTTCCATCCCCAAAATTCCTTTATTTTCAGCCAAGGAGTCGGTCGAAAACTAGTAGAACAAAGTCTGGAACGAGCCGCTTCTGAAGGCTGCGACTACGTGGCAACCGTGGCGACCGCCATCGCCTCGCAGAACATCTTCAGCAAGTGCGGCCTTCAAACCATCCGTGAAATGCCATTCTCGTGCTTCCGCAATTCCGGAGACGTTGTTTTTCAAAGTCTTCCTGATGGAGGCGTCAGCGGGAAATTGATGGGAATGAAGTTGTCTGGGAGAATCGAGGAGGATGAAGATTTGCGATGATATTGATTTTTTAGAATGTTTTATATTAAAAATAATGACCAAATAGGAAGGATCTCATGTTCACTTTTAAAAAGCAATAAGTATGACCATCAGGAATCAGGAATACTTGAATAAAATGTTTGAAATAGACAAGGTTAGAGTTAGAGCCGTCCCTTGAGCTCCGTGAGCCTCGCCATGAGCTCATCTCCCTCTTGGATCTTCTTCGTCAGTTCTTCCAGCCTCGCTTGCTCTTTTTTGTAAGCAATGTGCATCTGTGCATCGTGAAGTCGCTTGTGCTCTTTGAGCTCTTCGAGTTTCAGCTGAGCGCTTCTCTGAAAGCAATCAATTAGTTAGTCTTTTGTTAACTTTTTAAATTATCGATTTCCCCTACCAAATTCTCCCCTTCCTTTTCAGTCTCCTCCATCTTCGCCAACGCCGTCTTCTTCCTACTCAACTCTTGCGCATCGATGGCCGTCTTCTTCCTACTCAAACTCTTGCGCATCGATGACGTTGTTCAGAAAACTTCCGACGAGCTTCTGCATGACGTCTTCAGTGGTTTCCTTCTTGACGGCGAACAGGTCTAGTGGAGCCGTCGGTGCTCGCGAGGAGAGGGGCTGTTCGGCTTGAAGTTTCGCGTTTTGAAGGAGCTTTTCGCGGTTTTAAGAATATTGTGGAACGCATCGATTTCTTTGAGCACTCGGGCATCGTAGACTTTCATCTTGGAGAAGAATTATTTAATTTCTTGATTTTTTTCATAAAATTATGGAAAAGTACCGCTTTATTATCCTCGATCAACGCCTCACCTTATTCGGCATCTCATCTGGATTATTTGACATCAGAAGCTCCAACTGCGTCGTCTCATCATTCCGCTCCTCATCCAGAATCTCTCGACGTCGTCCTCATCTGAATTCACCTCTTTACTAGTGAAACAGAGCCGTTTTCCGGGAGTTGGCATTGATTTTCGGCGCGGCGTGGTGGCTCGGGTGCACGGAATGTGGCCGGACGTCTCCAAGTCTTCTTGCTCTTTTTCTTCCTGCTCTTTTTGCTCCGAGAGCTGCTTCACCGGCGACGGCACCCACCGTGGTGTCCACTTCCATCGGCTCGACGTCATCATTTTCAACGACGTCGTCTTCCACACGTGGAAAAGGAGCAGGCGCGCCACGCACGTCTTCAATAATCGAGTCGGAGAGATCGAAGTACCCGGAGCACGCTTTTTTCGTGGAATTTCAGATGAGGGACCACCCGGCGAAGCGAACAGTGAGGCTCGCACGCGCATCGCGTTTTTCTGATTTGACGCCATTCTGAAAAGTTTCTTGTTTTTTGTTAAGAATTCGGAGCAAGAAAGCATCTGACTTGCGACGTCGAGTCATTCCTGGAGAGTGTAAAAATTCTGAATAAATAGAAAAATTGAAAAAAAAAAAAGTAAAAAATAAGAAATTCTTCGTGGATTTTGCGTGGAATTCCAGTAGAATTGATTTTGAATTCGCGGCACCACATCGAGAAACGCGCAAAGGCGCGCACTGACGCGAAATTTGTAACGCTTGCGCGCTTTTTGTAGAAATTTTCACATTTTCTCGACTTTTTTTCAGCATTTTCAGACCAATTTCAGCTCGTTTTTATTGATTTTTCAAGCAGAATTAATCTAGAATAATTTTCCCAATTTTTATTTATCAAGAAAATCAATAAAACTCCCGTTATAACTTTGAATTTTGGGTCGATAATTGAAATTTTCAAAAAACCTTTGAAATCATTATTTTTCAAAGTTTGCAGGGAAAAATGGCAAGAGAAAAACGGGCGAGGAAGTCAAATGTAGCGGCGCCAGTGCCAGAAAAGCTAGAAAAAACCGGAAAAAGTCGTAAATCCGCCATCAACGCCCCAATCGAACGGTAAAAAGCACACGAACGGCGAGATCACTCCCAAAAACGATGCGAATCGCCGAAAATCGACGGAAAAGCGGCGCAGAGCCCGGTGTCACAAAAGGCGAAGAGCACCGGCGGCTCGCAGTGCGTGCTCCTCACCCAGGGTATCATGGCGAACGATAGAGTCAAATCGACAGTGTGCTCCGGAATATGAGCACCGAGGTTATTAATGTGAGATTTTAATGTTTTTTGTAGATTTTAATGGATTTTGATAAGGAAAAAGTGGAAATTTTGATGAATTTCTTGATTTCAGGCCACTCTCCGCGATCTTCACCAATGCAAGTCTTGCCGCTGCTCAAACTCATCGAGACTCGTCTGAAAAACCAGAGCTGCTACTGAGTGAGCATTTTATGTGCTCATTATCCCATAAACCTCTCAATTTCCAGCATCCGCCCAACGATCCGATGGGCTCAATCGGCCTTCTCCATCCATATGCCCTACCTGAGCTCCCTGCGAATTTGGAGCAACAAGTGGGCGGGCTCATCAGTGGCTCCGCTCTCGAGTCGGCCATCTAAGGAGCTCCTGGCGCTTCACGGAAAAATATCGACGATCGCGGATCTGATCAAGCGAAGGACGAATAATGTGGTGATTGTGCAGCAGCCATTGGTGGTGTTCAATAATGGTGGGTGGTTTGGTGAAACTAAAAGGCTCCAATGAGCAATTTCCAGACCTCGACTCGGATTCCGAAGACTTTGACACGATTGCGTCGACGATGACGGTGAGAGCAGCGAAGATGACTGGTGGGAGGACAACGAGCTCAAGGAGGACGGCGAGAATCAGGAAGACGAAGATGACGATGATACGATTCGAATGACAGCGAGATGGACGCGGAAAGTGCTGCGAGTGGACATCGGGCTCGGAGGTAAAGAGTTGGGCTCAATGATGAGAGGATATTGATATGTGTCAAAAATTTTGAATTAATTCAGGAAAATTAGGGAAAGAAAGTAATTTTTCACTTAAAAATCAATTATTTTCAGCGAACTTAGCTCAAAATCAATGACTTTCGAGCAAAAGTATTGAAAATTGAGTGTATGGGTAGAAAACTATCAAAACTCCGGCAGAAGCCTTCAAATTCTCCAATTTTCTCGAATTCATAGTCTAGACAACTCAATTTACAAGAAACTGTGAAATTTTGGCAATTCTGAGCTCTTGAATGAGCTGCCAAACTATACTTGGCTCATTATTGCTCCATTTGAACCAATAGGTTCGTAATTTGTCGTCAGATACACTTAGATTTTTGAATTCTCGATTTTTCTTGATTTTTAACGTTTTTTTTTTGTAATTTTCATAATTTTTCGAGATATTTCACTGAAAATAATTATTAACAATCATTTTTGTGGAAAAAAAATCTCAAAAAAGCATGAAAGTTGAAGAAAAATGCTGAAAAATAGGAAAAATCCAACATTTACGATTCAAGGTGGCCTAGAATTCACCCTCGACATTTTCCTAGTCCGTCTCGGCCAGATTGCATGAAATCTCTGATGTAAAATAGAGAATTTATAAGAAAATAAGTGAATTTGACTCTTGGAGCACCAAATTTCTTCATTTTCAACATCAGAATTGCAATTTGTAGTCAGATATAGTGCTTGAAGTCGAGAATTCAATATTCTGGAGCTTAAATGCAAAATAACTACGATTGTAATAGATCTAACTGCGAATTTTTTCGATCAAATTGTAACCTGTATAGATCTAACTGTTAAAAGCCCCTAATTTAGAATTTGATGATCTAATTCATTAGATCTGAAAACGAAGTCATTACACATCCTAAACCTGCAAAATTCATTTTTATTCTTACAACTTCCCTCATATTCACCGATTTCTCTCCAAATCATCATCACCTGATACACACACATTGAAGGGCGAAAAAGTTGAAATCTAATCGCCACACAACATCAAATCCGTACGAAGTTTTCTAGGTGTAATTTCAGTTTCGCCCCCATCCATCTCAATCCCATATTTCCTGCTGGACAGCCAATATCATTTATATAAAGTGTATAATGAGAACCTGATTTTCAATGGAAAACTGGAGAAATTCTGGTTTTTTGGGTCCTTTTTTGAAAGTTTGAATTTGAAGTTTGGAGTTTAGAATTCAGAATTTGAAATTCTGAATTCAAAAATTCAGAATTCAATGAAATTCCGACGAAAAAAGAGTAATATTGCGTGTTTTAGGACGAGGAGGACGACGAGGAAGAAGATATGGAGGTCGGATAAAAAAGTTCGCTTCCAGGCTCCGCCACTTTTTGTGAAGCCGTTATATCGTCGCTAATTTTCGCCTCTTTTCTCACTTTTTTCCCTTTTTATTCTCTCTTTTTTCCTTTTTATTATCTTTTTTTATAATTTTAACTTTCCTTCCCTTTTTCTCCGGCCTTTCATAAAATTGAAAAAATCGAAAAACTTGAAATTTTTGTTGAATTTGTTGTGTTTTGTTAGCCTTTTTGACATTTTTTTGCTCTTTTGTTATCACCACCAACTTCTGGTAAATTCGGAGTACTGTTATAAAAATGTTTGTTTCGACGCGGATTTTACAAGGATTACGGTAGCTTTTGCTCACTTTTATACGACTTTTAGCTCCTCAACCTTTTTGCTCCTCTGCTCCGCTCATTTTTTATTTTTATTTCCTCGAGAGCCTCTTGACAAGAAGCGAAAAAAAGTAATTGAATTGGAGCCACTCTTGGCAAGTTTTGGTCCCCGCCCCCATTCAGGGAGAGCAAAAATGAGCACACACAACTCTTCATACCAAAATATTTCGATGCTCTTTTTCGCTTTTTATAATGCTCCGTGGAGCTCGGAGCTTCTGAAATTTTGAAAAAAAAAATGAAAAAAAAATTTTTTTTCAAAGTTTGGTACGAAAAAACGCTAAAAATGGGAGGGAAAATGGACGAAAATTTGTTTTTCGTTGCGAATTTTTCAAAAAAAAAAAATAGAATTTCGCTTTCTTTTTGAAGGAAAATAGAATAGAAGTCGCCTTTTTTTGACTGGAAATTTGAAGAAAAATTTGTTTTTTTTTCAAAAATTTCAGTTTTCAATTTTTTGCTCATTTTCTGCATTTTCCAGAATTTTAATCATTCTGAATATATAGAAAATGTAGAATGCGCTCTACTGATAAGAAAAATTAAAGTTGTGAAAAAATTGCAATTTTTATCCAATTTACAGTACTACAAGTTTGAGGCCCTCATAACTCCGCCCACTTTTGCTCTTTTTGCGTCAAATTTTCTGGAGAGATGCATTGATATCTGAGCTACAAATTGTTAGTTAAACAATTTTCATGAAAATTAAAAATGAGCACGAAAATGCACATTTTCTGAAAGCCACTCAATGCTTTTCGAGTACAGTTCGAAAATGCTCAATTTCTTGCTTAGTTTTGATTTTTATAACAAGTTTTCATTTGAAAATGTGTAGCCCTGATATCAATAAGTCACTCCAGAAAATTTGAGCCAAAAAGAGCAAAAATGGGCGGAGTTATGAGAGCTCAAACTTGAAAGTACACGTTTTTGCTCACAACTCCGCCCCCTTTTGCTCTTTTTGGCTCAATTTTTTGGAAGTTACTCATTGATATGAGAGCTATAAATTGTTAGTTGAACACTTTTCATGGAAATCAAAATGAGCAAGAAATTGAGCATTTTTGAAAGGTACTGAAAAATTGTGCTTTTTGAGTACAGTTTGAAAAATGCTCAATTTCTTGTTCATTTTGATTTTCATGGATAGTGCTCAATTGATAAATTGTTGCTCTGATATCAATGAATATCACCAAAAAATTTGAGCCAAAAAGAGCAAAAATGGGCAGAGTTATGATAGCTCAAACTTGAGAGTACAACTTTTTCTCATAACTCCGCCCACTTTTGCTCTTTGTGGCTTAATTTTTCTGGAGTTGCTCGTTGGTAGGTGGGCTACAAAATTGTTAGTTAAGCACTTTTTATGATAACCGAAAATGAGCAAGAAAATTCACATTTTTGAAAGGTACTGAAAAATTGTGCTTTTTTGGTACAATTCAAAAAATGCTCAATATCTTGCTCATTTTGATTTTCATGAAAACTTGTCAACTAACAATTTGTAGCCCTAATATCAGTACATCTCTCCAGAAAAATTGAGCAAAAAAGAGCAAAAGTGGGCGGAGTTATGAGGGCTCCATTTTCAGGTGCAAAAATTTTCGACAACTCCACTTTTTCATCAATTTTTTGCTATTACCTCAACATTTTGTGAACTTGAAAGGTTTTATATTAGTTTCCCCATCATATTATTATCAAATTGTTATTCTCTCTCCAAACCCATGATCCTCAACTCATTAGTCTCCCAAAATCACAAGTCCAACATTTCTTCCACGAGTCAGAATAAATCAAAGACTTTTCGAGTCACGAAGCACGCGAAAAAAGATAAAAACACTCATTTCGTCGGCGAAAAAGCGCGAAAAACGAAAAACGCTTATCAGTGTGTGTGGGTCGTTTTCCCGAAACACACACAAGGGGCAACCTAATTTTCTTTTTCGCTTTTTGCGTGGCCCAATTTTTCGCATACACTCACACACTCACATTTGATTTCTGAGGCGACTTTTTTGTCAATTGATAATGGAAATTAGACCGTTTTTTCGTTTTTTTCGTTTTTTCGTTGTTTTGTTTTTTTTTTGTGTTAAAGGGTTTAGTTGAAATAGGAATTAGATCTAGTACTGTAGGGGTACTGTACCCGATTACTGTAGTTTCTGGAATATCCACTACTTATTTTAGAACATCAAAATCTGTTTAGATGGCCTAGAAACCCACTATTTTATTCCCTCCTGAAACTCATGGCCTAGCTTTTTCTAGGCCAGATAGCCAGGGTTACTCTCGCTGATTGGTTGCTGGTGTAGTTCTCGTGGACAACGCTCTTGATCTCTAGATTGTAGTTCGTGTTATCAACGCTCTCTTTTTGATCTCCTATTGGAAATCTACAGTATGCCTACCTTTTCATCCATTACAAGTCCATTAACATATAAAATGCTGCAAACCTTTAACTCTTATCAGTGGAGCAATGTTCCAAAAGTTTACACTCTTCAAAATTTTCCAATTTTCACGTTTTCCTATAGTGATTCTTATTCGAAGAAGTTTGACCCTTCATAACTCCGCCCACTTTTGTTCTTTTTAGCTCAAATTTCATGAAGAGATTCTATGATATCAGAGCAACAATTGATCAGTTGAACACATCCACTGAAAATCAAATATGAGCTCGGAAATTCACATTTTTGAAAGGTACTGAAAAACAGGGTTTTTGAGTACAGTTCAAAAAATGCTCAATTTCTTGCTCATTTTTGATTTTCATAAAAAATGTTCAACTAACAATTTGTAGCCCACATATCACTGCTTCTCTCCACAACATTTGAGCCAAAACGAGCAAAAGTGGGCGGAGTTATGAGGGCTCAAAATCATAGGTACAGTAACTTTGTTCTACAGTAGCCGTACATCCAACTTTTTTGGGTTTTTTTGTGAATTCGGATGAATCGACTTCTCTGATTGGTCAGTAGTGTAGTTCTCGAGGACAAGCTTCTCTTTCTCTATACTCTCCGCACCCTCCACCACGATAGAGCATCTTTGACATTCTATCACCTAAAATCTCTTTCTCTGCACCCTCCACCACGAGAGAGCACTTATCATTACAAAATGCTCACTCCATCTTCACTCACTTTTCAAATCGGCCTTCTATCACCCCCCTAGACCCTCTGATATCACCCTAAATTCACCCGAAAACTGCCTAAAACTCGCCTCGTATCCTAGATCCGGTCCTCTGACCACACTTCCTCCTCCCTTCCAACAGTGTGTGTCCATTTTATTTTTGAATACCACCGAAAAGTAGTCGCATCCATCACATTAGGTACAATTAAATTCGGAAATATGCGCGAGGGTTCCCTCCTCCAATCATTCTCCACTTTCACTATGTCCCACTATTTTTTCCAGGTCAATTTGGTTTTGTTTTGTCACTTTTTTACTTGCAAGCAATCCGATTCGGATTCCTTTTTTCATTGTATGTTTTGGGGTATTTTGAAATGTAGGCGTCAAATTTGAATGTGAGTGGGGGTGTACATATGTGTACAAAAGATTGTTGCCAATTAGCAAAGCAATATCCTTGTGCGGTGTCTTTTGTGTTATCAAGTGGTTGAGTGGCGAGAGAATGGATCAAGGTTGAAGCTATGAAAATTTTTGAATAATAACGAACTTTTTTTTGAATGTAGAAGGTCCGAAGTACATGGCATACCTTTAGAGAGCATATAATATTTTGTTGATTTCCAGATAATTTCAATTGAAAGTATGATGATATTTATATCAATCAACGTAGAATTTCATGATGAACAAGATTGTAGTACTTTACTTTTCATGAAAATCAACTTGAAACAAGATATGAGCACTTAAAGTTGCGGCTCCGTGCTCAACGCGGCACTCCAACTTTGCGGCCACGAAGTGGTTTTCCAGTGTTTTGAAGTTATTAAGATATTTATATCAATCGACGCAGAATTTTATGTTGAACAAGATTGTAGTACTTTATTTTGCATGAAATTCGCTTTGAAGCGAGTTATGAGCGCTGGAAGTAGGGTCGAGCCGGCTGAGAACAGAGGGTGCAACTTTAACTGCTCATAACTTGCTTCAAAGTGATTTTCATGAAACATAAAGTACTACAATCTTGTTCAGCATAAAATTCTGCATCGATTGATATAAACATCATCATACTTTCGTATGTAACTTTTCCTCTATGAGCACTAGAAGTTACACCTCGGTGCTGAAGCAAAAACTAAATTTCGAGGCTCCGTACTCGCTTCAAAGTAAATTTCATGGAAAGTCAAGTACTACAATCTTATTCAGCATAAAATTCTGCGTCGATTGATATAAATATCTTTATATTTTCAAGCTCAGAGCCCATTGAAATTTGCTCTTTTCTCTTCACTTTTCACTAGCGCCCACCTTTTCCGAGTTTTGTACTTCTCGTGGACAATACCATTTCCGGTATTTCCAAATTGTTGGTTTAGAGGAACTTTGAGCAAAACAATGTGCTCAAGTCCAAATTTTTTGATCTCCCGGATGTTTTTCTCCTTTTTCAGACTTTCAGACATATCTAAATCGTTTAAAACGTCTAAAACACACCGAATACAAAATGAGGTGTGAGATTTTAAATTCATAGTCAGTCAGAAATGTAGAAATGTACTTTTTGTCCAGGAAAAATGTCTGGAAAGACTTTGAATTACTCTCTCACATAGAGAGACGCAGAGAAAACAACTAGATCAAATTGTAGATCAAAGGTACTTTTGTCGTTTGAATTTCCAAACATTTTAATACAAAAAAGAACACAAAAAAGAAAAGAAAAAGTGAAACCTGAAAACCTGAAAACCTTGAAACCTAAAAACCAGAAATCTCCCAAAGATAAAGGCCTATCCCCCCATTTTGAGACATCGTTTCGTTTGCAGATCGTTTACCATAATTTGGCGTCTCCTCTTTGCATTCCCCCATTCCTATTCCCAAAAAGAGATTTTCTTCAAAAACCTCAAAACCGGTCAGTAATCCATCTCCCTTCGGCCATCTTCCTCCTCCCCCATGCTTCTTTTCAAACATTCCGAAATTTCCACTTCGCTTTCCTAAAATCCGACTCCGCCCCTTTTATTGAATTGGGAAGGGAGGAAGGGATTTTTTACTTTTAGGGGTGACTTTGGGTTTTTTGAGGTAGAGTGTGTGTTGTCCGTTTACTTTTTGTTACTGATAATGGTGTATATTCTGTCTGTCCATGATTCTGTATCAATTTTATCGAGTTAGAAAGGGATTTTTTTTAATTTTTTGGGTTGATTTTTGGGTTTTTTGGTGTAGAGTGTATGTTTCTGTCTGTCCGTCTACTTTTTGCTACTGATAGGGTTACCATGGATATCAGTAAGGTGTATACTTTGTCTGTCCATGACTCTGTATCAGTTCCAGTTGTTTATAAGTATGGGGGCTATAGAATTGTGGCCTAAACTTCAAATTTCAAGGAGCTATTCAGTATAGTGTATATTTCTGTCTGTCCATTTATTAGTTATGAGTTGAAGCTGTGTTTGTATCTGTCTGTCCATCATCTCACTAAACTAGTGTATTTCTCTGTCCATCCATCCTTTACATCCCACTATTTCAACTTTTCTACCTTTCCAATCACTACAACCTCATCTTTCTTAAATTCTACTTTTTTTTTCTGTCTGTTCACCCACTATTATCAGTTCGAACACTTCAAGTTGTTCAATCTGTGTAAGCATCTGTCTGTCCATCCCCTTTCCCTTTCCTCCCCCCCTCTCCTCCCAAAAACGAAAAATTTCGCCTGCAGCAATTTGACAATTCACACAAAATCCCCCTTCCACTTTTCTCCTGGAATCCTTGCGCCGCAAAAATATTATTTCTCTCCGAAAACTAGTAAAGTCAGGCGTTTTCAATGGGGGGCCTCCTTTCGCAACACAATTCACACTCAAATCTAGGTCACTTTTGACCAATTTTCACCTCTTCGACGTTTGGAATTTTGAATTCTATATTCTGAATTCAGTAAATTCTATATTCTGAATTCACTAAATTCTGAATTCAAGTCGCTATCTCATCATTTCATCTTTTCATCTCCCTTCCCATCATATACACGTCTTCACAACTTCTAGCACACACTCAAAAATGATGACAGCTGCTCCACCGACGTCCATCGAGTCACCGGCGATGCGAACGAGTTTAGCGCCGGCGCCAAATATTCCGAATCCGAGGAATGCGGGAAGGAAGAAGAGCAATCCGGTGGGTTGCTCAGAACTGTTTTCAAAATTTGGCTACGATTCGTGAGAGTCGAGATATGAGGCTTTGAAGTTTGGGAGTAGACGCAGAGAAAGAGAGAGAGAGAGAGAGAGAGAACGCGATCCCAGGAGACGCAGTCAGTCTGATGATCTGCGTCTCTCAGAATGGTGTCCCCGCAGGGTGGCCGGTAAGCTAGAGAAAGTGATGAGAAGTAGACGCAGACAGTTAGAGGCAAGAGAGGGAGAGAGAGTATGCGATCCGAGAAGACGCAGACTGTCTGTCGATCTGCGTCTCTCAGAATGGTGTCCCCGCAGGGTGGTCGGGAAGCTAGAGACAGTGTTCAGGAGTAGACGCAGAGAACGAGAGGGTGAGAGATGAGGCCAGAGACACGACTTAAAGCATAGACGCAGAGAAAAACTGTGTACTTCTCCAGGTCTGGGAATTCTTCACCGATCTCCGCACCCACGGCCTCGCTGGCGTCCGCTGCCGCTTCTGCCACTGGGTCACCAATGACCGCAGCCCCACCACTATGAAGTTCCACCTGAAGAGGAAGCATGATACTGGTAAGTATCACCTACTTTTATCATTAGCAATGAGTATGTTTCAGGACCAGGAGGACTCTGGGCGATCTGCGAGGAGAAGATCAACTCGCAAGCGCCGGCTAACTATGCGCCACGTGTCAAGAAGCAGGTAGAAAGATGTTTGAAATAGGGAAAACGAAAAAAAGAGGAAGGGTGACCTAGAAATAGAAAAGGGAAGCAAAAATAGTAGCGCTTTCGAATCAAATCAAATCCGGTTTTCCACTGTGTTCGCTTCCTCGCTTCCAAAATTTCGTCATGTTTTTCGAGTTTTTTTGATGATCACTATTAGAATTAGAATTAGATTCTCAAAGATCACAAACCAACAGCATCCTTTCAGCCAGAAGACCTGCTTCTAAAAGCGCTGAGCCAGACGACGAGCCCATTCCCTTTCAACCCATTCGCCACCGCTGAAATCAAGATCGGAGGTCATGACGACTTCCTGGCGGCACTTATTCAGCAGGCTTCACAGTATGCGAACTCCAGCACGTCTCCATCGGCGAACTCGAATGTAAGTTTTTATAACTGATGTTGACGTAATGCTCTCTCGCCTGGGAGACGCAGACGGGAAATCTCGAGTTTTTGCTCATAACTCCGCCCACTTTTGCTCTTTTTGGCTCAAATTTTCTGGAGAGAAGCAGTGATATTAGAGCAACAAATAATTAGTGGAACATTTTGCATGAAAATTGAAAAAGAGCTCGAAAATGCACAATTTTGAAGGGTACCCGGGATCCTCAAAAAAGAGTGGGGGTCAAAGAATGTTCAATTTGGAGCTCATTTTTGATTTTCATAAAAACTTGTCAACTGATAATTTGTAGCTCTAGTATCATTGCATCTCTCCTGAAAATTTGAGCCAAAAAGAGCAAAAGTGGGCGGAGTTATGAGGGCTCAAACCTGAAAGTACCACTTTTCTGCATAACTCCGCCCACTTTTGCTCTTTTTGGCTCAAATTTTCTGGAGAGATGCATTAATATCAGAACAACAATTTAACTGTTAAACGCTTTGCATGAAAATTAAAAATGAGCAAGAAATTGAGCATTGTACAGAAAAATCCAAAATTTTCAAGTTCCCATGTGCATTTTCGAGCTCATTTTCAAATTTCATAAAAACTTGTCAACTGATAATTTGTAGCTCTGCTATTAATGCATCTCTCCACAAAATTTGAGCAAAAAAGAGCAAAAGTGGGCGGAGTTATGAGCAAAACTCAAAATGAGTGTCTGCGTCTCCCATGCGAGAGAGTATCCTCTCGTTTGGAGAGGATCTTTTACTATTTAACTATTACCAAAACGATTTTCAGGAAGGAAACGCATCCAACGAAAACGAGAGCCTGACCAGTGACTCGGTGTTCCTCAGCAAACTCAACAGCACCTACTCGAGCTGTGTAAGTCACTCTTCCTCTCCTTTTTAAAGCATTGAGCTCAAAACTATCAACCTAAATGTTTCAGAAAGAAGAAGACTCATCATCCTCCTCCGTCAGCGGCACTTCTACCAGCAACTCTGCCGATTTTTTGCTCAGCGATGGCTCGAGCATCGCCACGTTGCTCCAGATCGCCACCGACTCAGAGCTAGTGTTCACGTTTAACGCGAGGAAGATGGGCGAGTACTGCTTTGAGAATAATAAGAAGAATGTGAGTTCAATATATAGAAAAAAGAGCACAATAAAATCGATTTTCAGAACAAAATGGTAACCCTCACTGACTGCGGTACGGAGATCCGGGTGACACAGCTCGAGAACGATGACGAGTTGCGGGTGGAGATGTGGCGGAAGAGCGACTGGCAGCAGTTCACATGGGCCGTACGTGGCACTTGTTTGCACTTTTTGAAGAACGAGGGCTCGGCGAGCCCGTTGCTCGAGATCATCTCAGTGAAGGCGGAGGGTAGTGATGGCAACTAATGATCCATATTGGTATTTGTGTCTTTCCCCAATTTTCTTTCATTTTTTTTTCATTTTCACTTTTCCCCCTTCCTAATTATTGTCATTGGCCAACGGGTCTAATCCACCATCTGTACTTTTTTTTCCTCCCCCCGATTTCTTCGACCCCGTGTGCCCTATTCCACGTTTACCCTTGAATACAATTCAAATGAAAGTTTCACTAATTTATTTCTCAATCACACTCACACCGGGGTGCAAAAAATGAAGAACGTTCAAGATGAATTGAACGCGCCTGGTGAGTTGGTGATTGAGTTGGTGATTTGGAAGAGGAAACGCTGGCCTAGCTTTTTCTCTTCTATCACTTGGGAGTCCAATAATGTGTTTTATATCGTTTGAAAGGCTCTTGTTTCGACAATTTCAGAACTGTTCCACAAGCTCGGTAACAAAAACTAAATACATTCTGAACTCGTCAAACAAGAGCTTTTGAATGATATCCTAAACTTATCATTCAGAAGTCAAACCCAGTCCGAGAAGCGATCGGAGCGCGACGTCGTCCCACCCACCGTCGTCGCAACACTACACGTCGTCGACGCAAGAAGCCCAAGTGGAAGAAGCTGACTCCAGAGAGAACGCGGCTCGTCCAATGCGCCGCACCACCAAATCGTGCTCAGAAACATCGAGAAGGACTACAAAAGCGGGTATGAGTTGAGCAAGCGCGCTTGCGGCCTCATGATGAAGTGGCGGCGGAATAGGAAGCGTCGTAGAAAGGCGAAAGTGGCGAAGAAGAAGGCGAAGCAGAAGAAACAGGCTGCCGTCTTGTGTGCGCATGGTACAGTGTTCCTCTCCACTGGCAACGCAGAAGGATGGCGATCAAGAAGAAGAAAGAGGCGACTCGCAGGCGACGAGCTGGAGAAGCTTCTGAAGCAGAGAAGACGTCGCATCAATCAATTCCATGGGCACCGTTGGAAAGCGCACTCTTCTCCAGAAGAAGGTGCTCACCATGACCGCAGCCCAGGTGCGAGCTCTTTGTCAAGGAAAAACTCAAACGACTTCGCAAACGAAGACGTCAAAGGACGCGACCTGAAGATTCTGCCGAAGCCCAAACGAAGAGCCCTGAAGCTCATCACGCGAGCCATTCGCATCGCGAAGCACAAGAAGAAAAGCAGCTGCGATTCAAGAGATACGTAATGGCGAAACGGACGACGAAAGCGGAAAACCCTGTCGATCACGTGTGCAGCGCGCCTGAGACGGTGAAGTGGAAGGCGGATTCATCCGGAGGTGGATGTGAACGACGAGTACGTCAATGATTGTCCGGAGAAGGTGGTGTTATTGATGCCCGATGAGCTATTTACGCTGAACACGGAGCACATACGAAGGAGACGAATTTCATGTTGGATTGTGGGCTTTTGTGAGTTGTGTCTCTCTTCCTCTAACTGTCTGCGTCTACTATCTACTCCTGATCACTTTGTCTCCTGCGGGGACACCTGAGAGACGCAGATCAGCAGACTGACTGCGTCTCCTGGGATCGCGTTCTCTCTCTCCTCTAACTGTCTGTGTCTACTCTCTAACCCGCATCTCTCTCTCTCTCTCTCTCTCTCTCTCTCTCTCTTCTCTCTCTTCTTTCTCTCTCTCTCTCTCTCTCTCTCCTCTCTCTCTCTCTTCTCTCTCTCTCTCCTCTCTCTCTCTCTCTCTCTCTCTCTCTCTCTCTCTCTCTCTCTCTCTCTCTCTCTCTCTCTCTCTCTCTCTCTCTCTCTCTCTCTCTCTCTCTCTCTCTCTCTCTCTCTCTCTCTCTCTCTCTCTCTCTCTCTCTCTCTCTCCCTCTCTCTCTCTCCTCCTCTCTCTCTCTCTCCCCTCTCTCTCACCTCCTCTCTCTCTCTCTCTCTCTCTCTCTCTCTCTCTCTCTCTCTCTCTCTCCCTCCCTCTCTCTCTCTCTCTAACTCTCTCCAACTTCCAGCATCCAACTGCGCGACCCGGCCAAAGGAATCGCGGGACGAGTACAGGCGCGAATTTTGCTCAAAAAAGCCAACATCCGAGTGCACTTTCGCTTCCGCCTCCACGGACGACACCACAACGGCGAACGACGAGCGAACCATCATGTCGATGCTCTTGAAAGGCGGCTCCGAGAACTGCTTGCGTATCATGTACGCCGGCTGCCACGAGCAAATTCGATACATGCTGACTACAATGGTAAAAATGCTCTCTCGCCTAGTAGACGCAGACACGTAGTTTATGGTTTTGCTTATAACTCCGCCCAGAAATGCTCTTTTCGGTTGAAATTTGGAGGAGAGATGCAGTGGTATTAGAGCTACAAATTGTCAGTTGAGCACTTTTATGAAAATCAAAAATGAGCAAGAAATTGAGCATTATTTGTAGGGCACCTTGAACTCCCAGGTGGAAAGTGCTCAATTTCTTGCTCATTTTTAACTTTCATGAAAAGTGTTCAACTAACAAATTGTTGCACTGATATCAACGCATCTCTCCACAAAATTTGAGCCAAAAAGAGCAAAAATGGGCGGAGTTATACCCTGTTTCCAGTACGAGTTGAATCTGGAAGAGCTGATGGACAAGTACAAAACGTTCCAAACCCGAGTTTCCGTGCACATTGTGGAGCAGACGTTCATCTGTGTGAAGGAACTTCATAAGGTACCACCCATTCAATTCTAGACACCTTCTAAACAACGTCTTCTTTCAGCTCGGCTACTGTTACACCAGAATCCGACCATCGGCGTATGCGGTGTGCAAGAACGACCCGCGACGGTTGGTGCTCACCGACTACCTGTTCATGCGCACCTTCAAAGAGATCCACGACGACTTTATCAACACGCGACCGCTGGACGAGGAGCGCGTCGATACGGGGAATCAGGAGATTGTCGTCGAGAGGCTCAATGTGAATCCGTACTCGTCGCGTCGACAGCACCTCCGATCGTTCCGTGGTCCTTGCGAGGATTATGAGTCGTGGTTTTATTGTTGCGCGCGGGTTATGAATGGGGTACTTTAGATGAGACTTATACCATTCGAAAGCTCTTGTTTTGACGAGTTCAGAACTATGCTCAATGTTTCTTATGGAGCTCTGTGAGCCGAGATATGGAGCTCGAAACTTTGGAGCTCCATATCTCGGCTCACAAAGCTTCGTGGGAAAAACTAAAGATAGTTCTGAACTCGTCAAAACAAGAGCTTTCGAATGATGTAGGTCATATTTAGCCAATCATCCGAAAAAAGTATTCCAGGAGCCACTGAAATGGGAAGCGCAAA
The DNA here is from genome assembly GCA_963572205.1 of Caenorhabditis imperialis. Classification (NCBI taxonomy): domain Eukaryota; kingdom Metazoa; phylum Nematoda; class Chromadorea; order Rhabditida; family Rhabditidae; genus Caenorhabditis; species Caenorhabditis imperialis. The sequence goes on from OY751543.1 coordinate 907,024, forward strand.
CTGACCCCTTTGAGATGCTCCTGAGCAAAATCGACTTTCCAAAAGAGTATGGACATCCGGATGAAACAGTGAATGATTATGTAAGTTTTTGGGATAGTGGAAGAGAATGGGGCAAAAGTTAGGCCAGCTGGAACTTAGAATTTTTGAGTTTATGGGGTTTTGAAATTTCGTCGGATTTTTTGATGATTTTTTGAGGATTTTTATGATTTGAAAGGGGTTTTTTTTTAGTGAAAACAAGAGAAAATATGTTTTTCAAACATTTTTAGTCGAAAAAATTGGGAAAAATTATTAAATTTTTACAAAAAAAACTCGATTTTTAAAATTTCCAGTTTCTCGAAATTTTGACCAATTTTTCTCAATTTTTCATGGTTTTTTGTGTAAAATCACAAAGTTTTATGGTAAAAATCACGAAAAATGTACTTTTCAAACAATTTTAACCTCAAAAATGCTGAAAAATCATCAAATTTTGAAGAAAAAACCAAAAAAAAAAAACTCGATTTGTGAAATTTCAAATTTATCGAAAATTTGACCAATTTTTCTCAATTTTTCATGGTTTTTTGTGTAAAATTACAAAGTTTTTTAATGAAAATCATAAAAACATACTTTTCAACTTTTTTTCACCACAAAAACCCTGAAAAACCATGAATTTGCCAAAAAACGCACAAAATTTGAGCGCTGGCCTAACTTATGCACCTCGCTTCCTCTTCCACCACCAGACTCATCCAAATCACGAATTCCAGATGGCCACACTGCACGAGTACGCTCTATCAGCGACCCTCACCAACTGCAATACAGTCGCCTATTTCATCTCGAAGACTCTCGAGGAATGGAAGAGAACCTTTTACGGTTCTTACGATCTTCCCTGGGTCGACAAGAGAGAGATCGAGATTCGCGAGGAGAAGAAATTGGCAAAGCTCAAAGAGCAAGCGGTGGTGTTGAGACAAGATGAGGAGGAGCTGAAGAAGGAGCTGGTTGAGTGGTGCGAGACTTCGAAGCAGCAGGTGGCGGAATTTGAGAAGAAGGAGGAGAAGCAAAAGAAAGGGAAGCAAATAAAGAAGCGAACTTGAACTTGAATAATAAATGAATGCTACAGTAACCTTTAAAGGGACAGAATGAAATGGCAGTTTTGAAGAATTGAAAATTTTGAATTTTTGATTTTTTTTTTGAATTTTTTGAATTTCGCGCCATTTTTTGTACTGTTCGATAGAGAATTTTTCACTGATTCTGAATATTTAGAAGGCGTTATCATTCTGTTTCAGCCTCCCAAGACAAGACTATCTAACAAGTTTATTTCTAGTTTTCGTTTTCCATGATCTTTCAACGATATGATCTACCAAATTATAATGCTTTGCTCTTTTCAACTCCACATCTTCTTCATCATATTGATTTTCTTCGTCGCCTTCGGTATCCTCAAAATCCTCACAATCATCGTCCAGATCACAACACCTCAAATAAATCAACTCCTGCTCATTCCGCATATCCTCCCGAATCGCCTTCCAGCGTTGCTCGCGGAGCCAGCCGACTGTGTGGGGCCCTGCAAACTAATGAACTGGAACTAATCAAAGTAAGGATTCTTACAATCATCATCCTTTTTCCGAATGCATTGCTTCCTAAAGACCACCATGTAATTGTCAGGAGTGTTGAGAAAGTGGTAGGCGATTTCAGGGGTCTTGAAATTATGAAAAGCTTCATGGAAGTTTTTGTAGTTCTGACCGTGAATAGACTTGATTTTCATGGTTTTATAAGTTGGAGAGGTGCCAGGCTCCTGGATAAGTCGATGGACTGCTCGAATTTTGAATTGCTCGTGGAGAGTGCTTTCGTAGTGGCCTAAAATTGCGAGGAATGATGAGCCTGGTTTGAGACTCATATCATTCGGAAGCTCTTGTTCTGACGAGTTCAGAACTATGCTCAATTTTTCCTAAGGAGCTCTGTGAGCCGAGATACGGAGCTCTGAAGTTTGAACGTCAAAATTGTCAGTGCTCAACTTCACAGCGCCATATCTCGGCTCCCCAAGCTCGGTGGGAAAAACAAAATACATTACTGAACTCGTCAGAACAAGAGCTTTTGAATGATATATAACACAACTTACGCGGATAATCATAAGGTCCTTGTCGCACTCTTTCCAGTAAAACCACCTCTTTTCCATTATAAAACTTGTCTAGTTTTTCCAAAAACTCCAAATAATTCTCTTCAATTTCCCAGCGACGTTGTCGATTCATAGAATAAGGAATAACAGGGTAGGGCTCCGAGTTATGGATAGTCTTCACCATGGTTTTGTGGGTTTTCAGGTAGCGCATCACATGCTCCGCGAGCCGGTTCTTGGGGATGGGTTTGGGATGCATAGGGGAATGATAAAGGAGCAGAAAAATGATAAGGTTATAAGAAACTTGTGAACTTTTCTTATCAATTATGATGATTTTATACACGGCGAAATGAGTCAACAGTGACGAATTTGATGGGAAGAGAGAAAAAAGAGAAAAAGAGGAGGGAGAAAATAAACAGCGAGTTTGGAAAGATTTCGCAATCGCCTAGCAACTTTTCACATATATAATGCAGTTTTTTCACTAATTTTAAGTAGATTTTCCTCTTTCAGAATGCCTGAATACCATCGCGCCAAATTCAAATTCAATCGGCTCACTGCATATTATCTTCGCCGATTGAGAAAGTATGGCACAGTTTGCAAGGTTTTGCACGCCAATCCGGATGTTATTGATGTAAGTTGACGTCTTCTGAATGGCTTCTGAAGGTCTTCTGAATTCTGAATTCTAGAAGACACCCGACACTGACCTCGTCTACTTCACCCTTTACACTTTGAACAAGCATCGTCGCTGGGAGATTTTCGACGAGATCTCTGACGGTTTCATGCAAAATTTGCAGTCCTTGAATCCAGAGATGGATATTCTGATGTTCGATCGATATTTTGTGGAGCCGTTTCGAGCTCACAGTGAGTACTTTATCAGTTGTCAGGCTCTAGATCTAACTATCTATTTCAGTTCGCCTACTGCATGACGCACTTTTTGCACAATTTGGATGGTGCTAAAATCAAGACTTATTATCATAAAAATAAGGATGAGGAGGATTACAAGGAGAGGAGTTTCAGAGGAGTGGGGAGATGGGTGAGTTGGGAGTAGACGCAGAGAAAGAGACGCAGTCAGTCTGCTAATCTGCGTCTCTCCGAATGGTATAGTCTCTAGCGCTGGTGTCCCCGCAGGGTGGTCAGGAGTAGACGCAGATGGTTAGATAGTGAGAGAACCCTCAGTGAGTAGAGACCGAGACAACGAGACAAAGCGAGATACACAATTTTGATACTAGACGCAGACTTTCCACACATTTCCAAACTTTTCCCACTTTCAGTACGGCACGGACACCAAAAAAGAGAAGAGCGAAACCACCACCATGCAAGTGGTGAGCTACAATGTGATTCGAGGTCCGAAGAATTATGTAAAGTATTTTGCGGAGGATTTTAAAGGGTATCCAAAGGAAAGAAGTGAGTTTTTATTATATCTTTTTTTTAACCTAATGAAAAATTTGCAGTTCCGAGGTATGTCAGAAAGTCAAAGTTCGACCCGACGACTACGTTTTTCGATTGGAGGGAATATGAAAAAAATGAAGACGTTGACTATTATAATGGAGATCTTGAAGACGTCGAAATAGAATCAGAAGTGACTCCAGAATCAACGCCTTCTGAATTCTACGACTTCTCCAATCATTTTGTGATCTCTCGAAAGGAACGCCAACTCCAAAAGTTCTCTAGTGTTACCGGTTTTGTGTTACTCTAATTTTTAGTGATCTCTCTGTACATGTAGATGCATATAAACAGTTGCTTTATTAGCCAAGATCATATCATGCCAGCGCTTCTGAGCTTCTGCATGAGCATGAACTCGAAGATGTCCTGGTCGTGCGGCGCGATGTCCTCGGTGAGCACCGGCATCGGTACGGATTCTGAGAGCACAGGTTATTGGTGAAAAGAGGTGCTCAGCACTGTTTTTAAAATTTGAAATGGGTGTCTGGGAGCCGAGATATGGAGCTTTGAACTTCAAGGCGTTTTTCTCTGCGTCTACTCTCAAACCGGAATCTCTCCTTCTCGTTCTCTGCGTCTACTCATGATCGAAAGTTTCTCTAGCTTCCCGACCACCCTGCGGGGACACCAGCGCTAGAGACTATACCATTCTGAGAGACGCAGAGCAGCAGACTGACTGCGTCTCCTGCTATCGCGTTCTCCCTCTCTCTCTCTCTCTCTCTCTCTCTCTCTCTCTCTCTCTCTCTCTCTCTCTCTCTCTCTCTCTCTCTCTCTCTCTCTCTCTCTCTCTCTCTCTCTCTCTCTCTCTCTCTCTCTCTCTCTCTCTCTCTCTCTCTCTCTCTCTCTCTCTCTCTCTCTCTCTCTCTCTCTCTCTCTCTCTCTCTCTCTCTCTCTCTCTCTCTCTCTCTCTCTCTCTCTCTGCGTCTACTCCCTAACTGTCATCTCTCATCTCTCTCTCTCTCTCTCGGCCCCCAAACACCTTCCAAATTTCAAAACCAGCTCTGAGCACCCCAATTCCAAAAGCTCTTACCCGATTTCCCTTTTCCGCTAGTGTAGCGAACGAGTGCCTTGTAGACCAGGAACAAGAAGGCCACTGAAACATTCCCCGGTCTCCTTCTCAAGATTCTCATGAGCTCACCGCAGAAGAGCAGATAGGCCAGAGTCAAGAAGTTCTCGTCGTGGAGCAGATTCGATGAGTGGTGCATGACGACAAACGTAAAACTGGGTGAAGGAAGCTTCGAAAACAAGTGGAGGCTCTCGCGGCTCGAAAACTGATGGTTGCCCATAGAAACGGAAGAGGCATAATTTGTCAGTGATAAATAACACGAGGCGCTATAAGAATGATATTTCAAAGGGAAAGGTTCTGAGCGTTTTAAAAATTGAAGAGTCTGTTATGGAATTGTGAGATCAGAGAGCATATTTGCAGGAAGTCTTTCGTGGCCTAACTTTCTTCCTCTTCAAACAGACCATAAGTACAACGAAAAAATCGGTTTATTTAGGCTCCACATCATCATGTCTAATTGAGTCACGCCATTGAAGTACGCTTGAGAAACTCCCCTATGATATAGTCATTAATCTCACGGTCAGTGGCGCCGATGTTTTCAGGGATCACGACGGTGTCGGCTGGAACATTGTTTTTTATCATAGAGTTTAGAAAAACAAGATTTTGAATGAGTCGAAAAGTTAGGCCATCATAAATTCTCTGAGGGAGAATAGATGGCCTAGCTTTTTCTCATCCCCCAGCTCACCAAAGTCAACCCCATCCGAACTCTTGGTGACCATTGAAAACAACAATTTCAACACGATCAGCACCACAAGCGCGCCTGAAAAATTTTAAAACATTTGAATTTTTTGATCTCCCGCCAAAATTCAAATTTCCCCCCAACTCACTGATAGCAATGGCGAGTTTCACCGAAATGTCGAGATTCTGAATGAGCACGATCGCTTTGGAGAAGTCCATTTTGGAGCAGGAGCTGCTGTATCAAATGGGTGAATCCAAATGGATGCGAAAAAAGTTGGTTGCTATGAGAGACCATCAGTGCTCGGGTGAGTGACTTTTGAGTGGTGAGCTGGTTCATAGTGAAGAGCTGTCTTCGGAATTTGATCAGTTTAGTGTATTCTGCATTCTGAAACAAAAAACTTTGTGGAAATAGTAGACAAACTAGAGAAGCTTTTTTACCTGAAAAAACCAAAAACTGCAACTTTCTTCATATTTTTTGATAGTTTGATGACAGAACATTGAAAACAATTGATTTTCCAGCTCTGAATATCATAAAAAGTTGGAAAAATCAAGAAAAATCACAAAAAATCAAGAAAAATCATGGAAAATCAAGGAAAATCAAGAAAAATTAATTTTTTCGTCAAAAATCCTTCAACAAAATCGTCATGCCGGTGTTGCAAAAACAGGTGCCGCACTTTGCAAAAACTTTAAAATGGGCGGAGCTTAGCATTTTTCAGCTACATTTCGATGAATTTTTCTTGTTTTTGAAGTACTCTGGTAATCCGTTTCTAGCCTAATTAGAAATGAGTTGTCTAATTAGACGAAATGTCAGCCTAATCGGAAAAGCCTAACCTAAACAGAGCTGTGAAGTTAGATTAGTTGCATTATTAACCTAAAACAAGCCTAATTAGATTAACGTGTGCATCTAGGTTTGCGAATTAGTTTCGAGTCTAATTAGGTTGATACCCAGATTTGTCAATCTAAATCGAGCCTAATTAGATTGACAGACCATGCGAGCCACGATTTGCGCGTGAGGTGTATCGCACAGTCTGCATACACAGCAACGCGGAATCGCACACTTTTCGAAAAACAAATTTCGAATTTTTTTCGTTTGGCCTATTTTAACGGTTTTCTTCCGTTTTCCTCAATTTTTTCTTCCATTTTTTTTCGAAAAATGTTTTTTTAATATCGAAAACGCAATAAATCAGCAGTTTTCAAAAAACACGTGCTGAATGTTCCCCCATCGTCACTGATTTTCAGTTTTTTTCAGAAATCAGCGTTGGTCAGCCTGCTCACTGGAGAAAATTGACCATTAGTGAGTGTTTTTCCAAATTCGTTTTATATTAAACATTTTCGAAAGACAATATGCTTTTTCATTTACAGACATTTTATTGTTTTTATTTTATTGTTTTTCAGCAATCATTCGAGAGCTTCGATGAAAAAAGGCCGCAACAACAACAGCGACAGACAAGAGGAAGTCGCGGACAACTCCAAGACATCGAAACGTTGATAACTTTGTGCAGTCAAGCACCATTTTTTTGAGAATTCCCGTTTTTGTTAATTTTTATTGATTATTCATTTTGATAAAATTTATTGATTTTTAATTTGAATTTTTCCAGTCTAACCAGTCAAATTGTTAGTCTAATTAGGCGCGCTTCGGTCGATTGCCAAATTAGTTTAGGCGCGTTGTCAGTTAGTTTAGCTAAAGTGTCAACCTGAAGGGATGTCGTCGGTCGATTGCCAAATTAGTTTAGGCGCGTTGTCAGTTAGTTTAGCCACGGTGTCAACCTAAAGGGATGTCGTCGGTCGATTGCCAAATTAGTTTAGGCGCGTTGTCAGTTAGTTTAGCCAAGGTGTTAATCTAACTAGTCACTTTGTCAAAATAATTAGCCCGTGAAGTTAGTTTAGCCACATTTTTAGACTAATTAGCCGATTTGTCAAAATAATCTGGTTCAAGTAGTAGCTGAGATTTCTACATTTAGATTGACATTTCGCCTAATTAGGCTAGAAACGGATTACCAGAGTACAAAAGTGCAATAGAGCGCACTAGATCAACCAGCTAGTTGCCATCACAATTACAATCCAATTACATCGCGTCAAAAAGTGAAAATCCCTGCCACCCCCACCCCTACACACAACAAAATTTCTCTTTTTATTCTGATTACATCATCGCTATGATAAAGATAATGAGTCACACCACCACATCACAAGGAACACACCAAAGCTTCTTCAGAACTTGAATCCGGCGAGAGAGTCTGTGGCGCCAGAGAGACGGCAGACGGGCAGACAGAAGCATCGCATCGTTGCCCATTCGGATTTCCACAGACCATAACCATTTCGAAAGGCGGCTTGTTCTCGCCTGGGGGATACTATGATATCCACGTGGATATGGCTGTTGTTGGCACCGTGGTCGGCTCATGCTCAGGTTGGTGGTTTTGTTTTGGCGGTGTGCAAGTGCGCTCTAATGGATTTTTGACTATATTCTCGGTTTTTGGAAGTTTTTAGGGCGAATTAGTGGGGAAAAATGGTAGAATTTGAAAATTTTGAAAAAAGTTCCGATTTGGCCAGTTTTCTGTTCAATTTCATGTTTTTTCGTCATTTTCTTTATGATTTACTGTAAATTCTAGAAAATAACCTCGAAACTCTGAAAGTATACGAAAAAACTGAAAAAAATTAGGAAAAATCACCGAAAATATGCTAAAAATCGGAAAAAATGCAAATTTTGACCCATTTCACCTTTCCCGCTTCAAAATGCGGAGTTTTCTGCAAATTGTCGTCAAATTTGGTGTTTACACTGTGCGCAATTTCTTTTATTTTTAATTTTTCATGTCTCGACATCAAATTACCCGCGAAAACATCGCATTTGCAGAGAACTCTACGCAAAATCACACAAAATTCGAAAATTTTTGAAAAACAAAAATTTCCCTCTTTTCTCTGCGTCTCTCGCGCTCTCTTACTCTCTCGCTCTCCCACTCTCGCTCTCGCCTTTCGACAGCAAATTTTCAACGGCTTGTGTGTGATTTTGCGTAGAGTTTACTACATTTTCACCCTCAGAACATGGACATCCAACCATTCCTCTCATTGCTCCGCCCCGAAAACATGCGAAGTATGGCGGAGCTCGCCACCGAGCTCTCCTCGATGGCCTCGAACAACATGAAGCAGAACGAGCGCGACGTTCAGTGAGTATTGGGGTTAAACGTTTCTTTTTCGCCTTTTCCCCCTTTTCCTTTTTCTTTTCATCGTCGCTCAGACCTGTTCGATGGGTGAAAGGCAAGAGGAAAGAGAAAAGTACAAAAGTTTTGGTTGGCTGATTTGCAGGCGAACGATAGCCGCTCCGAAGCCGCCGACGCCCGAACAAAGGCCGTCACAGATGATTGGCGGAGGTGAGAAAACACGAGACGGATTGGGAGCTTTGGTTTGAAAGCTGGGGCGGATTTGGTGTTTAGCGGGCAGGGCATTAGGGGGATTAGCGGTGGGGCGAGATTGCAACTTTGAAGGAAGTTTAATTGGGTGAACTTGATTGGAAGCCCAGCTTTGTTGGCAGTGGTCAGTAGAAACCGGAGAAATTCAAATTTTGCAATAAGAAAAAACTGTTTCATAATCGAAGGAAGACAAACTTTGAGCCCTCATAACTCCGCCCATTTTCGCTCTTTTTGGCTCATTTTTTCTGGAAATGTGCACTGATATCAGAGCTACAACTTATCAGCACTTTCCATGCAAGTCAAAAATGAGCTCAAAAAATGCTCAATTTTGAAGGGTACCTGAAATTTCAAAAAACCAAGGATTATTGTACGCATTAGAAAATGCTCAATTTCTTGCTCATTTTTGATTTTCATAAAAAGTGTTCAACTGATAATTTGTTGCTCTGATAACAATGAACGTCTTCAGAAAAAATGAGCCAAAAAGAGCAAAAGTGGGCGGAGTTATGATGGATCAAACCATAAAGTACAGTAACCATCTCATAACTCCGCCCACTTTTGCTCTTTTTGGCTCGAATTTTCTAGAAAGATGCATTGATATTGGAGCAACAAATTGATAGTTGAACACTTTTAATGAATATCAAAAATGAGCTCGAAAAATGGACCATTTTTTGAGGGTACCTGAAATCTTTAAAATCCGAGGATTACTGTAGGCATTAGAAAATGCTCAATTTCTTGCTCATTTTTGATTTTCATAAAAAGTGTTTAACTGATAATTTGTAGTTCTGATATCAATGCATCTCTCCAGAAAATATGAGCCAAAAAGAGCAAAAGTGGGCGGAGTTACAAGGGCTCTAATTCTCCACCTTTCAGCGATCCAAAACCTGGCCTACCAAGGGCGTAGCGCGTTCCTCCAAGCCCTCGACAAACTCGAGGCCTCCAACGCGGCCACCACACCACCGCCAATCTCCACCCTGCCCACTCTGCCACCACTCACCTTCCCGACACCCGCACCACCAACGTCTCCACCAGCGCTGCCCGCCATGTTCGGTGTGGCGACTGTGCAAGAGTCGGCGGATTCCGGCAGGGATGTGTTGGGTGTCAGGGAGTTCAAGAAGAAGGAGATTCGGTACGCGGAGCCGGTGGCCGAGGTGCCAGCCGAAGTGCCAGCCGGAGTTGAACCAACATTGGCCGTTTCCTCGGATGCGGCTGTAGCTCCGGCCTCCGCGTCGGCAGCGGCTGTCGAACCGGCTGCCACGTTGGCAAGGCCACCACCTCCGGTAAGCTATGCAACTGCGCTCTATTGATAAAAAATTTGAATTCGGGTTTCAGACCAATGCTTTCGATGGAAGTCCATTCATGCAGATTGCCAGACGGTTCTTGCAAGTTGGCACAGGGAACGGGAAAGCTGGAGCCAATGGTGAGTGTGGCTGGGGGACGAGGTTCGGAAAAGCTAGGCCATCGTGAAATTTTTGCGATTTTTTGAATTTTTCACTAATTTTGGTGAGTTTCGATGGTTTTATAGAATTTTTGTGAGATTTTCTGACTACAAACTACAAAAACAGAAATAGTCGTGTGAAAAATCAGAAAAATCAGGAAAAATCATGAAATTTAGGGAAAAATTGAAAAATTCACGTTAAAAATTAATTTTTGTAACTTTTTTGTAGTTTGTAGTCAAAAAACCTCGAAAAATTTCTGAAAATTATCAAAATCGGTGAAAATTGAAATAATAAGAGTAGCTGGGGGACGAGATAGAGAAAACTTAGGCCATCAGCGAAATTTATTGATTTTTGAGGGTTTTTCATGGTTTTCGATATTTTGTAGCCAAAAAACAGAATGAAATCATAGCAAATTAATGAATTTTCAGAAAAATTGTGAAAAATCGCCGAAAAACTGCCAAAAATTCGTGAAAATTCATCTTTTTATAGTTTGTAGTCAGAAAATCACTGAAAATTTCAAAAAATCAATAAATTTTGAGGAAAATAGTGGAAAATTTGAAAAATTCATCTTTTTTATAGTTTGTAGCCAAAAAACCACTGAAAATTCCAAAAAATCATCAAAATTGACGGAAAAAGCAAAAAAATTGGAAAAAATCGCCAAACCCACATGGCCTAACTTCCCATCAACCTCATCCCCCAGCCACTCCCAAAACTCCGCCCCTTTTTCCAGAACCCCTCCCACAAATCGGCATCCGCGACTTCATCTCCAACGCGGACAGCAATTTCGGTCTGCCACGTGGCAAAGGCTGTCTCCCATTCATCTCCGAATTCATGCAAGTCGCCTACGGCAACTGCCAAGATGTCGCCGACGAGAAGACGTTCGACGCGTGGGGCGACGAGCTCCGGCGAGCCATCATCCACGGCGAGATCGACCTTCTGAAGGCGAGCCAGGAGACGTGCCGACGGGGAGCTGAGCGACAGCAGTGCGACGCGTTGAGAGAAGCTGTCGCGAATTGTGATGTGATGGCGAGTATTGAGATCGGGAGCCAGTTGCAGCGGGCCATGAAGAGGTGCGAGGAGGTGTCGGGGCTGATGGATCAGTCGCCGGCGGCCGTGTTGGGGCAGTTGAACAATTTGATTAGTGGCGAGGTGGCTCAGGGTTTTTTGAATAACTTTTTGAAGAATGGACGCTAGGAAAATCAGTTTGAATTTGATTAATTGTACATAATTGTTCGTCTCCTAATAATAAATTATTGTTTTTTAATATAGGAATAACTTTTTTTCAAAAATTCTCGAATAAAAACAATCAAAGACAACAAAAGACTACTCCTAAAAAACAAGAAAATTACACCGAATTATCAAATTTATAAATCGCATTCTCTCCAATCAGTCCCCAGGAGTACGAAGAAGTATTCAACTTGTAAGGCAGCGAAACTCCGCCCACGAGCACTTTTCCCTTCTCCACTTGCTTCGAGCCGAACATGGAGAAGCGTCCCACTTGCGAGGTGCATCTGATCACCGGACCATCAGTTGAGAAGACGTGGCTCCCGATGCGAACCAGTGACGTGCCATGGATCCCATTCTCTTCTGCTAACGTCTTCGGGACCTCGATGACCTCGAACTGCTGCTTTTGTCGGATGAACTCCTTTCCTCGGTCGTTGAGCACACTTCGTTCGTACTGAAACATAAGGATTTTATAGTTTTAGGGTATAGAAGAGCCGCTTACTGGACTGAATGCTCCATCCAACCCCGTCAGCTTCACTGAAAAGAAGCCGTTCTCCAGCGAATCTTTCGGGTACTCGAACTCGACGCGCACTCCCAGGAACTCGCGAAGAATGGCGGCGGTGAGCAGCGAGCACGATCGCCAGTACGCCTCATTAACCACTGTCACCGCGTCTGGAGTGCTAAAGGAGAGACTGCGGATCGTCGACTTGTCCTGAAGCGGCTGGTTGACACTGCCGATGTAGGCGCCGCCGACGTCGGGGGTTACTTCCACGAGCACCGCGTCGTCGGCAAGGTGCTTTGTGATGTCTGAACGATTTTTTCCGTTTTTTCCGTTTTTTTTTCACATTTTGGCTTCAAAATAATGATTATTGTGTAAAAATCTTACGATTAAAACAATGAAAAGCCGTGGAAACATTGCGATTCACCAGTATCGGTGTGCTCTCTCCGCCCGACTCTTTCTGCACGTGCACCACGATTTTGTCCACTTTTTTCGCGTCCCCGTATACTTGATGGCGAATGTGGTCGAAGAACTCGGTGTGCAAATCGGCAGGCTCCACGGAACCTGAAAATTGTGTATTTTTAAGTGGGAAAACCTTTAAAATTCTAAAAATCTTACTCTCAACATTGGCAACCTTTGTAGACGCGCTTCGGAGCGCGAGAAGACTTCTAACAGGAAGTCGCATGACCTGAAAAACATCTTGACCTTAATTAGAAATAAAAATCGATTAAATAAAGATTCAGAAAGTGAAAATCTTTGAAAAAAAAACCGAAAAAAGAAGAAAAAAAGAAGAAAAATTCATTAAACTGCGTAATTCCGGAGCGTCGTAGTGTGCCAGCCTTGCGGCGCAGACCCTTCGACCTTGCAAAAAGGGGCGGGGCCGAGTTTGCCAACACAACTGCTTTCCACGCCCACTCTTCGTGGCTCGTTCTCACAGTTTCTTTCACTGTTTTCTGTATTTTTTATTATTAAAAAAAATTTTTTTGAGTAAAAATGTAAAATAATCAAATTATTATAATTAGACATTCAGGGAATTAACCAAAAGCCATGATGATAGCTCGGAAAAAGCTGCAACTTCAGCGCATGTGGCGCCAGAGGTGGGACTAGACTGTATTATAAATAGTTCCTCTTTTTTGCTCTTCAGAGGATGCCGGGTATCCACTTACATCTGTCTCGGCGTGCTCGTCCTGTTCGGATTCGTTTATAATAGTCAGGGAAAGGTAGTTTTTCTTGAAGATTCTGAAAAAATTAAAAAAAAATTTTTTTAATTAAAAAAAAGTTCAGACTGGAATGTCATCTATTGACTCCAACAGCGCTGCTCTCAAGTTCGACGACGTTGATCAGCTAGCTAACAAAGAACTGCCAGGAGGTCCAGACCCGAACACAATCTTCAGAGACGATCAGCTAGGGAATTATGAGCCGAAGGAGCCCGAAATTCCATCGAATCAGCCTGGAGAGCACGGAAGACCCGTCCCAGTAACCGATGAAGAGGGTATGGCAGCCGGAAGAGCCGCAGAAAGGGAGTTCGGCTTCAACACCTATGTTTCCGATATGATCTCCATGAATCGAACGATCCCGGACATCCGACCCAAGGAGTGCAAGCATTGGGACTATCCCGAGAAGCTTCCAACTGTGTCCGTCGTCATTGTGTTCCATAACGAGGGCTGGACCCCGTTGCTCCGCACAGTGCACTCAGTGCTGCTCCGCTCGCCGCCAGAGCTCATCGAGCAGATTGTGATGGTAGATGACGATTCTGATAAGCGTGAGTGCTCTGGATAACGAAAAATACGCAAAACTCATAAAAAAAGGTTTATTTCAGCGCATCTCAAAGAGAAACTCGACAAGTACGTGACGCGATTCAATGGAAAAGTCATTGTAGTCCGCACGGAGCAGCGAGAAGGGCTCATCAACGCCAGATCCATCGGAGCCAAGCACTCGACCGCCGAGGTTGTGCTCTTCCTAGATGCTCATTGTGAAGTCAACACCAACTGGCTCCCACCGTTGCTCGCGCCAATCAAACGGAATCGAAAAGTGATGACCGTTCCAGTGATCGATGGAATCGATTCCAACTCCTGGGAGTATCGCAGTGTTTACGGGAGCCCGAATGCTCATCACAGTGGAATCTTCGAGTGGGGATTGCTCTACAAGGAGACGCAGATCACGGAGCGAGAGGCTCGGCATCGAAAGCACAACAGTCAGCCATTCCGCTCGCCGACTCATGCCGGTGGGCTCTTCGCCATTGATCGGCTCTGGTTCAAAGAGCTCGGGTACTATGACGAGGGGCTGCAGATCTGGGGTGGAGAGCAGTATGAATTGAGCTTCAAGATCTGGCAGTGTGGCGGTGGAATTGTATTCGTCCCTTGCTCCCACGTCGGGCACGTCTACAGAAGCCACATGCCTTACAGCTTTGGAAAGCTCTCTGGAAAGCCCGTTATTTCAATTGTAAGTGGAACAGCCTTCCAAGAGATGTTATAATTGCCCAAAATGACCTTGCAGAACATGATGCGAGTGGTGAAGACGTGGATGGACGACTACTCGGAATACTACTTGACCCGAGAACCGCAGGCGCGCAACGTCGACCCCGGCGACATCTCGAAACAATTGGCACTTCGCGACCGTCTTCAGTGCAAGTCGTTCAAGTGGTACATGGAGAACGTGGCGTACGACGTGCTCCAGAGCTACCCGCTTCTGCCGCCCAACGACGTCTGGGGAGGCGCGAGGAATCCGGCGACTGGAAAGTGTCTCGATCGAATGGGTGGAATTCCGGGGCCTCTGGGGGCTTCGAACTGCCATGGATACGGAGGAAATCAGTTGTTGAGACTGAACACCAAGGGACAGCTGGCGCAGGGTGAATGGTGTCTCACGGCGAATGGCATTCGCATTCAGGCCAATCATTGTGTGAAGGGGACTGTGAATGGAAGCTGGTCCTATGATAGGGTAAGATTCAAGAGAAATGCTCATAAAGAGCATCAGAGGACGTTGAACGCACATCGAGCTCATCCTGATTCCAAAGTAGTTTTCAAATTTTGCTCATTTCCAGTTTTGACAAAGTTATAAGAGCTCAAAGTTCAAAATTTTACGATTTTTGCACTTTTGAAGCATTTTAGGTTATTTCAAAGCTCTTTGGAGCTCCAAAATGATGTTACGAAACTCATAGGACTTTAATCTACACAATCCGATTTTGAATTTGTAGATTAAAGTTCCTTGAGTTCTTAACATGATTTTGAAGCTCTCTGAAGCTATTGAAATGACCTAAAATGCTTTAAAAGTGCAAAAACCGTCAAATTTTGAGCTCTAACCGCTCATAACTTTGTTGAAACTAAAAATGAGCAATCTTTGAAACCTATTTTTCAATCAGAATGAGCTTCGCCAAGTTTCATAAAACTAGATGACGTTCTACCTTCCACGTCATCCGATTTTCTTCAACCAATTCACCTCCCTTTTCCAGAAAACCCAACAAATCCTCCACCAACAAAAGCGTCTGTGCATCACGGTCTCCGATTCGGGATCCGATGTTTCACTCCAAACCTGCAGTGAAGATAACGACAAGCAGAAATTCGTGTGGAAAGAGTTTTATCAATCGAGCTGATCAACCATAATTTATAAATGTACATTCCCCGGGTCTCAGCCAAATAGTGGTCAACCAAAGAGCAGAATTATATTCGAGTATTTTTTTTCCTAATTTATTATACTTTTTGGGCTTTATGGGTGGCTTCCGTTGTTGTGTTTTTTCTGCCTTTCCTCAAACTAGTGATGCATTTTTTAAAGAGTTTTTTATTGCCTGTGATGATAATAAAGCTTTGAGAGCGATGTTCACTTTCGCTTTCATTGGCTCAGAGCTCACGGTAGTGGCCATTGTGCTCCGAGCATCGCAGGTGGACACGACAAATATTTGATCAAACTGTGCACAGAACTACTTCACGAGTATAAGGGGAAAGTTTTATATAAAGAGGAGGGATGTGCATATAAAAGGGGCGTGGCTTAGAGTTTTTTTACAAAATTACTGTAGCTTTCGCTTCGAGACCCATGAATCCAAATTTTGTGATGTTTTCCGACAAAACTACGATTTTGAAGTTGAAAAACAAATAAATTTTTTACATATTTGATATGAGTCATGATTCACCCTCAATTGTTCCCTATGCAAATAGAAAAAGTGTAAAAAGGCAAAGATTTCGCAAATTTTTATCATTTCCTTGAAAAGATGGCGGCCTACTATTCGCCTTACAACGACCCGTGTCAA
This sequence comes from Caenorhabditis imperialis, assembly GCA_963572205.1. NCBI lineage: Eukaryota > Metazoa > Nematoda > Chromadorea > Rhabditida > Rhabditidae > Caenorhabditis > Caenorhabditis imperialis. The sequence continues at coordinate 923,085 of OY751543.1, forward strand.
CCTTGTCAGCCACAACCACCGCCGGTTATTGTGTGAGTGGAGAGGTTTAAGAAGTAGTAAAGGAGCAAGAAATTCTCTTTAATTTGGTTTATAAATCAAGTTTCTAGCATTATTAGAACCAAAGTTAGTTTTCAATATATGGGTTTGGTTTTATAGTGATGCTTCTAGGTTTAAGAGCAAGAAAGGAGCTTGAGAATTCAATTTCAAAAAACTTTCAATACTTTATGAAGAAAAAAATTACCTACATTTTGGTATAAAAATTATGTTTCTAACATTATTTTAACTGGAGTTATACTCGTTTCAATAAATGGGTCAGGTTAGTGATGTGCACAACTTTCGGAGCAAAAAGAACCTTGAAAATGTTTCGTGTTTAAAGTATTCAAATTGATAGAGCTAAAAATTCTCTACAATTTGATATAAAAATCAAATTCCTATCATTTTTAGAACCAAAGTTATACCACTTTTTCAAAACAGGTCAAATTTTATAGTGATGCTTCCATGTTTTGAAGAAAAAAAGGTGCTTGAAAAGTTTACCTACATTTTCAAAGTTTGCAGGTTTATAAAACAAAAAATTCTTTACAATTTGATATAAAGATCATGTTCCTATCGTTTTTCTAACCAAAGTTATAACGCTTTTCCAAGAAGGATCAAATTTTATAGCGATGTTTCCACGTTTTGAAGCAAACAATTCTTGAAAACTTTAGGTACAATCTCAAAATTTCCAGGTTTATAAAACATCAAATTCTCTATAATTTGATATAAAAATCATGTTCCTATCGTTTTTCTAACCAAAGTTATAACGCTTTTAATAGTGAGCATGGTCCAAATTCATCAGGTCGCCTATTGAAAATGGTATAACTCCAATTAAAATAATGATAGAAAAATTATTTTGATACCAAATTGTAGAGAATTTCTTGCTTTTCAAACCAATAATTAGTTCAATTTCTAAAAACTTCATGTAGAGATGGAAACATTTATTTCAAACTAGTTCATCATTCCCCAATTGACTATAAATGTAACTGTAGAATCGTGACTCATTCCATCATCGGTTTTTCATCAAATCATCACTATATTATACTTAACAGCTCCAAAATCAAGTTGGTCTAGAATCCAACTTCCTTATTTTTCTAGTCCCCCTCCACCAAATCACAGCTAACTCCTACCGTATCCCAACTTCTGACAGATCTTGTCTCCCCCACAACAAACTATAATCACCTCTAATCCAGGAGTGCGTGAAGTACTCCTCCAATCCCGCCTAATCCTAAAAGCCTGATTATAGTAAAAAGTGACAAGTTTAATCTTTAATATCCCCTTTATCAGAAAGTTCAATTTTTCTATCAAGTCAAAGATGAAAATTTCTTCTTTTTCATCGCGTAGTAATCCCCATAGGAGCGTCATCAGTGACAAAACAAACTTTTGAAAAAGTGAAAAGATAATTGATTACAGTAATAGTCGTCCACCCCCTGTGATAGTGCGCTCCATGGGCGAGAGAGTACACGAATCTGTGAGACGCAGACAGTCTGTGTCTCCTCGGATCGTGAACTCTCTCACCCTGGGTGCGGTAGAGCGCGCTATCACAGGAGTTAGACGGAGAGTATACCTGACTCAATTCCAGATACCAACCGCAACCGGACTGCAATCCACACCATCACCACCACCATCACGAGAGATCGTGCTGTGAGAATTGTCTGGCCTGTCTTTGTTGCTGCTGGTTGTTCTCGTGTCTCGCCGAGCTGTGCTGTTGCTCTAATGATTGATTTGAAGATGATAATAAAGGGTGTTGATTTGTCTTTGTCTTTGATTGGTCAGGTGTGTAGTTCTCGAGGAGTTCTACTGGAGAAAGTTCTGATTGGCTAATGGTGTAGTTCTCGAGGAGAAGGTTCTCTGATTGGTAGGATGTGTAGTTCTGGAGGAGAAGTCGCTGATTGGTCAGCTGTGTAGTTCTCGAGGAGTTCTACTGGAGAAAGCTCTGATTGGTTAGTAGTGTAGTTCTCGAGGACAAGTCTTTCATTGGTCAGGTTTGAAGTACTCGAGGACAAGTCTCTCTGATTGGTCAGGAGTGTACTTCTGGAGGACAATTATCTGATTGGTTAGATCTGTAGTTCTCGAGGATAATGGCTCTGATTGGTTAGACGTGTAGTCCTGGATGATAAGTCTATGATAGACAAGTTTTGAAGTCCTGAAGGACAAGTCCCTCTGATTGGTTGGTTGTGTAGTTCTAGAGGACCAAACCTCTGATTGGCTAGATTTGTACTTCTCGAGGACTGATCTCTCTGATTGGCTATTCGTGTACTTCTCGAGGACAAGTCTCTGATTGGTTGGTTGTGTAGTTCTCGAGGATGATTGAAACAGTTTTTCAAGCTTCTTTATTATATATTCAATGTCACAATTCGAGTAGTTAGTAGAATTAATTAAATTGAAAACATTATTGTAAATCATAAAGTTAATATGCATCAGTTTGTTAGAATAGATATTGATAGTCATAGTCATAAAGATAAAGATAATGATAGTGATATATTATTCAATAATTCAGGAGTATCAATGAATCGAGCTCGAGTGATGATGTGCGCCAGGGTGTCCGATCATCGAGACAGTGGTGGTGGTTCGAGTGTGCACTGTATGTGGCTTCTGAATGTAGAGGATAAGGATAGTGATAATGATAGTGATAATGACAAGTGGATAGTTCTGATAACTATCAACTCCACGGCAAACTGATAAGTACTAGCGATAATGATAAAAAAGAACTCAATAACTTGAAAACTCTATCAACTCCACGGCATACTGGTAGAATACGTCACCCCACGTACTCTGAAGCAGAAGAAGAACTTGGAGACTCCCGAGCGAATAGTGGTGTTCATGAAGAGGTAGATGAAAGCGGGGCATCCGTGTCCGAGTTGCCAGGAGATGTGCCCGATGACAATCACGAAATCGGCGACCGGGAAGAATTGCATGTAGACGTAGATCATAGCGGCGACAAAGTTGACGAGGCAGATGAGGGTGGATTGGAGGAAGATCTGGGATAAAGATGAGGATAAGGATGAGGATAAGGATAAGAATGATAATGAGAGTGAGTAGAGGAGCTACCTGGGTGTGCGACTTCTTATTGGTGGACTCCAGACGCTTTCTGAATTGCTTGGCAATAGCGGCACAAAAATATCCGTATAGCATGCAGGTGGCCACCACGATGAACAGGTTGTTGGCGGTGTGCGGGTAGTTTTGGTACTCGAGGGTTTTGTCTGTAACTTTGCTCACTTTTGCTCTTTTTGGCTCATTTTTTCTGGAGAGATAGAGAAACATTAGAGCTACAAATTGTTAGTTGAACATGTTTCATGAAAATTGAAAATGAGCCGGGAATTTTGAGTTTTCTGAAGGGTACCTGAAATTTTCATTTTGAGTGCCTTTCAAAAATCTCAAAATTCCAAGGTCATTTTTGATTTTCATGAAAAGTGTTCAACTAACAATTTGTAGCTTTTATATCAATGCATCTCTCCAAAAAATTTCAGCCCAAAAGAGCACAAATGGGCGGAGCTACACTCACTCTCATAAATGAACGGATCGAAGAACCACGCCTGGTATTTCGAAGTGAAGAGCAATGGAGGAGTGAGGAAGGTGAAATAGAGCCCATAAATAACTGGTACCAGGAGAACCAAAAGAGTTCGCGAGCCGGAAAAGTATTTTTTGACAAGAGTGGGGAAGAGAATGTCGAGCACTCGATTGAGCACAAGAATTAGGCAAATCATACAAGCCGAGCACCAGAGCCCGAGCCCAAATGCACCGACAATGAAGATAGTTGTCGGGTGAGAGCAATAAACGGCTCCCTCGATGAGCAAGATTCCATTTGACACTGAGTTGACGCCTGGAACCTTAAAATGAGCTCACGGCTCACTAGTCAGAAAGAGAGAGAACTCACCAATAGCGCACAAGTCTACAAATCCAAGAAGAAACATGATTTTGAAGCAGGACAGTCTTATGTTCTCCTTCTTGAGCATCACAATTAGGCATGGGATGTAGAGGACCATGATAATGAGCCCATAGAACAGGTCGATCCATCCGAGGATCGGACGAGGGGTGCCTTCTTTTTCGGTCCATTCTTCGGGTGTGAGGTACTTGTCACTAAAGTAATATTGGGTTTAAATGATGGGAGTTGCGGTGGCTTAGAAAATGAGACATAGATGGCTTAGGAAAAAAGGTTTAGATGGCCTAGAAAACCAGTCTATCGATGGCCTAGAAAATCAGGTGTATATGGCCTAGAAATGTAACTTTAGATGGCCTAGAAAACCTATTTTATATGACCTAAGAAACCATGCGTAGATGGCCTAGAAAACTAGCTTTTGGTGGCCTAAAAAGATCGCCTAGCAGTTCAATCTAAAAGCATGTTTACATGGCCTAGAAAACCAAGTTTCAGATGGCCTAGAAAATCAGGTTTATTTGGCCTAGCAATTTGATCTGAAAACATGTTTAGATGGCCTAGAAAACCAGTTTTAGGTGGCCTAGAAATCAAACTTAAAAACCAGTTTTAAGTGGCCTAGAAAACCATGCCAAAATGGCCTAGGAAACCAATTTCTGATGCCATAGGAAACCATGTTCAGATGGCCTAGAAAACCAGTTTTACATGGTCTAGAAAGCCGAAGTTCCGGGCCTAGAAAACCAATCAAAAAGCATGTCCAGATGACCTAGAAAACCAGTTATAGCTGGCCTAGAAAACCAACCGTAGATGGCCTAGAAAAACCAATTATAGATGGCCTAGCATTTCAGTCTAAAAGCATGTGTAGATGGCCTAGAAAATCACTTTAACAATTTGTTTAGATGGCCTAGAAAACCAGTTTTACATGGCCTAGAAAACCAAAGTTCCGTGGCCTAGAAAACCAACCTAAAATCATGATTACATGGCCTAAAATCCAACCAACAAGCATGTCTAGATGACCTAGAAAACCCATCTTCCTAAACCTCATTTCCTAGGCCACCAAAACAAAACTAAAAGTTGCCTATTGAACCAATCACAGATGGCCTAAGATTCACTTCCCAGGCCACCCAAATCAAAACTACAGTAACCCACGTGCAATTGAAGTTGTAGATGGCGTTGACATCTCCGCGAGCCGCGATCAGCCACTCCATGACGAGCAAACTTCTCACTGATCCTCCACCTTTTTATAGGAGACCTACCGTATTAACCCTGAAATCTGTCTTTTATTATATTTTCGAAAATGGATTAAATGCGAGTTGAATAGTAATCTCGAGTACTCGCGACGTGGATTAGAAGACGTCAGGAGCTTTTGAATTTTTAGAATAAAGGATGGGAAAAATGAAAAAATAAAATAAGAAGGAACATTTTCTGAGCTGAGCTCGATGGTTTTTTGGTGAGTCAAAGTGTCTGGCGGAAGAAAAAACAGAAAAAAAAACAGAAAAAAAAATGAAAAATTTTGATCTTTGAAAATCAAAATTTCTGACTTTTTATCATTTTCCTTTTTCCCACGGACTACGAACAATGTGTCCGGGATCACACACAATGAGATCAGACGAAATTGAAAACAAAAATTTTTTCGTCTGGAATCAGACTGGAAGCAGTTTGATATCATGTTGAATATGGTTAAATTGAATTGATCCCACTGACGCAAGCCGCAGAAACCACGGAAATATATATAGAAATCAAACAAATTTGCAGATTTTCAGATTTTTGAGTTTATAGACACGGAAGCTCTACAGCTGTTGCTCCAACATCGAAATTTCAAATTTTGAATTTTGCGCCAAAATTTTTATCATTCGAAAGAGAATTTTCTACTAATTCCAAATATATAAATACCTTTTAGATTCATCCACTTTCAATAGATTTTCCAATTTTATTACAGTACTCAGAATTAAAGGAACATGCACTTATCAAAACCGCCAGTGATAATATTTTCGGGTGAAAAGTATCTGGTTCGAATCAGAAAAATCTGCAGATTCCAACCATATAAAAATATCTGGAATTCAGAGCAAAAGTTTTTCGGCTCCTAAAACGACTCGGGAGCGATTGTCGACGCGGAAACTCGGAAAATTTAAATTTTTGAATTTCGCGCCAATTTTTATATCATTCGAAAGAAAATTTCATGCTGATTCCGAATATATAATTATCTTGCTGATTCATCCAGTTTGAATAGGTTTTCCAGTTTTATTACAATAATCAGAATTAAAGGAACATGCACTTATCAAAACCGCTAGTTTTTATTATTTTCTGGTGAAAATTATATGGTTGGAATCAGAAAAATCTGCTGATTCCAACGATATAAATATATCTGGGATTCAGAACAAAAGTATTTTGGCTCTCAAAACGACTCGAGAGCAATGAGGTTGCCGACGCGGAAAACCGGAAATTTTCAAAATTTGAATTTCGTGCCAAAATTTACATCATTCGAGAGAGAATTTTCTGCTGATTCCAAATATATAATTATATGAGTGATTCATCGAGTTTGAATGGGTCATCCAGTTTTATTACAGTACTCAAAATTAAAGGGACATGTACTTTTTGAAACTGCCAATTCTCGATATTTTAGGGAGAAAAGTATATGGTTGGAATCAGAAAAATCTGCTGATTCCAAATATATAATTATATCTAGAATTCAGAACAAAAATTTTTGGACCTTCGAAACGGCTCGGGAACGGTGAGGTTGGCGACGAGGAGAATCGGAAAAATTCAAATTTTAAATTTCGCGCCAAAAGTTATATCGTTCGATAGGGAATTTTATGCTGATTCTGAATATATAGATAACTATTTGATTCATCCAGTTTAAAAGGGTCAAACCATCATTTTTTCGTAATTTTCAGATGAAAACAATAGTGTCTTGAAAAATCAAAAAATTTTTCTAATCTTCTGATATTTCTTAAGATTTTGTTGCCGTTCTCTTTTTTGTACTGTTTTCCCTTCTGACTCGTTATTTTTTGGGTTTTTGATATTTGCTCGATCTCTTGTATTCTCATTATACGAATTTTTTGTTAGGGGGCTGTGAGAAAAGGAAATTTTGAAGTTCGCGCCAATTTTTATATCATTCGAATGAGAATTTTTCACTGATTCCGAATATATAGATAACTTTATGATTCAATCAGTTTGAATAGGGTTTCCAATTATAATACAGTACTCAGAATTAAAGAACATGTACTTTTTGAAACCGTCAGTTTTGAATATTTTGGGGTGCAACTTATATGGTTGGAATCAGAAAAATCTGCTGATCCCAATGATATAAATATATCTGGGATTCAGAACAAAAGTTTTTCGACTTTGAAAACGACTCGGGAGCGAAGAGGTTGTCGACGGCGAGAATCGGAAAATTTCAAAATTTGAATTTCGCGCCAAAAGTTATATCATTCGATAGGGAATTTCTTGCTGATTCTGAATATATAAATAACTTTTTGATTCATCCAGTTCAAATGGGTCATTCAGTTTTATTACAGTACTCTGAATTAAAGGGACATGCATTTATCGAAATCGCCAATTTTGAACATTTTGGAGTAAAAATTATATGGTTGGAAAGAGAATTTCGTGCAGATTCATTCCATCACTCTTCAAACTTCATCGTAAAATTATCAGAAAGCTTAACTTTGGGCAGCTCCGCATCCGGCTCTCCATTCCAATCGCCATTGCACAAATCCTGGTTGCAATAATAACCAAACGAAGTCTTCCGAGTCTCTCTCATTCTCTCCGGAGCACCTTCATTGAAACTGTAGCATCCTCTTTTCACAGTGTTTTGGTCTTCGTGATAGAAGCAGAGCTCTCCTGAATGAGAGAGTACACAATGCGGAGAGACGCAGACAGTGTGAACTTGTGAGCCCTATATCTCGGCTCACAGACATCGGAGCAAAATTTTAAAAACAGTTTCGAGCTCCTCAAATCAAAAGCTTTCGAATGATACCACTCACCCCGACAAAACTTCTGTCCATACTCCACCAGATTCACATTATCCGAATTATAGCACAACACGCCGCCCATCGCCACCGAATGCAACTGATCGCGATTGCAGAACTGCGTGTCGCAGTGGCAAAAGAGCCCCCACGGGCTCGCCCAGCACGTGTTGATCACTTCCAGGTCGTCGTTGTCTGGAACGTCTTCTGATATTTGAAGTCAGAAATAAAATGAAAGGTTTACAAATATTGTCACTGCATTCTCGTTTAGGAGCATCGTCGGCCACGATGCTGTCGCCAAAGTCGTTGTCTGTCTGAATTAGAGAGTACAGGATAAGAAGAGACGCAGACTGTCTAACGATCTGCGTCTACTCAGATCGTGTTCTCTCTCTCTCTCTCTCTCTCTCTCTCTCTCTCTCTCTCTCTCTCTCCCTCTCTCTCTCTCTCTCTCTCTTGGGCTGATGTGATTAGAGAGTACACCATTCCAAGAGACGCAGACAGACGCAGTCCACGATGGAGCGCACTTCCACCCACCAGAAAAACGGAATAGGTACAAAAGTGACCGAAACAAAAGTCGTCCTCGGTGGTGCCTTTCAAATAGCATTTGATCACGGGCGGTGCAACTAGGGAGACGTCGGACGGGATTGAGAAGGAGGCGTCGTTGCACATGTCAGTGTTGCCTGGAAGGAGCTCCTTAGGGTGTGATTTAGAAGATGTGGAAATGGAAATTAGGAGTTTGAATTAAAGATTTAGAGTTAGAGAAAGGGAGCGTCACATTGAAATTGGGAAGTAGAGCTTGGATCTAGTGACGTCAGAAGATGGGGCAAAAATTGACTTCTAAAAAATTTCCCTGGTTTTAACGGTGCATAGTCTTATAGAGCATATGATTTTCTACATTTTGGTATAAAAACCAACTTTCTAGCATTTTTCCTACCCGAGTTATACCCCCATCTTCTCTAATCACCTTTCTCAACACTATCCCCTTATCATCGCTTTTTGAAACGAGTATAACTCTAGTTAAAATAATGTCAGAAACATGATTTTTACACCAAAATGTAGAGAATTTCTTGTTTTATAAACTTGCAAATTTTGAAATCAAACGAAAAATTTTCAAGAATGTTCTGCTTCAAAACCTGGAAGCATCACTGTATCCCAATAAAGGGGTCTTTAAAAATAAGTATAACTCTGGTTAGAAAAAAGATAGAAACTTGATTTTTATACGAAATTGTAGAGAATTTCTTGTTTTATAAACCTCGAACCTTTAAAAACGCACAAAAATTTTCAAGCACCCTGTTCGCATCGTAAACTGGAAGCATGGTAAAAACAGCAAATAGCACAGAAAACTCAACTTTTTTGGGATAATTTTTCGCGTTCAACTGAAATATGATCCAGTTCTAATAAACTCAAGCACCCTTTATCAAACTAAAACCAATTCTATCTCCTACCAAAAGCACAAACTTTCCAAAAAAACCCACAAACACAAGACACCATCCCCTTTCGATTCATCTCACACATCCTTTCTGACAGATCCTCATTCGTCGTGTAGCAGCCCTTCAAATTAAAAATGAGCACAATAACAATCTTTTCAGTGCTCCAAAGCCCAACCCCACCTTACTCGCCACCTCTCCACCCTCCACCACCCACGTCGTTATGCAATACGAATCCGTCTGACATCTTCCTTCTAGACATGAGCTGGAAATAATAGATGTTATGATAAAAGAAAAGAAAAATGAAGAGTATTACCCTTTAGTAGTAAAGCCTTTACATTCGCATTGAAACGGGGATATTGATTGTGGAAGAGAAAGAGTGATTATAATGATAAAAGTTGTCCATACACTCATAAAATATGATCTTATCCGGAAAACTAGGTTGGAAAAGTGTTGTTAAGTTGATTAAAATGAAATGCAGATTAAAAATTGATTGGTTTCCATGGAAATTGCTTTCAAAACACCTGCGAAAAATGATCTGACTGATAGTGAACAAAATACTCCGAAAATTGTTTGAAAAGGGCGCGATTTAGTAATGAAACAATTTATTATGAATTCAATGATCCTTAAAACAAGATATTTATATCAATCAATGCAGAATTTGATGCTGAACAAAACTCTAGTACTTAACTTTTCATGAAAATCAAAGATGAGCGAGTTATATTCAAAATTGTGATTGCGACGCCGCGCGACATCGCGCGACACCGCGCGGCGTCGCACCCACAAAACACCCTGTATCTCGCTCAAACGCGATTTTCATGAAAAATAATGTACTGCAATCTTAATCACCATAAAATTCTGAGTCGATTGATATTAATATCTCGCCACTTCTCCCTCAGACTCCACTCGGATCGATGCTATTGTTTCCAATGACCTGTGAGCCGACGCCAGGTCCTGCTGATACTGTTGACGTCTCCACATTACCGTCAAAATCTCCATTACACAAATCTTCGGTGCAAAAATATCCACTATCATCTTTTCCAGGTGTCCTCAATGCTTCCGGAGCGCCGTCGCTCAGGTTAATGCAGCCTTTTCTCACATCGTCAGCGCTTTTGTAGTAGTAGCAGATGTGACCTGAAAATTAAGTGTATTCGATGCAGAATTTTATGCTGAACAAAACTGTAGTAGGTCATTTTTCATGAAAATTAAAGATAAATGAGTTATACTGAAAATAGTGAGTGCGACGCGGCACGACGTCGCGCGACGTCGCGCGGTGTCGCATTCACAAAATCGGGTATAACTCACCCATCTTTGATTTTCATGAAAAATAAACAACTACAATTTTGTTCAGCATGAAATTCTGCGTCGATTGATATACCTCTACAAAACTTGGTCCCAAAATTATCCCAATAATTCTCTTTATAATAGCAAAGCACGCTTCCGATTGGCACAGTATAAGGTTGTTCCAGATTGCAGAAATCAGAATTGCAATAGCATGATAATATGGAGTTGCGAAGGAAGCAAGTGTTGTCTGGATAGTAATCTGATTGGTCTGGAAAATTATGGTTTTAAGTTGATGGAAATTTTATGAAAACGATGAAAGAAAAAGCTTACAAAGTCTATCACTGCACCCTCGAGTAACATCATCTCGATTCTGAATCTCCACATAGTCACCAAAGTCGTTGATTCGCTGAAAGGGTTCCCTAACTGTCTGCGTCTACTACCTCACACTCGTCTCTCTCTCTCTCTCTCTCTCTCTCAAAAATTACCACTTCAAAAGAGTAAACGCAAGAGTGTCCAAAACAAAAATCCTGCTTCGTCGTTCCTTTTTCGTAGCATCTGAGGACGGGTGGTACTGTGAGTTGGGCGTCGGATGGTAGGGCGTGAGAGGCGCCATTGCAGCGATCGGTGCTGCCTTGAAATTGGGGGTACAGTAATCCTTTAGTGTTTTGGGTTACTGTAGTGTTCTCTGCGTCTCTTACTGATTGGTAGTCTCTAAATGCCTAGTTGTCTGCGTCTCTATCTATCTTCTGTCTCTAATTGTCTAACTCTCTGCGTCTCTATCTATCTTCTGTCTCTAATTGTCTAGCTCTCTGTGCCTACTACCTAAACCATCTCTCGATCTCTACTTCTCGTTCTACGTTTACTCTGCGTCTCTCAAACACCTCTTGTCTCTAAATATCTAGTTGTCTGCGTCTACTACCTAAACTGCATCTCTATTTCTCCTTCTCATTGTTTGTTTGCTCTGCGTCTCTTACCATTGTTGTATCTCTCAGTGTCTAGCTTTCTGCGTCTACTACCAAAGGCACCTCTCTCACTCTCTATCTCACTCTCTTTTCTCTGCGTCTCTCATCATTTACTTCTCTTCAACTGTCTATCCTCCTGCGTCTACTATCTTCCCCTCTTCTCTCTCTCTCTCTCTCTCTCTCTCTCTCTCTCTCTCTCTCTCTCTCTCTCTCTCTCTCTCCCCACCTCCTCACACCTTTGTTAATTTCACTGAATCACCAAACCCCCTCTACTCCATTCCCGTTCACTCTCAAAAACTCGTTTCCGTTTCCTCCACCATTGTCCTTGACTTAAAAATTAGCCGGTGATTGTTGATTCTCCCAGACATCACAAAAACGCCAAAACATGTGGGCCGACTTTAAAAATCGCGCAAAACGTACAGATACACGCGACGATTCCCTTTCGGTTCGTGCGACACTCATGATCCGATAGATCCATTCGGGTCGTGACGCACCGCTGCAAAATCAGAAAGCCTTATCAAGTTTTTTCGGTGGCTTTCGGTTGACGTTTGTTTTTGGGGTTCTTTGATACTGATTTTGTGAGGTGAAGTTTTTATAATGCTTACTTTTTCGTCCACCTCGCCATTGGCCACTATCCACGTTGTCATGCAGTAGGAACCGCCTTCACAGACTTTAGTTTCGGCGTCACAGCTTCTGGAATGGTGGTGTCTGCGTCTAGTAATGAAAGTGTTTCTCTAGCGCTCTGACTGTCTGCGTCTCATCTCTAGAAGCGTTTGATGTCTCAGTCTACTGTTCGGGGTTATCTCTCTGCGTCTCTGACTGTCTGCGTCCATTCTTAGGGGCATCATCATGCTTCTCTGACTGTCTGCGTCTATTCTTAGGGGCATCATCATGCTTCTCTGACTGTCTGCGTCTATTCTTAGGGGCATCATCATGCTTCTCTGACTGTCTGTGTCTATTCTTAGGGGCATCATCATGCTTCTCTGACTGTCTGCGTCTATTCTTAGGGGCATCATCATGCTTCTCTGACTGTCTGTGTCTATTCTTAGGGGCATCATCATGCTTCTCTGACTGTCTGCGTCTATTCTTAGGGGCATCATCATGCTTCTCTGACTGTCTGTGTCTATTCTTAGGGGCATCATCATGCTTCTCTGACTGTCTGCGTCTATTCTTAGGGGCATCATCATGCTTCTCTGACTGTCTGCGTCTATTCTTAGGGGCATCATCATGCTTCTCTGACTGTCTGCGTCTATACCTTGATTCAACTCTCTCTTTTCTCACTGTCTGCGTCGACTCTCTCGCTCATATCTTTCGCGATCTCGTCGTCTGCGTCTACCTTCTCGCTTCCCGTTCTGTCTATCTCTAGCTGTCTGCGTCTATGTCCCGACTCTCTCACTGTCTGCGTTTCCTCTCTAACTCCCTTATCTCCTCTGCGCTCACTACCTGCGTCTCCTGTATCGCTTACCTCTCTCTATCTCTCACTGTTTGTGTCTGCTCTCTGCCATCCATCTCTCCATTTCCTCTGACTGTCTGTGCCTATTCTCTCACTCATCTCTCTAACGCTCTCATCGTCTGTGTCAATTCCATCACTCACCCCTCTCCCTCTCCTCTTACTGTCTGCGTTCCCTCTCTAACTCCCTTATCTCCTCTTCTCTCACTACCTGCGTCTCCTGTATCGATCACCTCACTCTATCTCTCGTTCTCTGCACCTAGTCTCTATCTCACCTCTCTCACACTCTCACTGTCGGCGTTTCCTTTCTAACTCCTCTCTCCCTCACCTCTCTCTCTCTCCTCTCACTACTTGCGTCTACTCTCTCACTCCCCTCTCCCTCTCCTCTCACTGTCTGCGTCTACTCTCCACCTCACATCCCTCACACTCTCACTATCTGCGTCTACTCTCTAACTCCCAACCCTCCTCCTCTCTCTCTCTCTCCCATTTTTTCCAATTTTCACCTCTTGAACTAACCCGTCAAACGCCTTACAATCACACTGTAATCCATACGCTCCACCTCGAAACAGAAAGAAAAAGAGGAAGAAAATCCTGGAAAAGTTGCGAAAGAAGTTGTTACAAAGTGTCATTGAGACATGCAAACTTGTTAGCGCCTTTTCTTTTTCAATTCCATTTTCTTCGGGTTGCCATAGCTCCCTGATTGTCCCCTCGGATATCAGAAAATCACCTGTTCAACCCGAACCAATTGATCTCTCCATCTCCCCATCCTTCCGCATCACTATCAAAACAAATTCTTCAAGTTTCTGCGTCGCATGTGTACAAAGTCTTCCTGGTCAAAAACCGATGGGGGGTTTTTGACGAACGTGTACACTGAATGGGCGTGGTCTTTGTTTCGGAGGAAGAGGCAAGGCTTCCGTTCGACACACTTGCAGTCGAGTGACGTAACGCATAATTCGCTGCCATTTTGAGAGAGTGTTCTGTTGGTTTTCGGATGCGTCGCATACCGTATCAATGCTTATGACACTGTTAGTCATAACTCCGCCCACTTTTGCTCTTTCTGGCTCAAATTTTCTGGAGAGATGCATTGATATGTGAGCTCCAAATTGTTAGTTGACAACTTTTCATGAAAATCAAAAATGAGCCAGGAAATTCGATTTTTCTGAAGATCGCTCTCAATTGCTCATTGAAGCTGTCAAATTTAGCGGCTCATTTTTGATTTTCATAAAAAATGTTCAACTAACAATTTGTAGCTCTGATATTATTGAGTAACTCCAAAAAAATTGAGCCAAAAAGAGCAAAAGTGGGCGGAGTTATAAGAAAATTACTGTACTTATAGTTTGAGTCCTTATAACTCCGCCCACTTTTGCTCTTTCTGGATGAAATTTTCTGGAGATACTGATGGCCACCAGGGCTACAATTTGTTAGTTGAACACGTTTTATGAAAATCAAAAATAACGCTATTATTTTCAAATGTTCGAAGTGTCTCTTCAAAAATCAAAATTTTCAGTGTGTTTCAAAAATCAATATATCCAAGTTACTTTTGGATTTCATAAAAAGTGTTCAACTAGTAATTTGTAGCTCTGATATCATTGCTTTTTTCCAGAAAATTTCAGTTAAAAAAAGCAAAAGTGGGCGGAGTTATGAGAGGTCCAAAATTACCTTTCTCTGCGTCTCCAAAACGAGAGAGCATTTTTTGCCTCTACCGTATTTTTTGAACATTTTTCTCATTCTCCCCAACTAAATCCTGCAGATCATATCCCTACCCACAAAAACTAGAAGATAGTGATATTATCACCAACAGTAGAAGCCCTTCGATCAAGCTACAGCCGAACCGTGTCCATTATCCATAACCACCCAGTCTTGGCTGCCATTTTTGTCCTTTTCCTTTTCTCCTATCGCCAAAAAACAAAGACTTGTTATCTGCCAGATCTTTCCATCCATCTGCCCATTTCGTCGTTTTGGACGGCTTTCTCAAAACATTGGAATTTTATTGCTTTTTTAGATTTTGATGCTTTTATATTTGATACTGCAAATTTCTTGGGAATCAATAGAATCAAAATGAGGTATTCAATGTAACAAATATCATCCGTATCCCTTTATCATTGATTAAACATAATCTCTGAACACCTAGAAATGAGGCTAGACTGTCCATATCACTTTCCATTTCACTGTCCTCTTTAGGCTATGATGTTCTTCCTTCCTCAAACTTTGTTCACCCCTTAAATTACTGGTTCTTAGGTCAGAAGCATACTTTTCCAACTCTTCTACCCAAAGCCTATTTGAAAGCCAAAAAACCTCCAAAAAGACAAACTTAACCATCAAAAAATGATCAGAAGCAACCAGATGATAGCGTGTTCCTAGTCACTCCATCTCCCCCCTTTTTGTTCAGTCCACTTTCGCCTCCAGCTTGTTCTGTTCGCCATATTTTTCCCCTTGTCGCTACTTTTTATAACAATGCGTCCTAGTTTTGAGGGTTTTTTCGTTAGAGTGGGTTAATTTGGTCTGGAATTTTTCTTGTTAAAGATTCGGTGAGCTAGTTTTGCCTGGTTTGAGAAGAGTATGCGCCTTTAAATTTGCGAGTTACTGTAGTCTGCTGTTTTTACGTAGTTTGTAGAATATGTGGCCTTGAAGCCTTTATTTTTTGAAGTTTTATAGAAAAAATATATCAAAGATACTGAATATTGTAAAAATAGTTGACTCAAGACCTTATTTTTGATTGCAGACTACCTCTGCGCCTTTAAATTAGCGAGTTACTGTAGTTTGATGTTTTTAACCGAATTTTGTGGAATTCGAAACCTCGAACGCTTTATTTTTCGAAGTTTTACAAATGTTACTGATCTGATTGATATTGATAGTACAAAAACAACATTTCAAGGCTCCTAAGACTATTTTAATGAAGTTTGACTGATTCAAAACACCCCTGCGCCTTTAAATTAACAAGTTACTGTAGTATGATGTTTCTCACCAAATTTTATGTAATTTTTTGACCTTGAAATCACTTATTTTGGCGCCAAAGACTTATTCAATACAATTTTGCTTACTCCAAGTGTCTCTGCGCCTTTAAATTGACAAGTTACTGTAGCAAGAACCCATTTTCCACTTTTTCTAGCCTTGAAGCCAATTTATTCAAGATTTTTTCATTGATAATGGAAAAAACTAGACTGATCATGATCTTTGAAGTTTAAACTTGATCTTCAATTTTAAAATATCCTTTATTCTAGCTTCTAGTCCGTCTCAGCTTCCGAATAAAATTAGAAAATGCGCCTGATGTTTAGCCAATCACTGTTTACTTGATCATATGTTGTCCACGAGAACTACACGAATTAAAGCGCACTTTTTAACTTTATTATGATTAGAAAAATGACGAAAACTTTCAAAAATAGGGAAAATCAAAGAAAAATAGGAAAAAATCGAGAAAATGAGAAAAATAATGAAAAATGCCGAAGATCAGATCACAAACTTTCCATTTCCATGCTTCCTTCCCCATTGTTCTCTCAATTTTTCTGATTTCTATTTCTACACCTTGCTTCTTGTTTCATTGCCCCCTCCTCAATATCCGGTATCCCATCCCTACAAAATATATTATTTTTGTTTGTATCCTCCCTCATTAATCAGTTAATTAGCATTCTTTATTGGAAAATGACTTCAGAATGCCATCACACACATTTACGGTCAATTCGGAAGAGTATCAGCCGGCGGGCGACTACGGGGAGGACGACGATTTTTGTGTTAAAGTATGATCTTGTACGCACTCTTTTCACGCGGTGACCGCGGGCACCGGTGGTGAAGTGGTTAACGCGCGTGTCCTGGGCGCGATCACTTTTGGGTTCGTCACCTCGCTCTGTCTCCCCGCTCTTTGCTTTCGCTTTACGGGGCTTCCTTTGGATGCGGCGGACACTCATGCGGGCTCGCGATGAATGAAACTGATAAAAAAAGCAACTTCTAGGTGCCTCAAACAAGTCGAGAAAACCAACAACTCAAATACAGCCACGTGGAAGATGACAATGTGGACATCGCCTACCTCAATTTCCCACTCGTCAGAGCATCTCTAGTTTTTACGATCACATCCCTCACTGCTTTTATAAGTATGTAGAAAGTACGCTCTACTGTACTAAACTGCTCCTTTCCAGTAGCCGTATGGGCGGCATTCCACGCCGACTACAAGCCGTTCACCGAGGACGAGCTCGTCGACAATTCCATCATCATTCGGTACGGCTCGAAGATTTTTCGATGTAGTGTGAGTGGTTTCTCAGTGGAGCGTGTTTGCATTTCCTCTTCAGACTCTACTAAAATTCCCGGAAAACGGGCTCCCGTCGATTCTGAATCTCCTCGAGCTCAATGTCTGGGGGAATGTGATATTCAGATTGTCCACATGTCTCACGATTGCAGTGAGATTCTTTCACAGTTTTGTGTTCAGGTGAGGAGGTCTAACTGTCTGCGTCTACTGCTGAACGCGTTCTCTAGTAGCTCCCCCCTGCGGGGACACATGAGACGCAGACCGGCAGACAGTCTGCGTCTCTCCATATGGCGTGCTCTCTAACCCAAATAGAATTCGAGGATAATAGAGCCCTTCCAGATGCCTCCTGCTCAACGGCTTCTGGAGAGACGTACCAAATCCGATATTCCGATGGTTCTCGGACCTCATGCCCATGCTCACTTTAATTGAGACCAGTGCTCTGGCAATGTTTAGTGTGATCACGATGCACAGTGATTTTAAAGGTAGGTGCTCATTTTAAAATCCTCATAACTCCGCCCACTTTTGCTCTTTTGGGCTTAAATTTTTTGTAGAGATGCATTGATATCAGGGCTACAAATTGTTAGTTAAACACTTTTTATGAAAATGAAAAATAAGCTTGGAAAATGCAAAACACTGAAGAGCATACAAACCCTTGACTCAGAAAATACTCAATTTCTTGCTCATTTTTGACTTTCATGAAAAGTGTTCAACTAACAATTTGTAGCTCTGATATCATTGTATCTCTCCAAACAATTTGAGCCAAAAAGAGCAAAAGTGGGCGGAGTTACAACAGTTTTTCCAGAAATCAATCACTTTTGCAAGTGCGCCTTCGCCATCTCCTCGGTGGTCAACATGTTCATCCCCACCGTTTTCCACTTTATTCTTTCTATCAATAGCGCAAAGGTATTCACATTTCAGTCTATTTCAATTTCAATTTGATAAAAGTAAACGTTTTCTAGATGTCCGACACCTTATTGGTGTTCACGAGAGCCGTGTGCACTGCCGTGTTCGGGTATTGCACTCCACAGTACTTTCAGTTTCATATTGGATGGACCAAAGAGTCGTTGTGCCATTCTTACAGTGAGTTTTTTGAAAAAAAAACTTTGAAAAATCTCAAAAAAAAACCTCAAAGAATAATATGAAGCAGTTTTTGAGCCCTCATAACTCCGCCCACTTTTGCTCTTTTTAGCTCATTTTTCCTGGAGAGATTCATTGATACTAGATCTACAAATCGTCAGTTGATCACTTTTTATGAAAATCAAAATTGAGCTTGAAATTGAGCATTTCCCTAAAAAAATGAACTTGCGTCTTGTAAAAGTGTGCAGTTTTCGAGCTCATTTTCGATTTTCATGAAAAGTTGTCAACTGATAATTTGTAGCTCTGATATCAATGAGTAACTCCAGAAAATTTGAGCCAAAAAGAGCAAAAGTGGGCGGAGTTATGAAAGGTTTAAGATTAGGAAAATGGGGCTTCTCTGCGTCTCCCAGGCGAGAGAGTATTTGTCCATTTCGAACTTTTTGGGCACTGTTTTTGGCTCTTTTTCTTTGCACTCTTTTATTCTCTTGCTCCAACTTTCTTCCAATAGACTCTAAAAGCTGAAAACTTTGCACATTTTCTCTAATTTTCACCACAAAAAAAAACAAGAATCTTCCAAAACCCCTCATTCTTCCAGTCCCCCGCGACTTTGCCATCATGGAGTACAGCATCCTGGCCACCTACCTCATCTTCCACCTCCTCACCCTCAAAGACCTCTCCGGCCTCCAATTCATCTGCTATCCACGATCGTGCAGTGGAGAATGCGAACCGCTTCGGCCCGAGAACTACGAGAAGGGTGGAAAGTATGAGTATTGTCGGGCCTTCGAGTACAATCAGAGGCGGTTGAGGAACACTTATAAATGTTGATGTCATTGTTTGTAATTTGAATGAATCTCATGTGTATTGGAAGGGTTTTTTGTTGATGGGGAGTATACTGGGGAAGTTATGATGATGAGGAAATTAGAAGAAGAGTGAGAGATGTGTCAACTTTTGAACAAGCTTCAGACTGTTGCTCATATTAAGTTGAACTTTTGGACACTTCTTCCGGAAATTAACTTTTTCTTGTCCTTTTTATGATTCGTATCTTGGAGCTTATCTTCATAAAGAAGCTCCCCTCACCTCCTCTCACTTTGAATCCCCACTACTTTCCAGCTCTTCACAGATGTACATCCACTGGACCCATCACTACCTCCCCAAAACCTTTGGCCTCCTCTCATTCGTCGCAAATCCACTTTTCATCTACCTCATCGTCACTGAGAATAAGACGACGTCGATCGGAAAGTATCGATTTTTACTGCTCTTCTTTGCCATCTTTGATATGACTTATTCGACGGTGGAGTTGTTGGTGCCTGTGGTAAGGGGGATATGGTTTGGTGTATTTTGACGTGATGGTGAATATTAGAACAATGATTTAAGATTGAATTTGACGAAAATAGAGCGAAAATTTGAAAAGATGCACCCAACAAAAAAATTGAAAAAAAATTTTTTTCAAAATTTTTGCAAACTTGGAGCCCTTGTAACTCCGCCCATTTTTGCTCTTTTTGCACAATCTTTTTTTTGAGTTATAGATCAATATCAGAGCTACAAATTAGCAGTTGAACACTTTTTATGAAAATCAAAAATGAGCCCGGAAAATGCACAATTTTACAGGGCACTGCAATCTAGGGCTCAAAGAATGCTCAATCCTGAGCTTATTTTTGATTTTCATGAAAAGTGTTTAACTGACAGTATGTAGCCTTTATATCAATGAGTAACTCCAAAAAATTTGAGCCAAAAAGAGCAAAAGTGGGCAAAGTTATGAAGGCACCAAGTTGACGGTTAGAAGTTCTTTCAGGTAGGACGCAGAAAATGCTCCATCCCGAGCTCATTTCTAGTTTTCATGAAAAGTGATCAACTGATAATTTGTAGCTCTAGTATCAATGTTTCTCTCCAGAAAATTTGAGCCAAAAAAAGCAAAAGTGGGCGGAGTTATGATGCTCCCAATTCCAGGGCATTCATGGCACCGGAGCAGCGTTCGTGGTTTGTCTTACCGATGGACCGTTCTATGGAAGAGAGGTACTCTGCGTCTCTTCACTCCCTATACTCTCTCTCTTTCTCTATCTTCTTCAGAAGCTCCGGATCGCCCAAATCGCCGTCTCGATCCGCTGTGGCTGCATCTCCCTGTCTTACGGCATTCTGATCATCCACTTTATCTACAGATACATTGCTCTTTTCTTGTGAGTCCACCACTTTGAGCTTCTAGTCTACAAATACATTTCTTTCAGTCCCCGTCTGATAAGCATCGTGTTACATCCGGTCGGAATGCTCTGCATCTTCCTGTTTTTCCTAATTCACGGTATTGCGTGGAGCGGCATTTGCGAGCTGTTTTTGTTTGGCGATCAGGAAATGAGAGACTATATTCGGAAGGCGTTCCGAGAGGACTATGGCGTCGATTCTGATGACATTGCGTTTTTGGGAGCGCTTTATATGGTAGTTGGGGAAATGTAACATAAAATAAGTATAGGGGTGAACTTTTAGGAGGGATCAGATGAAGTGAAACGAAGAAGTTGGAGTGGGATTCTGATTCTCACTGGGATTTCGGTGTACGCGGTTTCTTTGTACTTGGTTTTGGGGTACAAGGTGAGCTTTTTTTTTGGAATTTTTGCGTGCAGTTCAAATTTCTCTTTATAGTGCAATTTTGAGTTTTTTGGAGCTGTCATAACTCCGCCCACTTTTGCTGTTTTTGGCTCAAATTTTCTGTATTTTTCATTGATACTAGAGCTACAAATTATTAGTTGAACACTTTTCATGAAAATCAAAAATGAGCAAGAAAATGAGCAATATCTGAACCCTACTGAAATTGAGGCTTTGAGTTCGGGTGCTTAACAAAATGTGAATTTTTGAGCTCAATTTTGATTTTCATAAAAAGTATTCAACTGATATTTTGTAGCTCTAGTATCAGTGCATCTCTCCAGAAAAATTTAGCCAAAAAGAGCAAAAGTGGGCGGAGTTATCATGACTCCAAGATGAAAGTACAGTAACTTGGTCATAACTCCGCCCACTTTTGCTCTTTTTGGCTCAAATTTTCTCAAGATACTCATAGACAGTAGAGCTACAAAATATCAGTTGAACACATTTCATGAAAATCACAAATGAGCAAGAAAATGAGCAATATCTGAACCCTACTGAAATAACGAATCACTTCGAGTGCCTTACGAAATTGTGCATTTTTGAGCTCAATTGTGATTTTCATGAAAAGTGTTCGACTGATAATTTGTAGCTCTGATATCAATAAGTAACTCCAGAAAATTTAAGCCACAAAGAGCAAAAGTGGGCGGAGTTATGATGCTCACAAACTCTACTACAATCATCTTCATAAAAAAAACCCATAAAAACTCTCCCAGATCACTCAAAAACTGCGTCACAGTCCGGCGCTCTCCAAAATCACCCAAAACATGCACAAACAGCTCTTCAAAGCACTCGCGGTCCAAACGTTCATCCCAATCTGCATCAGCTTCTCCCCATGCATGGTCGCCTGGTACGGCCCGGTGCTCTTTTTGGAGCTCGGAATGTGGAACAACTACCTCGGAGTCATCGCCTTGTCAGCTTTCCCGTTTATGGATCCGTTGGCCATCATCTTTTTGCTTCCGAATTATCGAAATCGATTGATTCCAAGGAAGGGTGTCTATCAGCAGAGCCCAGTGCCAGTTGTCACTACCTCGTTCCGACTTACTGGTACTCGGTTTTAAGTTTTGTGTTAGTCAGTGACTAATACTGATAATTTCTTGATCTCATTTCTCCATTTTATATCTTCAAAATAAAGCAAGCAGTTAGACAGAACGAATACAAATCTAACACGTGGCGATTCTGCCGAATATGATTCACAGGCAGTCAGAAAACGAGCATATAAAAAGAGCCCACTAACTAAATAAGTAACAGAGCCTCAATATGATCTACGTCAACTGGTACCATCACAATATTCCCAAGATATTCGGGATCTTCAGCTTTATCATAAACCCTATCTTTATCTACTTGGTCATTGCAAAATCCAAGTCGCAGATGGGAAAATATCGATATTTGCTGATTTTTTTCGCCATGTTTGATATCGTCTACTCGGTGGCAGAGATGTTGACACCGATTGTGAGTTGGTTTGGGGAAAAAATGAGTAAAAAATGAGGAAAAACCCCCGAAAATGCTCAAAAATTTGAAAAAAAATTAAAGGAACATGAGTCATTTCACAATTGGGTCTTGCAACGAACATGGACTACGGTATTTTTCGCATTTTTTTTCTATTTTTTCGGCTTTTTTGGATTTTTTCTTGCTTTTTTTAGTAAAAACCTCAAATTTTTTCATTTTTTTTCGCAAAAACTTCTCGAATTCCAGGCCGTCATCAACACTGGCCACGGCTTCGTCACCTTCATCACAGATGGCCCTTTTTTCGACGACCTGGAAATGGGAAAACACGCAGTGGCGTCAAGATGCTGCTTTATATCGCTCAGCTATGCAATCCTGATAATACACTTTCTTTATCGATACCTTTTGCTCTTTAAGTATGTGCTCCTTATCATTGTCCACAAATTTGTCAGTTTCAGGCCCGATTTAGTGCGAATGGTGTTCGAACCAATTGGAATTTTCATAATTACCATCTACTTTTTATTCCATGGCACTTCTTGGTCCTGGATTTGTGAGCATTGTTTGACGGCGAATGAGGAGATTCGGGACATTGTTAGACCAGCGTTTCAAGAAGTTTATAATGTGAACTCGGATACAGTTCCGATGCTCACAGGGCAGTATATGGTGAGAAAAGCTCAAACTTGTCAGCTCCATATCTCGGCTCACAGAAGTCGGAAGAAAATTTTGAAAACAGTTCTGAACTCCTCAGAACCAGTGCTTTCTAACGATACTAAACATATCCTGTACAGAACGCCAGCGACTACGTGGTGATCAAAAGCTGGATCGGCATATCCTCCCTCACCCTATTCTCCACCTACTGCATGATCGTTTACTTTTTCCTGGGCTATCAGATTCTCACAAAGATCAGTAAGAGTTGTAATATGAGCAAGGGAACGCTGGCTCTTCATCGACAGTTATTCAAAGCCCTGGTCGTCCAGACCTGTATCCCGATATTCGCGAGTTTTCTACCAACTGTGATCGCCTGGTACTCGCCGATTTTCGGGGTGAATTTGACATGGTAAGCCATGGTGATGATGAACAAAGCCCAATAGAAGATAAGAGGTTTATGAAGACGTTCCAGGTGGAACAACTGCATCTGTATCATCGCGCTGGCCGCATTCCCGTTCATCGACCCCATCGCTGTTATTTGCTTCATCCCCAACTACAAAAAGGCGCTGTTGGGGTGGCTGGCGATTCGGAGAAGCGGCGTCGTCGCCTCGTCTGCGACGGCTACATCTGTGACGGAGAGGACGTCGACGACTTCTAGGAAGACTACGAGGGGCGGATAGACTTTGTTCGATCTGTTGAATTCTGACAATGAACTCGTTAAAAGAATAGAATTATATCTTCAAACACAAAAACAATTAAGCCGATGCTCGAAGCACGGACGATTCCCGACCCCCATCACCAGGGGAACTCCTCCATTCAACACAGCGAATACATAAGGTCGATCCACATTAAAAATCTCTGCGGTGTCATCAGGTGGTGGATACATTATGCTGGCTCTTCGACGCCGGAGCACTTCGTCGATGGAGCAGGACTCTCCGGAGCAGGAACTCGAGCTCACTGTACGGGAAGTGATGTTCAAGGTGGAGCAGTGCATCATTGATTGTTTTAAATTGAGCAGTGAGCTGATTGGAATGTCGTTGCGATGATTGAATGAAGGGAGGCTGATGTTGATGGGGACATCGTTCATGGAGGAGGTGAGGTTGAGGAAGCGGGTTGTGTCGAGTTTCTGGAATTGAGACTGGTATCATTCGAAAGGTCTTTTTGTGAGGATTTCAATTATGTTTTCCATTTTTGATTAATGTCACTGAAAGCCGAGATACAGCCGTTTGAAGTTAAAAATTATTGCGAAACTTTGAGCGCTCATAACTTGCTTCAAAGTTAATATTGTAAAGAACCAAGTATATATTCAGATTTGTCTTGAAATTCTGCATCGATTCATGTACAACTTCTTTCTCTAGTAATAGTTGAGTTTCTGTCTCCATCGTTCAAAAGTTGCCAACTTTGACATGCTCATAAAAAATGGCCAGAACAAAATTATAGGCCAAATCAAAGATTTCTTCGCTATTACTAAAAGGTTTTGTACATGAATCGATGCAGAATTTCAACACAAATCGGAATATATAGTTGGATTGTTACAACCTTGATTACGAAGAGAGTTATGAATGCTCAAAGTTTCACAAAAATCATTGCATTTGTTAAGCTTTAAACGTCTATATCTCAGCTCTCAGCGCCAATCAAACTAAATTAATTACAGATTCAAAATCCTCGTAAAATTTGCTTTTAAATGATATACGTTTCATATGAAAACCCCCTTGTTAGGGTGAGAGAGTGCACGATCCGGAGAGACGCAGAGATGAATGCCCCCTCTGAGAATAAGGACCCTTCCTAACTCACCTGTATCGCACCATCAAATGTCAAATTCGGATGATTTTCATTGTGATAAAGAAAAATGACGAGTTCATGATCCTCCAGAGCTAATGGAATTGACACCACCTGAAATTGAAACAGAATTGTTCGAGAGCTGAAAGTGAGCTAGAAACTGAAAAATTTTCTGGTTTTTTTTGTGTTCAGTGACTGTACAATGATGTCACAGTTTTCCTCAGGCTCCGAGAGCTAGACATTTTGTGTACTTACTAACTGTTTACTTCTATTTGTCTTGATGGTATTGTCTTGATTTCATATGTTCCTATTTCTAGTACTTCTATGATTCATCTGTGATTATCTCTTAAAAGATAAAAGGATAAGTACCTTGAAAACATCATCCATCTCAATCTTAAAGCCCTTGTTCGAGCCATACAGTTCGGAGCATTGAGATGCTGTCAGATAGATATTGTTTTCATGTTCGATAAACGGGTACTCGAAGTTATAGCGGAACGACGACTTGTTGATTTTATTGTTCTGAATGCTCCTTTTCGATTTTTTAATGAATCATCATGATGAACTTACATTCACATTCTTCCCAACTGTCACCAAGTTTCCAGTGAGCTTCGAGAGTTCTTCAAATGAAAAACCATTTGGAAACATAGGAAGCTTCATAAGGTCATCTGAATTCAGCTCAGAAAGAATTGAAATAATAGAGAATACAAATTTGTGAGAGGTGGAAATTTTATCGAGGAGGTATAGAGCAAAGGTTATCACCTTTTCTTTGACTTCTGACATCTTGAGAGGGAAATGAGCAATGACAAAGTCTTCATTAGTTTTCATAGTAAGCCTCGATCCACGAAGGACGAGGAGGCGATTCCTCATTAACAAACAATGACCTAAATTAAGTACCACCTCTGCGCGAGATCGAGTTGGGTAAACAGTGAGGGGAAAATATGACATGATAAAAATGTTTCAACTTATTAGTTAATCTGAGCAATAAGGACGTTTTATATATTCACACATTGTTTAAAGCTCACACAATATTAAAACCATAGAAATGATATGAATTAAACAACATTCTTCAAGAGTGACTAGTTGAAATTCACCTTATCCCGATTCCCAATCCCCATCAACAAAGGCATCCAGCCCTCCTCTTCAGAGACTTTTCGTAACAGTGCGAATAAAAACGGTCGATCCACGTTGAAAATCTCTGGCATTTCATACGGTGGTATATGCTTATTGGGATCTTGCTTTGAAAGTGGAAAGAGGGCAGACGGATGTTGATTTGTAACGCTGTCATCTCATTTGGTGAGAGTAAGTGGAGGAAACGAGTCGCGTCGAGTTTCTGAAAGTCAGAAAATCATATCAATCGACGATGAACTGTATTTAAACTCTAGTACTTCATTTTGAACGAAACAGTAGTACTCAAAAAATCGTATATATCTCGGCTCTCAGCGCCAATCAAACTGAATTGATTACAGATTCGAAATCCTCGCAAAATTTGCTTTCAAATGGTATACGTTTCATATGAAAACCTATTTGTTAGAGTGAGAGAGTGCACGATCTGGAGAGACTCAGAGATGAATGCCCCCTCTGAATAAGGACCCTCACCTGTATAGCATCTGCGAATGTCAAATTCTTATGAGTCTCGTTGTGATAACGAAAAATGACAAGTTGATGATTCACCAGAGCAAATGGAATTGATACGACCTTTTTTTTTCAACAAAAAAAGCTCACCTTGAAAAACTCATCCATCGCGACCTTGAAACACGTTTTCGACCCATACATTTCGGAGCAGTTCTTTGCCGTCAGATAGAGAAATGGTTTGTCTTCGATGAAAGGATACTTGAAATCACTTTGGAACGACACATTGTTGATTTTGTTGTTCTGCAGAAATTTGAATTGAAACTAGAAAACTCAAAATTCATGATAAACTTACATTCACATTCTTCCCAACCGTCACCAAGTTTCCAGTGAGCTTCGAGAGCTCTTCAAATGGAAAATCATTTGAAAACATTGGGAGCTTCGTCAGGTCATCTGAATTCAGCTCGGAGAGAATTGAAATCGGCGAGAATACAGAGGAGTTTTCCCAAGAAATCTTCTCAAGAAGGAAGAGCGCAAACGCGATAACCGCCTGATTCATTTCCACAGAAAAAGAGTAATCCTCACTAAGGTGCCGCCGATAGCAACGATTTCTCATGTTTTTAAGCAAACAACGACTTACAGGGCTCTCCATAAACTCATCCCGTATTGTTTTCTTGCTCATAATCGTGCATAACTTTCTTCAAAAAAGAGCTAGAAACGTGAAATTTTCCAGAATCATACATGATTGACTTGTTCACATGTTGCCAAAGTTTCACAGTTCAACTCTGAAATTTTCAGAAGTTTCAGAAGTTTTAAAATGTGACGGTTTCACAGCTAAAACAAGTTTTCTAGGGTAATTGAGTACGGAGAATCATGTAATGATGTCAGAATTTGATGAAAAACATCCGTTGGCTAGAAAAATTGAAATTTTGGGACTAATAGTGAAAAACTTTGAGTTTAAACAATAGGTTTGAATATCTCGATTTTTCCTGGATGAATTTTTGAATAGTCTTGTTCTCTTTTCTGTCTTGTTCTCTGATTTGGCTTCTAGATTCACAGAATTCAGATGATCTTTAAAGTTTTTACAACAACTTGTGTTTACAATTCTTTATATGTCGATCATGCTCGAAGTTTCGCATAGATTATATAATTGTGGCAAATCTTTCCAATTTTGTGCAAGTGGGCGTCATTCCAGTTCAGACACCGTGCACTCGTTTTTTTGCGCCGACAACATTTCCAAACTATGACGACACAGCTTTCCTCACAATTCGCTACAAGAACTAGAAAGAGAGGCCTAAGAAAGATAGCTCCGCACTGTTTTAGAAGCAACTTTGATTCATAAATATTGAGTAACAGTCATAGAAAGCAAAACTTTGCATTATTTGATCAAGATAGTGAGTATCGGTTTTGGGGTCAATCATTTCGCCTTATTATTAGGACGATTCATTTCCCCATGCTAACAAGAAATAATCATTAGGAAGCACTTACATTAATATTCTTCGCAAGTTTCCAAATAACTCTGAGAGCTCTTCAAATGAAAAATGATTCGAAAACATTGGGAGCTTCCTAAGAAAAACAGGTGAGGAAGAGGTGGAGTCGAGGAATGCCTTTTATATAGTAAGCCTCCACCTACGAAGGAGGTCCTCACAACAAACAATGACCTTTAGTAAGCCACCATCTCAGCGCAGGTTCAGTTGGGTAAACAGTGAGGAAAACAGACATGATAAACATGTTTCAACTTGCTAGTTAATCTGAGCAATAATCACACACTTTGCTTTGAAAAAATCGTTTTATATTTACAAACAATAATGATATTAATATCAATCATCACACATTGATTAAAGCTCACACTATAATAAATTAAACAGCATTCTTCAAAAGTGACTAGTTGAAATCCACCTTATCCCGATTCCCAATCCCTATCAACAAAGGCATCTAGCCCTCCTCTTCAGAGATTTTGCATAACAGTGCGAATAGAAAAGGTCGATCCACGTTGAAATTCACTGGTGCATCCGGTGGTGGATACATAGCTCTCTTTTGACGTTTGGGCTCTTCGACGGAGCTCATCTCCCCAATATTGAAAGCGGAGTAGTGAGTTATGGTCCTTTTGAGGTTTAGCAGATCGCTTATTGAGATCTTGCTTTGAAAGTGGAAAGAGGGTAGACGGATGTTGATTTGTATCGCTGTCATCTCATTTGGGGAGAGTAGGTGGAGGAAACGGGCAGCGTCGAGTTTCTGAAAGAAGTTAATATCAATCGACGATGAGCTGTATGCGATGAAAATAATCCTTGCGCGAGGTATACGCGACACCTTGCGGCGCCGCGATGCCGCGCGACGTCGCAAGGTTAATCTCAACTTTCATCGCTCATAACTCGCTCAAAAGTCATTTTCATGAAAAATAAAGTATTGAAGATTTGCTCGGCATCAAATTCTGCGTCGATTGATACCAATTTCACCTATAATGTTTCTCATAGTAGTACTCAAAAAAACGTCTATATCTCGGCTCTCAGCACCAATCAAACCAAATTGATTACAGATTCGAAATCCTCGTAAAATTTGCTTTCAAATGATATACATTTCATATGAAAACCTATTTGTTAGGGTGAGAGAGTGCACGATTCGACGAGACGCAGAGATGAATGCCCCCTCTGAATATGGACCCTCACCTGTATGGCTTCTGCGAATGTCAAATTCTTATGAGTCTCGTTGTGATAACGAAATATGACAAGTTGATGATCCTCCAGAGCAAATGGAATTGACACCACCTAAAAAGTTTTTTTCGCTAACTTATCCTCATTTTTTCTGAAACCTCACCATGAAAAACTCATCCATCGCGACTTTGAAACACGGGGTCGAGTCATTCATTTCGGAGCAGTTCTTTTCTGTCAGATAGAGAAATGGATCGTCTTCGATAAAAGGATACTTGAAATCACTTTGGAACGACACATTGTTGATTTTATTGTTCTGCTGTAATTCGAATTAAAACTAGAAATCTCAAAATTCATGACACACTTACATTCACATTCTTCCCAACTGTCACCAAGTTTCCAGTTAGCTTCGAGAGCTCTTCAAATGGAAAATTATTTGAAAACATAGGAAGCTTCACAAGGTCATCTGAATTCAGCTCGGTGAGAATTGAAATCGGGGACAATACAGAGGATTTTTCCCAAGAAATCTTCTCAAGAAGGAAGAGCGCAAACGCGATCACCGCCTGATTCATTTTAACAGAAAAAGAGTGACGACTTCTCAATTTTAAGAGAAAAAAGACATATACCTCGGGCTGACTAAACATTTCGGATCTATTTCAAAATATATAAAAATTGTAACTATGACAATGATATGGGTGATATTATTGTGAGGGGGCAAGGAGCGAGGTTGTGTCGAACCGGTTCTCAAAGATAGAAGGTGTTCGTTTTTGGAATGGAATTGTAAACTTGATCAAAATCTGAACGAGATTTGTATCATTTGAAAGGTATTGAGGATTTCAAAACTGTTTTTCATTTTTGTCTAATGGCACTTTGAGCCGAGATATGAAGCTTCAAAGATTCCCTCCATATCTCCGCTCAAACTGTATTTCAGCAAAAATGAAAAACAGTTTTGAAATCCTCATTTCAAGACCTTTCAAATGATACCAGTCTCATTCTGAAATGCCAACTTACCTTTGAAACATTCCTTATAGAGAGGTCCTTGGTCAAAAACCAACACCATCCATATTCAGTTCCGAGTTGTTCCGTCATCAAAATCGGTTACGAAATGGAATGGTGAAATGAAGAGCAATAAAAGTTTTTATGTGGCAGACACAGAAGTCACCCTATATTTCCTAGTGATAACCAAGTGTGTGCTCCACTAGAAAAGGCGGTTCCCCTTTTATCAGTCCAGCATTTTTTCAAGGCGATAATCTTTACTTTTCTCGATTTATAGCTGATAAGAATTCTTTTGGTTTTGAGCTTATAATTTTCAAAAATTGAAACGAATAGTAAAACTATACTTCCTATACCTCATGATAAAAAGCAGAAAAATTCCAGCGCATTCTTCCTTATCAGTTGCCAGATTCGGAATAGAAGAGGAAATTTATTTGGCTGCTGTTATTCATGAGGTTTCACTTTCTTCTTCTTGTTTTCCTGAGCCATTGGCGTCTAGCAACTTCAGAAGAGTGTCCGTCGATTCTACAAGCAGTTGGTACTTCTCTGGGTTTTGTAAGTTAAAGAGCAAGAAATTCTCTACATTTTGATGTAAAAATTAGCTTTTTATCGTTATTCTAACTTGAGTTAGACTCTGTTAAAATCAGAGGCATTTGAAATAGATCTAACTCCGGTTGGATTGATGCTAGAAAAATTATTTTTATACCAAAAGATAGAGAATTTTCTGCTTTATAAGTGTGCAAAATTTCAGATTTTTAGAAAAATTTTGAATCCTTGTTTTGCATTGAAAACTACCCAGTACACCCTTTACTGGTACCATTTTGAAATCTTCCTAAAATATCGGTTTCAAATATCCCAAGCCTTTTGATAATTTTCTAATAGTTTCTTGAATTCATTTTCATCCTTTCAGGTAAACGGAAAATGCCTCGTCGTCACCAAGTCATCAGTAAAAGGCACTTCCACAACTGCATGCAAATCGGTGAACACCAACGTCAAATTCGATATCGCTTCGATCGATAATCAGGCGGAAAATGATCAAATTCAAAGTGAGTCTGATCAAATGGAAGAGGAAAAGTTAGGCCACCTAACATTTCTAATTCCAGACGGCCTCCTGACAGCCGACGTGCCGAACGCCTACATCGGACTGACGCTCGGCGACACGTGGAGTTGGACGAATAACGACCCGTCCACGTTTCAGAAATGGAGTGAGTTATACTTCCGATGGGGTTATCAATGCGATACAAGAAGTCAAAAATCATTTAGGAAGCAATGGGAAGTAGGAAATGTTGCGAAACTGGGGGAGGAGATAAAGAGAGAGAGAGAGAGAGAGAGAGACGCAGATAGTCTGATGGTTAGAGATACAGAGATGGTAGTAGACGCAGAGAAGCTAGAGCTAGAGAACGCAGAGACGCAGACGCATTGAAGATTAGAGAGGACAAAAGAAAATGGACGCAGAGAAGCCCCATTTTCCTAATTTTAAACTCTTCATAACTCCGCCCACTTTTGCTCTTTTTGGCTCAAATTTTCAGGACTTGTTGATTGTTATCAGAGCTACAAATTATTAGTTGAACACTTTTTATGAAAATTGAAAATGAGCCCAAAAATGCACATTTTTTAAAGATTGTCACAAACCACATTCACATCTTTGAGCCTTTATAACTCCGCCCACTTTTGCTCTTTTTGGCTCAAATTTTCGAGACTTATTGATTATTATCAGAGCTACAAATTATCAGTTGAACACTTTTTATGAAATTGTAAAATGAGCCCGGAAAATGAACATTTTCTCAGGGCACTCTGAAATTGAAAAGTAGGGTTCAGAGAATGCTCAATTCTGAGCTCATTTTTGATTTTCATAAAAAATGTTCAACTAACAATTTGTAGCTATGATATCACTACATCTCTCCAAAAAATTTGAGCCAAAAAGAGCAAAAGTGGGCGGAGTTATGAGCACTTTCCAATTTTCTTTCAAAATCATGCTATTAATGTGATCTAATAGCTTTTAAGAATGAATATTTCCCAGAAAACCCGCCCACCACCGAGCCACCAACTCCGGCCGCCACCACCACTCTGGCCAGGACCACCCTGCCCCCGGCCGACCAGCGAATATCCATGGCCGTCGTAATAGGAGTAGACGCCTCACTGTTCTCCACCAATACGCTCACTTTTGCGGTAAGCTAGTGCGCTCCATTGACAATTTGATCTCAATAGAGCACACTTGCAGCAAGTCGAATTCGTGCGCCGACTCTCGCGCTACATCGGCGATCGTGGACCCGCCGAGTTCGCGTTCTTCCCGTATGGCTGCACCCAAATCACACCATTCACCCAACAATATCCGACGTTTGTGAACACGTTTGCGGCCACAGATGCCATGATTCTGAATTTGAACGAGACCATCAATCACGACTGCACTAAAATGAATCCGTTGGACTTTAAGACGTGGGTTTCTCTGCGTCTATTGTCATTTGTGCATCTCTAATCTACAATGTGTCTGCGTCTCTAGAATAAGCGCGTTCTCTCGCGCTTGTTTCTCTGCGTCTATTGTCATTTGTGCATCTCTAATCTGCAATGTGTCTACTTCTCTTCATTGAGGGCGTTCTCTCGCTCTCGCTTCTCTGCGTCTATTGTCATTTGTGCATCTCTAATCTGCAATGTGTCTGCGTCTCTTCATTGAGGGCGTTCTCTCGCTCTCGCTTCTCTGCGTCTATTGTCATTTGTGCATCTCTAATCTGCAATGTGTCTACTTCTCTTCATTGAGGGCGTTCTCTCGCTCTCGCTTCTCTGCGTCTATTGTCATTTGTGCATCTCTAATCTGCAATGTGTCTGCGTCTCTAAAATACGCGCGTTCTCTCGCTCTAGCTTCTCTGCGTCTACTGCCATCTCAACATCTCTAACCGCTCTGCGTCTCTCTCTCTCTCTCTTTCTCACTCTAACTCATCTTTTTCAGAATGTTCCGAGACCAAACTCTATACTACAATCGATACTCCACATCGGTCCGTCCCTTCCGTTCCAAATTCATCTCGATGATCTACTTCAGCGCCTCCACGTTGGTCCCTCTCATAACTCTGCCCACTTTTGCTCTTTTTGGCTCAAATTTTCTGGAGAGATGCTATGATATTAGAGCTACAAATTATCAGTTGACAACTTCTCATGAAAATTGAAAATGAGCTCGAGAATGCACAATTAGAAAATGCTCAATTCCGAGCTCATTTTTGATTCTCATAAAAAGTGTTCAACTGATAAGTTGTAGCTCTCAGGTCACAGCATCTCTCCAGAAAATTTGAGCCGAAAATAGCAAAAGTGGGCGGAGTTACGAGGGCTCTCAAATCGCAAAAATTTCAGGGACTCTGACAACATAAAAGCGACGAGCACACTTTGGCCGATCCCCAACTCTACAGTCATCACCATAAACGTTGGCTCCGCCTCTGTTAACGTTGCTCCGTACTCGATTCCAGGTGGAAAAAATGGCCTGCGCGTCCAGACAGCCGATGATATTGTTGGCCTGGTGCCAAAAGTTGATAGCATCATTTTTGGGGCCACTGGGGTGGAGCAACATTATCAGAAGGAGCAGGATCAGGTGCTCCAAAGTGAGCAAAGTTCTAATTGTAAGTTTTGACACGAAAAAGTTGTGAAAAGAGCCTTTAAAACTACAGTAATCTCGGACGCCTCAACCCACACCGACTGCGCGTACATGAACGCCACCGACGGGCTGTGGTACTCGGACGGCAGTTGCACCACGTCACGCCAATTCGTCTGCCAATACATCCCACCCACACCCGCACCACCGCCAACACCCAATCCCACCATCGAGTGGAGTGATCCGTGAGCCTTCTTAATTTTTCAACTTGGAGCCCTCATAACTCCGCCCACTTTTGCTCTTTTTGGCTCAATTTTTCTGGAGAGATGCATTGATACAAGAGCTACAATTGATTAGTTGACAAGTTTTCATAAAAATCAAAAATGAGTCATGAAAATGGACAATTTTTAGGGAACCCTTTGAATAAAAATTTCAATAGGGTTTAAAGAATGAGCAATTTTGAGCTCAATTTCGATTTTCATAATAAGTGATCAACTAACAATTTGTAGCTCTGATGTCAATGAGCAACTCCAGAAAAAATGAGCCAAAAAGAGCAAAAGTGGGCGGAGTTATGAGGGCTCAAACTGAAAAAATCGAACCTTCTCTTCAAAAGGACGAGAGAGCACGCAAAAACGAGAGAGTGCAGAGAAAAAACAATGTTTTTTTTGATTTTCAGATGTTTCCACGAATCCACGAATTTCACATATTTCGAGTCGCTGAAAAATGACAAATGCTATCAGGTAATTCAGCTGTGGGCGTGGCCTAATGGGTCTCGAAGCGAAATGTTGCATTTTATTGATTTTTCATTAATTTCAAGCACAAAAGTACAAAAATCGATATATTTCCAGCTCTCGACCGTCAAAAAACAGTTCCCCGAAGCCGAAAACGCGTGCCTCTACAACCACACGCTGTTTCTGCACAAACCGGATCTGTCATCCATCGAATCGCTGCTCGAGGAGCAGCAATTGAGAAGTTAGTTGATGCAAATGCGCTCTATTGCTAAAAACGGTCGTAAGTTCGAAAAAATAGTGTTTCACTGGTGCAAATGCGCTCTACTGAACTGAAAAAAATTTCTAAAAAATTAAAAAAATATTGTTTCACTGGTGCAAATGCGCTCTACTGACAAGAATGTTGAAATTTTCGATTCGTGGATGCAAATGCGCTCCAATGAACTAAAAATGCAAAAAATTCGTAAAATTTCGTTTCACCAATGCAAGTGCGATAAAAAATTTCAAAAAATCCAAAAATTCCAATTCATCAATGCAAATGCGCTCTATTGGCAAAAATTTTGAAAAAAAATCCGAAAATTTCGCTTAACTGATGCAATTGCGCTCTACTGACAAGAATGTTGAAATTTTCGATTCGTGGATGCAAATGCGCTCCAATGAACTAAAAAACATTTCAGAAAAATTCATAAATTCTATTTTACCAATACAAATGCGCTCTACTGACAAAATTTCAAAAAAAAAATCCGAAAATTTCGCTCAACTGATGCAATTGCGCTCTACTGACAAAAAACTGATGCAAATGCGCTCTACTGAACTGAAAAAATTTCAGAAAATCCAAAATTTCCGTTTTACCAATGCAAATGCGCTCTACTGACAAAAATCTCATTTTTCCAGCTCTAACAACCGGTATCCCTAACGAAGGAATGTTCTGGTTCGGCCTCCGTCGCAACTCTTCCGATTCCACGTGGTTCTTCGTCAACGGCGACCCATTCGACGCGAGCTCCTCGTACGCAAATTGGCGTCCCGGTTACCCGCGAGACGCGGACGGGTGCGATTGTGTGGCGCTGGTGATGAATGACAACTCGTGGGTGAACACGGATTGCAATAAGCAGCTTTATGCGATTTGCGCTTATAAAATTGCTTCGTGATAAAGCACTTTTCTTCAAATATTGAATAGATTCATGAGATTCTTCGAAAGAAGACGTTAAATATGAAGGAGGGTGGTGGAGGAGACGTGGGTAAAGAAGCATGACAGAATACCAGTCATTTGTTTTCAGAAGATGTTGAGGTGGGGGGAGAGAAGGCGACTTGTGAATTAGATAAGAACCTAAATTTCAAAGAAAGAATCAGAAGAAGAAGAAGAACGAGAAAAAGAAGACGTCACAGGGTTGGCACAAGGGAGAATGCACATGAAGAAGGTGGATAAATTACTGAAACAATGAGATTCTGCGAGTTTTATTCCATTCGAGATGCTCTTCAGATGCGCGCCTGCATGCCTCCGTTGATGCCGATCGTCTCGCCGGAGATGTAGCTCGCCTCGTCCGAAACGAGGAAGGCGACGGCGTCGGCGCACTCATCTGGATCGCCGAAGCGACGTTGTGCGATCTGGGAGAGCCACTTCTGCTTCTCGGCCTCGTCGGAGAAGAGCGCTTGCGAGAAGTCGGTGCGGATGATGCCTGAAGAAATGTTTCTTGGAAAATTCGGCTAGAATATTATGATTTTCGGTGGAAATCTTCTGAATTCCGTTGAATTTCCGAAATTCAGAAGAATCTCATCAGATTCTGATGATCAGAATCAGATGACATTTCGAGAATATTGTGAACCTCATGATAAGAGTGTAAATGTTTATTCTGATGACTGAATGAGATTACTGATAACATTTTCGCATGAGCTTAGTATCTTCTGATAGGATATTCATATCAAATCGATGCAGAATTTCACGGTGATCACGATTCCAGCATTTTTTTCAGGAAATTCAAGTCTTAGCGAATTATGAGCACTCAAAGAGCAACACAGGTGCTCAAAACTCGTTAAAACTTGATATTCCTTCAAAAAAGTGCTGAAGTCGTGATCACCATGAAATTCTACATTCATAAATACAAATATCCCATCAGAAGACTCTAAATCCATACCAAAACATTATCAGTGATCTCATTCAGTCATACGGATAAACATTTACTCTCTTATCATGAGGTTCACAATATTCTCGGAATGTCATCTGATTCTGATGAGATTCTTCCGAAAACAAACAGAAGTCATTCGACAAGATCTCTGTTATTATCTTTTGTTTTCGCCAACTTTCTACAGTAACTTCCCCGTCCATTTATTTTCCTATTTTTCTATTTTTCGCCCCCTTTCTCTCAAGTTGCAGACATTCACGTGATTTTCTGGGTACACAGCTATTTTCTCATATTGCTCGTGCACTCGAGCAAACAGTTGCAGTGGAGCCCAAATGGCTTTTGTTTGGTTTAGAAAGAGCCGAAGATGAGAAATGAAAGGGCTACGGAGCAACGTGATGGCTCAAATCGAGGTCAACATATTTGGGAGAGCACTGTGATCACCTGATCTTTTAGAAATTAGCTACAAAATAGTTTGTTTCAACACGGACAGCTGTCGTCATAGAATGAACCGGGTGCAATTATCACAAGACTTTCGTTTGGGTATTTGATAAATGATTTCCCGCCGTTTTTGCTGAAGAACAGACGTCTCAAGGCCAGGGAAACCCATTCGGATCAAACGAAGATTTGATCAAGAATTCGGGCTGTGCTGAGGGACGAGAAAAAACTTGAAGAGCTAGACCATCGTTTTTCAAGGTTTTCAGCTTAAAAAGCTCGAGGAATCATCAAATTTGAAGAGAATCGTCTAGATTGTCAGTTTTTCTCCTTGTGAGCCGCTCTGAATTCTGGACAAATTTTATATTTGATCCGAATGAGCTCCGAATCCTTGAGACCTCTGTTCTCTATCAAAAAAGAACTCATTTTTCAAATAGCAAAACGAGAGTCTTGTGATAAATGCACCCAGTTCGCGTTTTCCGACGACAACTGTCTGTTGGTCGAATCGAACTTTTTTGCAGTTTTCTGAAGGTCAGTTGCTCGCCGAGCATCTAGCAGTGGAACTTTTTAACAAATTTCTAGTAGAAATTTGATGAAAAATTCAACTGTTGAGGTCAAATATGTTGATCTCGATTTGAGTCCATATCACGTTGCTCCAAATTCTTGAGTCTAATCGAACTTTTTCTCTGCTCGTCGAGCACTTACCGGGAGCAATAGTATTCACACGAATGTTCCGCCTGGCCAAGTTCAACGCAAGCGACTTGCTCATCCCGGTCAACGTCGTCTTCATCACCGAGTACGCGCCAATGTCGTTCATCGGCGAGTACCCCGCCACCGAAGACACAAAAACGACGTTTCCACGTCCCGACGCCTCCAGATGCGGCACCGCCTCCTTGGTCAGCTCGAACGCCGACTTGACGTTGAGGTCGAGCATCTTATCCCACTGCGAATCGGACACCGACATCAGATCACCGTAGTGCGGATTGACGGCGGCGTTCGACACCAGAATGTCGAGTTTGGTGAATCTGTCGAGGGTGAAGTCGATGAGTTTGGTGCGATCCGCCTTGTTGCCGACGTTCGCCGTGGTGCCGTGAGCGTCGATGTTCTCGAGTCGGAGTGCTGCCACTGCTTCCTGAAGAGATTATCGATTTTTTTGGTTCTTCTGTAGCTTACTAACGTCCACATTCTTCTCCTTGCGACTGCAAACGACGACAGACGCGCCGGCGGCGCCAAGCTGCTTAGCTATGGCGAACCCGATTCCCTGGAAACATACTGGTTCTTCTCTTCATTTTCCAGATGATCTTCAGAAGACCTACCTTGGTAGACGCCGTGACGAGCGCCACACGATCGGTGAGGAATTTAGTAGCCACTGACGAAGCCATTATAATACCCTTCGCGTCCTGCAAACCAGTAAAATGCAATAGAAAACGACAATTTCTGCTTGTTTTTAGCGACATTTATATATTGAAACAGACAGAAAATAATAAGAGACACAAAGAGACTGCAAAATTGAAAAAATAAAATATTTTCCAACTTGTGGAAAATCATGTGAACGGGAGGAGGCGGCGACCGATGGAATGAGGGGATGATAAGGGCGGTCGCAAGCGGCCAGAGAGAAAGAGAGACGCCGACGACGAGAGCGAATCGGAAGATGGACGGTGCCGACGGCTTCCCTGACCGCTTTCTGAATTCTTTCTGTTGCAAGATGACCTTTTCTGGTTTTTTGATCGGAATTCAACAAGATCCTCACGTCAAGAACTTCAGAATTTTCAGAGAACACAGGGAATTCGAAATTCAGATAATTCTATCACGTATTTATCATGAAAACTAGAAAAATTACTGATAAGAACGTGCAAATGGTCTGATCGAGGTCAACCAAAAAACCATCAGTGATGTCTGCTCTTCGTGGGAATTCCCCCATTATTTTTCCATATTTTAAACATTTTCAATGCTTTCAATACAGTTTAGTGGAATTCACATGCGATTCATGTGGCTATAGCTGACTAGACTGGCGATTTATCGCAATCATCCATTACATCGACCTTTTTGCGGAATTTTCAAAGGTTTGCACTGATAAAAAGTTTGTTTTAACCTGGAAGAAACTATTAGAATGATTTTTAACGTTGGAAAATTATGAAATTATCACTTTTTTCGAGGAAAAACAAGTTTTTGGGACGATTTCGAAATTTTCGAAAAAAAAATCCGCCGAAAAATATGCATTTCCGCAAACACCGCGCACCAAAAGCTGCACACACTGCGCGGGACCTGACGCGCAGCTTACGGTAGACCAGAAGACGTCAAAACTACAAAATTTATTCAAATTGAACATGAAAAAAGAAGAAGAATAGAACTGATCAACCGTAAAAAATTGCCTAATATCGGAGAGACGAAATGTTCTTCAAATCAACACGCCAAGAATATTAATAGCGAGCAGGAAGCCAAGCAGGCCTAATCCGGAGCAGGTGCCGCGGCTCGAATTGCACAGATCACTGCGGCACAAACATTGTTTGGCGGCGATTCTGGAAAACAAAATGGAATTGGTGATCATGAGCAATTTGTGCTCACCCGCGAATTCCAATATTGATGCATCCGTCGGTCAAATCGTCCGTCTTCTCCGCGCATCGTTTTTCGACGTAATAGGTGCCGTCCTGATTAAAAAATTATCAATTTGATGTGCAAATGCGCTCCATTGGACTCTAAACTCACTGCTTTATTGCCAATAATCGAGAGACATCCAAGATTCTCGGGAGCACACGAGTTATTTCGAATTTCACCACGACACATTGGCTCGGGAGCAGAGAGGAAGACGCCGCAAGTGAAGCACTCCAAGGAATTGGTGGATAAGGGGAGCAGCGAAAAGAGCAACACGTGGGAGATCATCTGGAAATGGGGCTCTAGAGGGAGAAAGTGGGAAAGTTAGGCCAGCGCGATTTTTAGGGTTTTTGTGGTTTTTCTTTGAATTTTGATGAATTTTCGGAATTTTTTTTGATAAAATTTATGGAAGAGTAATGTTCAACAAGATTAGCTCAGAAGATCTGAAAAAATATCTTAAATTTGAAGAAAAACATGGTAAAATTGATTGCAAGGTGCAAAAGTTAGGCCAGCTCGACTTTTATGAATTTTTGGTCGATTTTTTCAGTTTTTTTCTTCAAATTTCGAAGTTTTTTTGGGTTTTTTTTTTGAGAAAAGTGATTGAAAAAGTAATTTTCAATCAATTTAACCCCAAAAATCTGAAAAAAACGATAAATTTGAAGAAAAACAAGGTAAAATTGATTGCAAGGTGCAAAAGTTAGGCCAGCTCGATTTTTTGGGATTTTTTTCGTTTTTTCTTTGATTTTTAGCTATTTTTCGGTTATTTTTTACCAATTTTTTTTAATTTTTGAGATTTTTCAGTTAAAACTAACACATTTCAATCTTATTTTTACAGAAAATCTTGAAAAACCACCAAAACTCGAAGAAAAATGAGAAAACCCTCGTTTTTCTCCAAAATTCTATGAATTTTTGAGATTTCTTCGATGAAAAAGACGGAAAAATTACTTTTCAATCATTTTTCATTGAAAAAATCTCGAAAAACCATCTAAATTAAAGAAAATCCCTCAAATTTCAAATTTTTCAATCGAGCTGGCCTAACTTTTGCACCTCCTCTACCACTAGGCCAGACCACACAAAAAATGAAAAAATAATAGAGAATCGAACGAAGAAGAGCAAGAATTGAAGAATTGAGCCAAAAAAACTCAAAAAAAAAGTTGAAAAAAAACTAGAAAAAGCAATTCTCACAAATTGACCGACTTGTTGTTTTTTTTTCCAGTTTCCTACTGCTCCGAGAGCTCATTTTTCTTCCTCTGGAGCTCAAAACAACAGAACAGAGCACAATTGTGCTCCATCGAACCCAAAAAAGTTGCAAAATGGAATATGCGAATACCAAATAGGGTCCGCGTGGGCGGGGCTGCAAATCCCAAGGAGGGAGAGAGGTGAGAGAGTGTAAGGAACGAGGAGACGCAGAGAAAGGTCCTAATTTGCATACAGCGGGGCGGTAAGAGGAAATATGAAGAAAGTTGTGGAAAATATGAGTTTCTTTTGGTTTTTTCGACAGAAAAAGAAGAAGAAAGACACGAAAAAAAGAGTGGAGCATGAGAAAATGAGCCGTATCTCGAGAGAATGAGACTAATTTCCGGGCAAAAAAAACGAGTAAAGTCATGAATTGTTGAGTAAAAGACACCAAAAAAGCAAGAAATAGTAGTAAAAAGAGCCATAAAGTGCTCATTTGAGCAATCCTTTGTGGACCACTCCGTCTTCTTCCTCTTCCCCTTTTCGGATTCATTCATCACTTTGGGGGGCCACTTCTTAGGAAGTTTACACGCTCTGCTGGAGTTGTGAACACGCTTATTAGCATGGGAACATTGGAATTTGAATTAGGGATTAGATTTGGAAAGCTTAAAGTTAAAATTTTGACCTACTAGTCAGTGGCTTTTTTCTTTCAGGAGCACTTTTCCCAGAGAATCTGGCTTAAAAGTATACCGATTTTCATATCAATCGACGCAGAATTTCATGGTGAACAAGAAAATAGTACATTTTCATGAAAAAGTTTCAAAAAAATTGAGAAAATGCGCTGCAAATGCGCTCTATTGAACAACTATTGGCGAGCTTGGAAATTGAGTCGCTACGCAGCGAATTCCAGAATTTTGGCGCGAATTTCAAATTTTGAACTTTTTACTATGTTTTCAGTAGTGAAAATTGACCTAGTAAAAGATAAAATCATTGATTTGCGAAAGTTAGGCCAGCTTGATTTGGGAATTTTGAATTTTGAGCGATTTTTTTGGTTTTTTCTCTATTTTTCGTCAATTTTGATGGTTTTTCGCAATTTTTTAGCATGTTTCTTAATAAAAATGATAAAAAACTTTATTTTTTCTAATTTTTTGTACTGAATGTCCAGAAGAAACATCGAAATTTGAAGTAAAATGAGCAAAAACCAGGTTTTTGCTGATTTTTTGCTTGTTTTTTATAATTTTTTGCAAATTTTCCGACAAAATCCACAAGAAAACACAAATAAAATCCATATTCTGTTGAAAAATCTCAAAAAACTAGCAAATTTGAAGAAAAATCGAAAAAATCGAGAAAACTTGAAATTTCACAATTCGAGCTGGCCTAACTTTTTCATTTC
This sequence comes from Caenorhabditis imperialis, assembly GCA_963572205.1. Classification (NCBI taxonomy): domain Eukaryota; kingdom Metazoa; phylum Nematoda; class Chromadorea; order Rhabditida; family Rhabditidae; genus Caenorhabditis; species Caenorhabditis imperialis. Next base: position 965,117 of record OY751543.1, read on the forward strand.
CTCTTTTTCTCTTCCACCATTTCGAATCCCAATTCGAAATTATTATATTCATGTTCAGCACGAAATTCTGCGTCGATTGATATAAAAATCATCATATTTACATGATCTTTTTGGGAAGCTCGACGATGCAAATGCGCTCTACTGATAACCGACTCTAAACCTCTCGGAAAATAGGTTAAAATCACTATAGAAACACAAAAATGAAGCAAAAGGCGAAAAAAAAAGAAAAAAAAGGAGAAGAAAAAAGAAAAAAAAGTAAAGCCGAAAATAATTGGTTTCTCAAAAGGAAAAAGGAGGGAAAAAGGAAAAAAGTGTTTGGAACGAGAAAAAAAAAATGGAAAAGTATAGACGAATTTTGAAGAGGTTTCCTGACAATTTTAGTAAACTTGGTGAACGAGTACTACTAGTAGGTGGAAATAAAATGAAATTTATTAGCGCCGGAAATGGATAATCGAATGCACACCCAAGTTAGCACTTATTCTTCGTCACACACTTCTTGTCCTTGTTGCGGTAGAAGCCGTTCTTGCACTGACACACGTCGACGATGCACTGCATCGTGCAGAACATCTGAATTCAGGGGAATGTTATCAATGGAGCGGGGTTACTCTTGCCACGTGGCCGTCGATGCAGTTGGCCTCGCAGGCGGTGCCGCACGTTAGGAACTCCTCGTTTTCACCGCATTTTTCTGGAATTTTTTCAGGATTTTTTCAGATTTTTTCAGGGTTTCATGCTGGAAATGAGTTCAGAATTATGGATTCTTGCGATTTGACCGAGTGGAAGAGAAATTACAAAAGTTAGGCCAGCTCAACTCCTGAACTTTGATTTTCATTGATTTTCATCGATTTTCTCAGTTTTTTCATCATTTTTGGTGATTTTTTGCAGTTTTCACAGTTTTTTGCCAACAAATTATTGTAAATCCTGTTTTTATGTCATTTTTGCCTGAGAAATCATGAAAATCGATGAATTATGATGAAAATATGGTATTTTCATGGATTTTCAACGATTTTCAACGTTTCTTCATGATTTTTGACAACTTTTTCCAATTTTTCATACAAAAAGATAATGAAACCCCCGTTTTTATGTCATTTGTGCAAAAAAAATCACGAAAAATCATCAAAATTGAAGAAAAACGGTAAAAATCGAGCAAATGGCCGACAACCGATGGCCTAACTTTTGCACCTTCCCTTTTTCTCTTCCATGACTAAATTGAAGATCACGATGATGATAATAGAGAACAACAAAACTAAAATTTCAAAGTTAGGCCACACTTTTTCGGCCACCCTTTCCATTTTATCGATTTTTTCGATTTTCTCAGTTTTTTTTCCAAATTTTATGATTTGTTTGCAATTCTTCTCAAATTTTTTGTCAAAAATGATAAATAATATTGAATTTTTCATCAATTTTTGCCAAAAAATTACAAAAAATCATTAAAAATTGATGAAAAACCGAAAAAATCCCCAAAAATCGAGATGGCCTAACTTTTGCACTTCTTCCTCTAGGCCATAACACAATGAAACTCACTTGGAGCAGCGAAAACTGTGCCGAGCACCAGGGCAATAAGGACGGATACCTGGAATTTGAAAATTTCAAATTTTAACTCAAATTTTAATGAAAAAATCAGTTTACCTTGAAGAAATTCATCGTGATTGAATCAGAAATGGAAAGAAAAAGAAGTGGAATCGAGAAAGAAGAATAAAAGGAAAGATGGTGAAAAAAGGGGAGTTGTTACACTGTTATCATTGTTTTTTTTCTTTTCTTTTTCTTTGTACCAGTCCCCATTTTTTTGAGATTTTATCAAGATCGTCATGAAATCAAAAGTCAAAAGTAATCAAGAAACTAAAAAAAAACTGAAATTTTTGTTAAAAAGTTACAGTAGGCAGTTATGAAACTGAAATCCACATTTCCTGCAGGTAGCTCTCATAACTCCGCCTCTTTTTGCTCTTTTCAGCTCATTTTTTCTGTAGAGATGCATTGATATCAGAGCAACAAATTGTCAGTTTAGTTTATTTGAAAGCACTGAGCCACTTACACATCAAGTTAAAAATAGAATTGAAAGTTGAGATTATGATTGAGCAAGAAGAAAGAAAGAAAAAGAAAGTAATTATGGATGGGCAAGCTTAAATAGGATGAAGTAATACAAGTACACTAAGGATCAGGACAGGTCGAAACATCGATCGATTCTATACAGCACAACACGTCCCCCTCCAAGGAAGATCGTTCGCGGGTCCCAGAAGCTTGTGCATAACTTCATTGGCAGTTGAGCATTGTCAATGGTACACGCATATGAGGAGGAAGGGAAGATTGGAAAAAGGGGGGAAAGAAAAAGTAATGAATTATCTAGAACTTTGTACATAAAAACAAGATCATGAATCAATCTCTCTTTTCGAGAGTTACGAGGTCAGTATCTTCGATAGCATCAAAATAACATTTTTACTCGATTTAACCTCTGGTGAGCTCTCCTGATTGACAAGTCGATATGGGAAGAAAACGAAAATTCATTCATGAATCCCCAAATCACGGACAGCTGTGCACAGTTTCCTGAAAAGTGTTGAGAGGGAGCTCACCTTCCTTTTTCGAGAAGAGCGACCTTCATTTGCCACTCCAGACACCACCTGCTCAGAAGTTCAAGGTCGGACTTTATAGATTCCGTGTTGGTGGAGTACATTTTCAGATCATCTGCATCGAGAAGGTAATTTGACCTGAAACCCATTCCAATTTCATTAATGAAAAGAATGAAGAGAGAACGGTAAGAACGGTAAGGTAAGGAAAAAACGGTAAGGTAAGAGCGGTAAGGTACGGAAAAAACGGTAAGGTAAGAGCGGTAAGGTAAGGAAAAAACGGGAAAGGTAAGAGCGGTAAGGTACGGAAAAAACGGTAAGGTAAGAGCGGTAAGGTAAGGAAAAACGGTAAGGTAAGGAAAAAACGGTAAGGTAAGAGCGGTAAGGTACGGAAAAAACGGTAAGGTAAGAGCGGTAAGGTAAGGAAAAAACGGTAAGGTAAGAGCGGTAAGGTAAGGAAAAACGGTAAGGTAAGGAAAAAACGGTAAGGTAAGAGCGGTAAGGTACGGAAAAAACGGTAAGGTAAGAGCGGTAAGGTAAGGAAAAAACGGTAAGGTAAGAGCGGTAAGGTAAGGAAAAACGGTAAGGTAAGAGCGGTAAGGTACGGAAAAAACGGTAAGGTAAGAGCGGTAAGGTACGGAAAAAACGGTAAGGTAAGAGCGGTAAGGTAAGGAAAAACGGTAAGGTAAGAGCGGTAAGGTAAGGAAAAACGGTAAGGTAAGAGCGGTAAGGTAAGGAAAAACGGTAAGGTAAGAGCGGTAAGGTAAGGAAAAAACGGTAAGGTAAGAGCGGTAAGGTAAGGAAAAACGGTAAGGTAAGAGCGGTAAGGTACGGAAAAAACGGTAAGGTAAGAGCGGTAAGGTAAGGAAAAAACGGTAAGGTAAGAGCGGTAAGGTAAGGAAAAACGGTAAGGTAAGAGCGGTAAGGTACGGAAAAAACGGTAAGGTAAGAGCGGTAAGGTACGGAAAAAACGGTAAGGTAAGAGCGGTAAGGTAAGGAAGAAAACGGTAAGGTAAGAGCGGTAAGGTAAGGAAAAACGGTAAGGTAAGAGCGGTAAGGTACGGAAAAACGGTAAGGTAAGAGCGGTAAGGTACGGAAAAAACGGTAAGGTAAGAGCGGTAAGGTAAGGAAAAACGGTAAGGTAAGAGCGGTAAGGTAAGGAAAAACGGTAAGGTAAGAGCGGTAAGGTACGGAAAAACGGTAAGGTAAGAGCGGTAAGGTACGGAAAAACGGTAAGGTAAGAGCGGTAAGGTAAGGAAAAACGGTAAGGTAAGAGCGGTAAGGTAAGGAAAAACGGTAAGGTAAGAGCGGTAAGGTAAGGAAAAACGGTAAGGTAAAGCGGTAAGGTAAGGAAAAACGGTAAGGTAAGAGCGGTAAGGTAAGGAAAAACGGTAAGGTAAGAGCGGTAAGGTAAGGAAAAACGGTAAGGTAAGAGCGGTAAGGTAAGGAAAAACGGTAAGGTAAGAGCGGTAAGGTACGGAAAAACGGTAAGGTAAGAGCGGTAAGGTACGGAAAAAACGGTAAGGTAAGAGCGGTAAGGTACGGAAAAAACGGTAAGGTAAGAGCGGTAAGGTACGGAAAAAACGGTAAGGTAAGAGCGGTAAGGTACGGAAAAAACGGTAAGGTAAGAGCGGTAAGGTAAGGAAAAACGGTAAGGTAAGAGCGGTAAGGTAAGGAAAAACGGTAAGGTAAGAGCGGTAAGGTACGGACAAACGGTAAGGTAAGAGCGGTAAGGTAAGGAAAAACGGTAAGGTAAGAGCGGTAAGGTACGGACAAACGGTAAGGTAAGAGCGGTAAGGTAAGGAAAAACGGTAAGGTAAAGCGGTAAGGTAAGGAAAAACGGTAAGGTAAAAGCGGTAAGGTAAGGAAAAACGGTAAGGTAAGAGCGGTAAGGTAAGGAAAAACGGTAAGGTAAGAGCGGTAAGGTAAGGAAAAACGGTAAGGTAAGAGCGGTAAGGTAAGGAAAAACGGTAAGGTAAGAGCGGTAAGGTAAGGAAAAACGGTAAGGTAAGAGCGGTAAGGTAAGGAAAAACGGTAAGGTAAGAGCGGTAAGGTAAGGAAAAACGGTAAGGTAAGAGCGGTAAGGTACGGAAAAACGGTAAGGTAAGAGCGGTAAGGTACGGAAAAAACGGTAAGGTAAGAGCGGTAAGGTACGGAAAAAACGGTAAGGTAAGAGCGGTAAGGTACGGAAAAAACGGTAAGGTAAGAGCGGTAAGGTAAGGAAAAACGGTAAGGTAAGAGCGGTAAGGTACGGACAAACGGTAAGGTAAGAGCGGTAAGGTGAGGAAAAACGGTAAGGTAAGAGCGGTAAGGTAAGGAAAAACGGTAAGGTAAGAGCGGTAAGGTAAGGAAAAACGGTAAGGTAAGAGCGGTAAGGTGAGGAAAAACGGTAAGGTAAGAGCGGTAAGGTGAGGAAAAACGGTAAGGTAAGAGCGGTAAGGTAAGGAAAAACGGTAAGGTAAGAGCAGTAAGGTAAGGAAAAACGGTAAGGTAAGAGCGGTAAGGTAAGGAAAAACGGTAAGGTAAGAGCGGTAAGGTAAGGAAAAACGGTAAGGTAAGAGCGGTAAGGTACGGACAAACGGTAAGGTAAGAGCGGTAAGGTGAGGAAAAACGGTAAGGTAAGAGCGGTAAGGTAAGGAAAAACGGTAAGGTAAGAGCGGTAAGGTAAGGAAAAACGGGTAAGGTAAGAGCGGTAAGGTGAGGAAAAACGGTAAGGTAAGAGCGGTAAGGTGAGGAAAAACGGTAAGGTAAGAGCGGTAAGGTAAGGAAAAACGGTAAGGTAAGAGCAGTAAGGTAAGGAAAAACGGTAAGGTAAGAGCGGTAAGGTAAGGAAAAACGGTAAGGTAAGAGCGGTAAGGTACGGACAAACGGTAAGGTAAGAGCGGTAAGGTGAGGAAAAACGGTAAGGTAAGAGCGGTAAGGTAAGGAAAAACGGTAAGGTAAGAGCGGTAAGGTAAGGAAAAACGGTAAGGTAAGAGCGGTAAGGTGAGGAAAAACGGTAAGGTAAGAGCGGTAAGGTGAGGAAAAACGGTAAGGTAAGAGCGGTAAGGTAAGGAAAAACGGTAAGGTAAGAGCAGTAAGGTAAGGAAAAACGGTAAGGTAAGAGCGGTAAGGTAAGGAAAAACGGTAAGGTAAGAGCGGTAAGGTAAGGAAAAACGGTAAGGTAAAAGCGGTAAGGTAAGGAAAAACGGTAAGGTAAGAGCGGTAAGGTAAGGAAAAACGGTAAGGTAAGAGCGGTAAGGTAAGGAAAAACGGTAAGGTAAGAGCGGTAAGGTAAGGAAAAACGGTAAGGTAAGAGCAGTAAGGTAAGGAAAAACGGTAAGGTAAGAGCGGTAAGGTAAGGAAAAACGGTAAGGTAAAAGCGGTAAGGTAAGGAAAAACGGTAAGGTAAGAGCGGTAAGGTAAGGAAAAACGGTAAGGTAAGAGCGGTAAGGTAAGGAAAAACGGTAAGGTAAGAGCAGTAAGGTAAGGAAAAACGGTAAGGTAAGAGCGGTAAGGTAAGGAAAAACGGTAAGGTAAGAGCGGTAAGGTAAGGAAAAACGGTAAGGTAAAAGCGGTAAGGTAAGGAAAAACGGTAAGGTAAGAGCGGTAAGGTAAGGAAAAACGGTAAGGTAAGAGCGGTAAGGTAAGGAAAAACGGTAAGGTAAGAGCGGTAAGGTGAGGAAAAACGGTAAGGTAAGAGCGGTAAGGTGAGGAAAAACGGTAAGGTAAGAGCGGTAAGGTAAGGAAAAACGGTAAGGTAAGAGCAGTAAGGTAAGGAAAAACGGTAAGGTAAGAGCGGTAAGGTGAGGAAAAACGGTAAGGTAAGAGCGGTAAGGTAAGGAAAAACGGTAAGGTGAGAGCGGTAAGGTAAGGAAAAACGGTAAGGTAAGAGCGGTAAGGTAAGGAAAAACGGTAAGGTAAGAGCGGTAAGGTAAGGAAAAACGGTAAGGTGAGAGCGGTAAGGTAAGGAAAAACGGTAAGGTAAGAGCGGTAAGGTAAGGAAAAACGGTAAGGTAAGAGCGGTAAGGTAAGGAAAAACGGTAAGGTAAGAGCGGTAAGGTAAGGAAAAACGGTAAGGTAAGAGCGGTAAGGTAAGGAAAAACGGTAAGGTGAGAGCGGTAAGGTAAGGAAAAACGGTAAGGTGAGAGCGGTAAGGTAAGGAAAAACGGTAAGGTAAGAGCGGTAAGGTAAGGAAAAACGGTAAGGTAAGAGCGGTAAGGTAAGGAAAAACGGTAAGGTAAGAGCGGTAAGGTAAGGAAAAACGGTAAGGTAAGAGCGGTAAGGTAAGGAAAAACGGTAAGGTGAGAGCGGTAAGGTAAGGAAAAACGGTAAGGTAAGAGCGGTAAGGTAAGGAAAAACGGTAAGGTAAGAGCGGTAAGGTAAGGAAAAACGGTAAGGTAAGAGCGGTAAGGTAAGGAAAAACGGTAAGGTAAGAGCGGTAAGGTAAGGAAAAACGGTAAGGTGAGAGCGGTAAGGTAAGGAAAAACGGTAAGGTAAGAGCGGTAAGGTAAGGAAAAACGGTAAGGTAAGAGCGGTAAGGTAAGGAAAAACGGTAAGGTAAGAGCGGTAAGGTAAGGAAAAACGGTAAGGTAAGAGCGGTAAGGTAAGGAAAAACGGTAAGGTAAGAGCGGTAAGGTACGGAAAAACGGTAAGGTAAGAGCGGTAAGGTACGGAAAAACGGTAAGGTAAGAGCGGTAAGGTAAGGAAAAACGGTAAGGTGAGAGCGGTAAGGTACGGAAAAACGGTAAGGTAAGAGCGGTAAGGTACGGAAAAACGGTAAGGTAAGAGCGGTAAGGTACGGAAAAACGGTAAGGTAAGAGCGGTAAGGTACGGAAAAACGGTAAGGTAAGAGCGGTAAGGTACGGAAAAACGGTAAGGTAAGAGCGGTAAGGTACGGAAAAACGGTAAGGTAAGAGCGGTAAGGTACGGAAAAAACGGTAAGGTAAGAGCGGTAAGGTACGGAAAAAACGGTAAGGTAAGAGCGGTAAGGTACGGAAAAAACGGTAAGGTAAGAGCGGTAAGGTACGGAAAAAACGGTAAGGTAAGAGCGGTAAGGTAAGGAAAAACGGTAAGGTAAGAGCGGTAAGATACGGAAAAACGGTAAGGTAAGAGCAGTAAGGTACGGAAAAAACGGTAAGGTAAGAGCGGTAAGATACGGAAAAACGGTAAGGTAAGAGCGGTAAGGTACGGAAAAAACGGTAAGGTAAGAGCGGTAAGGTACGGAAAAAACGGTAAGGTAAGAGCGGTAAGGTACGGAAAAAACGGTAAGGTAAGAGCGGTAAGGTACGGAAAAAACGGTAAGGTAAGAGCGGTAAGGTACGGAAAAAACGGTAAGGTAAGAGCGGTAAGGTACGGAAAAAACGGTAAGGTAAGAGCGGTAAGGTAAGAAAAAACGGTAAGGTAAGAGCGGTAAGGTACGGAAAAAACGGTAAGGTAAGAGCGGTAAGGTACGGAAAAAACGGTAAGGTAAGAGCGGTAAGGTAAGGAAAAACGGTAAGGTAAGAGCGGTAGGGTACGGAAAAAACGGTAAGGTAAGAGCGGTAAGGTACGGAAAAAACGGTAAGGTAAGAGCGGTAAGGTACGGAAAAAACGGTAAGGTAAGAGCGGTAAGGTACGGAAAAAACGGTAAGGTAAGAGCGGTAAGGTACGGAAAAAACGGTAAGGTAAGAGCGGTAAGGTACGGAAAAAACGGTAAGGTAAGAGCGGTAAGGTACGGAAAAAACGGTAAGGTAAGAGCGGTAAGGTACGGAAAAAACGGTAAGGTAAGAGCGGTAAGGTACGGAAAAAACGGTAAGGTAAGAGCGGTAAGGTACGGAAAAAACGGTGAGGTAAGAGCGGTAAGGTACGGAAAAAACGGTAAGGTAAGAGCGGTAAGGTACGGAAAAAACGGTAAGGTAAGAGCGGTAAGGTACGGAAAAACGGTAAGGTAAGAGCGGTAAGATACGGAAAAAACGGTAAGGTAAGAGCGGTAAGATACGGAAAAAACGGTAAGGTAAGAGCGGTAAGGTACGGAAAAAACGGTAAGGTAAGAGCGGTAAGGTACGGAAAAACGGTAAGGTAAGAGCGGTAAGGTACGGAAAAACGGTAAGGTAAAAGCGGTAAGATACGGAAAAAACGGTAAGGTAAGAGCGGTAAGATACGGAAAAAACGGTAAGGTAAGAGCGGTAAGGTACGGAAAAAACGGTAAGGTAAGAGCGGTAAGGTACGGAAAAAACGGTAAGGTAAGAGCGGTAAGGTAAGGAAAAACGGTAAGGTAAGAGCGGTAGGGTACGGAAAAAACGGTAAGGTAAGAGCGGTAAGGTACGGAAAAAACGGTAAGGTAAGAGCGGTAAGGTACGGAAAAAACGGTAAGGTAAGAGCGGTAAGGTACGGAAAAAACGGTAAGGTAAGAGCGGTAAGGTACGGAAAAAACGGTAAGGTAAGAGCGGTAAGGTACGGAAAAAACGGTAAGGTAAGAGCGGTAAGGTACGGAAAAAACGGTAAGGTAAGAGCGGTAAGGTACGGAAAAAACGGTAAGGTAAGAGCGGTAAGGTACGGAAAAAACGGTAAGGTAAGAGCGGTAAGGTACGGAAAAACGGTAAGGTAAGAGCGGTAAGGTACGGAAAAAACGGTAAGGTAAGAGCGGTAAGGTACGGAAAAAACGGTAAGGTAAGAGCGGTAAGGTACGGAAAAACGGTAAGGTAAGAGCGGTAAGGTACGGAAAAAACGGTAAGGTAAGAGCGGTAAGATACGGAAAAAACGGTAAGGTAAGAGCGGTAAGGTACGGAAAAAACGGTAAGGTAAGAGCGGTAAGGTACGGAAAAACGGTAAGGTAAGAGCGGTAAGGTACGGAAAAAACGGTAAGGTAAGAGCGGTAAGATACGGAAAAAACGGTAAGGTAAGAGCGGTAAGGTACGGAAAAAACGGTAAGGTAAGAGCGGTAAGGTACGGAAAAAACGGTAAGGTAAGAGCGGTAAGGTACGGAAAAACGGTAAGGTAAGAGCGGTAAGGTACGGAAAAACGGTAAGGTAATAGCGGTAAGGTACGGAAAAAACGGTAAGGTAAGAGCGGTAAGGTACGGAAAAAACGGTAAGGTAAGAGCGGTAAGGTACGGAAAAAACGGTAAGGTAAGAGCGGTAAGATACGGAAAAAACGGTAAGGTAAGAGCGGTAAGGTACGGAAAAACGGTAAGGTAAGAGCGGTAAGGTACGGAAAAAACGGTAAGGTAAGAGCGGTAAGATACGGAAAAAACGGTAAGGTAAGAGCGGTAAGGTACGGAAAAAACGGTAAGGTAAGAGCGGTAAGATACGGAAAAAACGGTAAGGTAAGAGCGGTAAGGTACGGAAAAAACGGTAAGGTAAGAGCGGTAAGGTACGGAAAAAACGGTAAGGTAAGAGCGGTAAGGTACGGAAAAAACGGTAAGGTAAGAGCGGTAAGGTACGGAAAAAACGGTAAGGTAAGAGCGGTAAGGTACGGAAAAAACGGTAAGGTAAGAGCGGTAAGGTACGGAAAAAACGGTAAGGTAAGAGCGGTAAGGTACGGAAAAACGGTAAGGTAAGAGCGGTAAGGTACGGAAAAAACGGTAAGGTAAGAGCGGTAAGGTACGGAAAAAACGGTAAGGTAAGAGCGGTAAGGTACGGAAAAAACGGTAAGGTAAGAGCGGTAAGGTACGGAAAAAACGGTAAGGTAAGAGCGGTAAGGTACGGAAAAAACGGTAAGGTAAGAGCGGTAAGGTACGGAAAAAACGGTAAGGTAAGAGCGGTAAGGTACGGAAAAACGGTAAGGTAAGAGCGGTAAGGTACGGAAAAAACGGTAAGGTAAGAGCGGTAAGATACGGAAAAACGGTAAGGTAAGAGCGGTAAGGTACGGAAAAAACGGTAAGGTAAGAGCGGTAAGGTACGGAAAAAACGGTAAGGTAAGAGCGGTAAGGTACGGAAAAAACGGTAAGGTAAGAGCGGTAAGGTACGGAAAAAACGGTAAGGTAAGAGCGGTAAGGTACGGAAAAAACGGTAAGGTAAGAGCGGTAAGGTACGGAAAAAACGGTAAGGTAAGAGCGGTAAGATACGGAAAAACGGTAAGGTAAGAGCGGTAAGGTACGGAAAAACGGTAAGGTAAGAGCGGTAAGGTACGGAAAAAACGGTAAGGTAAGAGCGGTAAGGTACGGAAAAACGGTAAGGTAAGAGCGGTAAGGTACGGAAAAAACGGTAAGGTAAGAGCGGTAAGGTACGGAAAAAACGGTAAGGTAAGAGCGGTAAGATACGGAAAAAACGGTAAGGTAAGAGCGGTAAGGTACGGAAAAACGGTAAGGTAAGAGCGGTAAGATACGGAAAAAACGGTAAGGTAAGAGCGGTAAGATACGGAAAAAACGGTAAGGTAAGAGCGGTAAGGTACGGAAAAAACGGTAAGGTAAGAGCGGTAAGGTACGGAAAAAACGGTAAGGTAAGAGCGGTAAGGTACGGAAAAAACGGTAAGGTAAGAGCGGTAAGGTACGGAAAAAACGGTAAGGTAAGAGCGGTAAGGTACGGAAAAAACGGTAAGGTAAGAGCGGTAAGGTACGGAAAAAACGGTAAGGTAAGAGCGGTAAGGTACGGAAAAAACGGTAAGGTAAGAGCGGTAAGGTACGGAAAAAACGGTAAGGTAAGAGCGGTAAGGTACGGAAAAAACGGTAAGGTAAGAGCGGTAAGGTACGGAAAAAACGGTAAGGTAAGAGCGGTAAGGTACGGAAAAACGGTAAGGTAAGAGCGGTAAGGTAAGGAAAAACGGTAAGGTAAGAGCGGTAAGGTACGGAAAAAACGGTAAGGTAAGAGCGGTAAGGTACGGAAAAAACGGTAAGGTAAGAGCGGTAAGGTACGGAAAAAACGGTAAGGTAAGAGCGGTAAGGTACGGAAAAAACGGTAAGGTAAGAGCGGTAAGGTACGGAAAAAACGGTAAGGTAAGAGCGGTAAGATACGGAAAAACGGTAAGGTAAGAGCGGTAAGGTACGGAAAAACGGTAAGGTAAGAGCGGTAAG